>VXBT01013612.1:621418-689175 GCA_013400235.1 Oriolus oriolus | reverse complement strand
CGGCGGGGGGAGCCGGGTTCGCAGCGGGCCGGGCCGGGCCGGGTCGGGCCGCAGCAGCAGCGCGGGGCGGCGGGAGCCCCGTTCCCGCAGCGCGGTTGGGGCGGCGGAACGCGGGGCCGGGAGCGATCGGGGCCCGGGCGCGTTGTGCTCCCGTCGTCGGAGTTGCCGGGTGCGAGGCGGCTTCGGCCGCGGGTTAGAGAAGGGAGAACCTGTTGGAAGCAGCTCGCGGTGAGGAGGCGATGAAGAGTCGCGCTGCCTCTCGTGTTTGACAGGGGTGGCGGTGCCTGTTGCTGTGGCCGCCTGTCCTCCCTTTTCGCTGCCCCCGTGGTCGTGACTTGGAGGTAGAAATCATTAAATGTGGCTTTGGTAAAGTGCTTCGCCTACCAGTCCGAACAAAAATATTGTCGAGCAAAATAGTGGAGATAACGTTTTAGTAGCGCTGACAGGAGAACTTTTGGGGACAGCGAAGCTGAGCTGGTATAAGGCTTTGAGTTGTACACTGGGTAATGTATCATGGACAGTTTTGTGGCTGTGCGATATATGGAGCTGTCCGAAGTTTTGGTGCAAATTTAAAGCAGATATTGTTTACGTAGTCATTGCTATAAGTGTTTGTCACAGTCTTGCTGGCTGGCTGTCAAACTCTGATTCACTGGTTTCACGCTGTGATGCTGCATGTCCCGTGTAAATTCTGTGCAAGATTTATATGGGATTTAAGAGTTAAGTACAAGAAGATGGTATTTGAATTTTTTATTCTGAGATTTCTGAAAGCAGCTTTAGAGTATGGCAAATAGATGTGGAAGAGTGCAGGAATGAGGAGGAAGAAAATGCAAAACTGATTTAAGATAAAAGGGTCAATTTTTGATTATTAATTTAAAAGAGCTCATAGGAAGTTCTGAAGATGGCAGTAACACAGTTCTTACACACATTAAGCTTATTTCTTCTTGAATCATGTTAAATGAGATGCTTTTCTTTTGTAGTTAGAGTCCAGGATGAGTTATGCAGAAAAACCTGATGAAATCACGAAAGATGAATGGATGGAAAAGCTTAATAACTTACATATCCAGAGAGCAGACATGAACCGCCTTATCATGAACTACCTTGTCACAGGTAAAAACGGGTGGTAATGCCTGAAGGCTCTTAACGTGTGTCACGTACTTGATCAGACAGTTTGGGGTAAAATATGGAACTGGATGGAGTGGAATTAAGGGCTGTGAGGACTTTGTGATTGCTGTTGGCTTCCCTTAGCCAGCAGCTGCTCTGGTGTTCTCTTAGCTGTAGACGGACGAAGAATCAGAGGCTGAGCAGTTCTCATGGAATACAAATGACATTTATGAGCCTGAACTCTTCTGCTAAAAGACAGGAAAACAAAGTGTTTTCTGCAATGGTGTAAACATGACCTGCTTCTCCATGATGTCCTTTTTTGTGCCGTTGAAACAGCTCAAGATAAGTTGCAGTTGTTAAATAACAGTCTGAAAACTGCAAGAACAACTGTCAGAAGCAAGTTTTTAACTGGGCAGAAAGATAACTCTGAAAGGGCACTGTTGTCAAAATAATTTGAGACCAGGATATTAACCCCTTCAGCACATGGCCTGACTTTATACTTGGAACAACCCAAACCCCTCGGGAATTGTTCCTAGCAATTAGGTGCATGCCATCTCAGGAAGCTGTGCTAGGGCGGAGGCATTTGTATCCATCTACACCCCTGTTTACACTGAGTGCAGGTGAAGCCTCTGGGTTGAAGGAAGAGCATCTTAGTGGGTGGTGTAAATCAGTTTTGTGTCTATGAAAGCAAGACCTGGGATTTAAAAGAGCTGTTATAACCTTAAACACTATAGAAGAAAGCAAAATTATTTCTTCTTGTGTATTTTCTTCTCAGAAAAACTGCTGGATCTGTATAAACAGATCTGGGGCTGGAGGGCAAAGCAAAACCACTCACGTTTTGAAAATGTGACTTTAACAATCCCATTTTGTAATAAGCAGAGTGCTTTATTTAGGTATAAAATAGGCTTCCAAGTTAAGAGGTATTGGACTACAAGTTGCATCCCTGGAGAGTGAGAGTACATGAGTTCAGAATGAATTAAGCATTTACTCTTAAATGCCTGTTGAATAAATGACTACTTAAATAGAGGGGAATTTTTCACAATTTTGGGTTAATCTTTAAACCTCCAAATTGCACAAGCATCAATCAGATATTTTCCTTTAAGCTGATGGGTTTTCTTCTAAAGTGTTTCATACAATACATCCTATGGGTGAAATGTTCCTATTTCAGAGGGCTTTAAAGAAGCAGCAGAGAAATTTCGGAT
The DNA here is from genome assembly GCA_013400235.1 of Oriolus oriolus. Taxonomy (NCBI): domain Eukaryota; kingdom Metazoa; phylum Chordata; class Aves; order Passeriformes; family Corvidae; genus Oriolus; species Oriolus oriolus. The sequence continues at coordinate 686,872 of VXBT01013612.1, read as the reverse complement.
GGAGTCTGGAATTGAACCCAGTGTGGATTTAGAGACTCTGGATGAAAGAATAAAAATCCGCGAGATGATCTTGAAAGGACAGATCCAGGAAGCCATTGCATTGATAAACAGCCTCCATCCAGAGCTGCTGGATACCAACAGATATCTCTACTTTCATTTGCAGGTAAGGACAGGTGGCAAACTTTTATCTTTGTCTTAGAGTTTGCTGAGAGAATGGGAAAAGTAGTGAAGAAATTGAGATTATGTTGGGAGGTTTGTGACTGAACATGGATGCAATTGTGGGTGTTCTTGGCATTTTTTTGTAGCAATGGGAAACTTTGTGGCATGGTGCAGGAGCCACCATATACAGTTATTAACATGAAAACTTGTAACAGCAGCAGTGGGCTGTGAGTTACCAGCTTCCAGTTTCTGTTAGTCTGAATTCCTTTAGTAACCCATCTTCTCAAATCCTGTTATTCAAAAGCACCAAGTTCTCTTTTTCAGTAAATTTTGCAGCCAAGTTGCTGCTCCTTGTCTCACACATTCAGAAGAATTGACCTCAAACTGTCAAATTACAGATTAGTGTTTCTCTCAAATTACACACCAGTGTCTGAATCTTCCAGGCTTGAAATAGCAGAGATTTGTTAATTTGTAGGGCTAATATTGCTGTGTCTTTTGTGTGTAGCAACAGCACTTGATTGAACTGATTCGGCAGCGTGAGACAGAGGCAGCTCTGGAATTTGCTCAGACCCAATTAGCAGAACAAGGGGAGGAGAGCAGGGAATGCCTGACAGAAATGGAGCGCACGCTGGCTCTGCTTGCCTTTGATAATCCCGAAGAATCACCATTTGGAGACTTGCTGAACATGATGCAGCGACAGAAGGTAGCCCTTTCTCAAAGGGAACTGATGTCTTTTATATGTATGTTATGAAAATAAAATCTAAATATTTCTGAAATGCTTAGAAAAAAACTTATATAGTGATGTGCAAAAGAACAGAAGTGTTTCTTGAGCAAGATTTTTAAAAATTGTGTTAATATATTCCAAATGTATTCAACTACTTGGCTTTCTTCCTTGCTTTCTCCAGGCTCGTAGTCTGTGGAGCTTTGTCCTGGCCATTTCTGAGCAATTAGCACACTAGGTGTGATCCTCCCAACGTCTGCATGACTTTAGCAGTGTTAATCATATGAAAACTGTCACTGAACTCCAGTTTTTCTTTTCCAGGTATGGAGTGAGGTTAATCAAGCTGTTCTAGACTATGAAAATCGTGAATCAACACCCAAGTTGGCAAAATTACTGAAACTTCTACTGTGGGCTCAGAATGAGCTGGACCAGAAGAAAGTGAAATACCCCAAAATGACAGACCTCAGCAAGGGGACGATCGAAGAGCCCAAGTAAAATGTGTGCAGATGGACATCAAACAATCTTAGTACTGCACAGTATACATTTATATCAGTCTGTGACTGAAATATTTTTACTACAGTACAGCACTCAATTCAGATTTTTCAATGAACATCTAATTTGAAGGGAGAAAAGTCCCTTTTAAATGCTGCAAAAACTGCATTGAAAGGCGCTGTATCTCTTTGGAAGTCTGACTTAGGCTATGCACTATAATACATTTTTAAAAAAAACCAAACAGGACAGGAAAAATAGCATTTTTAAAAGTACAGAACTCAAGCTTTCTGATTGGCTGCTGATGCCTAGTTTAGTGGCCAGTGAGTTAATATGGAGTTATATTGGCAACTGTTCAGTTTAACTGTCTCCTGTTTGAAATGTGTATATAGAACAGTGAATATTTTCTACCTTTAAGTTATAGCCAGATATACATTCCCCTTAAAAGTAACTGGTCAAGTTTTCATCTATGAACTTTGCAGTAAGGTCAACCTCTTGCTTAGGAAATAGTGTACAAACTTGTAAATCATAATTTAAGGACTTTTGTTTTGTTTTGGTTTTCTTCCTTGTTTCTGACTTCTTGGTGCTTTATATGGTGAGAGCTATGTTCATAATGGATCAGTGACCCATCTTTTCAGGAGGAGTATTGATGGAAATAGGTTTTTTCTTAATATTCACCAATGACCAAAATGGCCCCAGAGGCACTTGAGGGGTTTTTTTAACAGGGGCCTTTTCCCCACTGTGTTAAATTTGCAGCAATTCCAGGTGGCTGCTACAGCTTTGAAGGCCACTGGATGTCTGTAAGGAGAAAGACTTGTGCTAGGAAATCAAGTAGTGGGGAGAGATGCTTGTTGAAGCCTCTGATGCATCATCTTGTGCAGGATCTGCCTTCATGCTTGCTGAATAAGAATTGTAGTTTTAGAGCTACTTGGGCTGTTTTTATGCCTGGAGCTAAGCAAAGCAGGGCTGACTAAAACCAGAAATTTGCATTTTCTCACTTCTTCCATACCTTTCTGAAGAGATGCAGTTCATCCCCATCTATGTTTGTTTACTGACTGTCTTCACTCCAGTTAGAACTATAGTTTTAATGTTTTACATGTGAAGTCCAGACTTTCACGTCAACAAATTGTAATCTTCTGGGTATGGGAGCTTCTGGTTGAGCGATTGCAGCGCTGCACACTGGTTTATACCCAGTGGTAGGAAGCACTAATCTTGCCAAATCTATCTCCAGATTTTTAGGTCTATATATCAAGTTTTGCTGAGCTCAGAGCAAACTGATGAGTGAAACAGCTGAACATCATGAGACACTGGCAGTTGTCACACCAGTCCCATACTGTACATAATCTAGTCTTGTATGGTAGATATTACCCTGTAGAATGAAACTTAGTTTTCACTTAATTTTACTGGAATACTTAACGCATTGAACTGTATAAAGCTTTGCAGATACACCTGGCTTAGGGGAACTAACAAAACCTGTTACTGATTGCATTACTGTGAACACTGTTTACTTGTGTAGCTATTTTGGGGGGGGGAAGCCATTGTTTGTTAAGCAGCTGTGAGAGATGCAGAGCGCCAGGGTTAAGCGAGATGATGGATGTAACAAAATCATTTGTTCCCATTTCTTACTGATCGTTCTGTTCTCCACTTAGAGGCATTTGAGGTAGGGAGGTCTTCAAGTTTATGTATAACAAACAAGCTATCAGTAGCCCCCCAACTACAGCAGCAGTCTGGCTTTCCTTCACCCAGACTGGTTATTCTAACACCAGACTTTTAACAGTTGTGGGTTTGGTTGTTTTGGGGTTTTTTTAATTTTTTTTTTCTTTTTGAAGTCGGTTGATGTCTGAAAACCATGTATAACTTTTAGTTTGTGAGAAACTGTATGGTTAATGTAACTTTGTTTAATAACAAACTGCAGAAACAAAACTGGAATAGCTCTAATTTCTTCATGTAGAACTGATCAGCTTTTCCTCTCTGTTCTGACGCTTGTGTTGTTGAATCTCCTGTAAAGCTTCTCCCGGGTGAAGTGGAAAGTGGTGCGGTTTTGTGGCATGATGAGCATTTTTCTCCATGAGAAATGCAGTATTACAGCCCTGGGTGAGAAGTTCACTGTCCTCCTAGAATGCTACCTTAATTCCACAGAGTATTTGGGCAATGATTGAGCATAGATTACTTGAATTTCCACTAGCTTGTTGTTTTTTTCCTTTAAAAAATAAACACGTTTTTTAAGGGGTTTAATATAAAATTAGTCTAGAACTATTTCACTTTGTTTTTATGAACATGCCACATTGATAAGCAGCTTTAATCTGTAAAGTTTTTGGTAACTGCAAGAAGATATTCGAAAGCTATGCATTTTAGAGAAAGCATAAAGGTAGTGATATTGGTACTTCTAAGGATCTTTATATTAGTGTATATAAAATAGTTTGCATATACAAATATAATATATAATCTGTTTGAAATATTCTTGAATGGTAGGGGCTGTGAAACATATTATAATTTATGGAAATATTGTACACAGTAAACAGACGTCTCAGTACACAAATGAATTTTTGTCATATGCATGAGAAGTGTCTTATTTGGTGACTACTAATGAATGGGCTTTTGTTAACCCATTTTTGTTAGATAACCACTTTAACAAATACTATTAAATGCCACTTTGATCAGTTTGCTTTAGTGTAAAAATACATATTTTGTTCCACTGAATTTAGAACAGTATGAAAATAACTTTTGTAAGAAGATTTGTTCCAAACTCAACATTGGCAGACAGATCTGGCCGTTAGAGGTGGTACACTCATCCTCTCCCAGCCTTGCCTTTGGTGAAAGCAAATAGGATTTTTTAATTCATGCTATGGATGTGGAGAAGCTGGATTGTAAAATATCCTGTCTTACACCTCTGCAGAAAGGCTGCATAGCAAGTGTGTTTTGATTAGGCTACAAATGTCCCTCCTTTTCCCAAAGCCATCACCTCCCTGTAACTGTCTTTGCTGTTCCCATGTTTTGTTTCTGCCTATCAAATCTAAGCTGAGCTGTGGCTGCTTCTGTTGTACAAAGGAGGGATTTGTGAAGGGTGGGGGATCACAGGCTTCCCTGAAGATGAAGTTGTGGTGGTACTTTGAGAAATACTTACTGAACTGTTTCATTTTATATAGCTGGAAAAGCAGAGGCTGCTGCACAGAAACTTAACAGCAGAATTTTGAGTAAAGCATTTCCTCTCAAGACTTTTGAAGAGGCAAACATACACCTTCAAGCCAGGTGAAGTACCTCTCTCTTTAAGATGATTTTGTTGAAACACTTTCAGCTTCTTCTACCCACATTAGAAGAAAATTGAAAAGAATTCTGCTTCTTTTCCACTCCTTGTAAATACAGGAAAAGCCACTACATTATTCCAGGGTGATTTTATTGTTTTTAATTTGTAAAATTTATGCTTTGTATGCTTGAGTATAAGCTTAAAGGCATTACTTAAAAAAAATCCTTGACTAGCTGAGTGTTGTTCGACTTCCTTCAAACCACCTTGTGTCCAAGTGGGTTACAAAGCTCATTAAATGGAGTTGGATCCCTGTGTGTTGTGTCTTCACGGGGAATGGGGCTGCTGCTGTCAGCCACAGCTGAGAGCATCCTTGAGAGCCAGAATAGAACAGGATATAGAGTCCTATTTGCCCTGAATCTACCTTGAGGCCACAGGTTCTGACCTGCACTGTAGCTCTCTCTTCCCTTCAGAAGCCACGTCACGTCAGGAATTGTTTCTGCTCTGCTGTCCTTAACAAAAGAGGACGAGGAGGGTTTGTAGCTGTTGTGTGAGCAGTGGTGTGAGCTCTGCTCAGTGCTTTGTGAGCTCAGCTGAGCAGAGACAGAACACAAAGCTCATGAACAGCACCCTCAAAAGCATTTTTACTTGTCCACGGGCACCTCGAGGTGCTACAAACTATTCCTTTCTGCTCCCCTCCTGCCTTCATCTGATTAAATTACACACAAAGTTGGTCAAACCACTGGTGGGCTGCATGTTAATGCTTTCAGGCATCTCAGGCCCAAAGCCCTGCGTGTTCTGTCATGCTCTTCGTGTTACATGAGGATTCCAACAATACCCTGCTACCTTATCCCACCTGGATGAATTTCTGCATGGAAGTTGCTGTTCATTTACAGGCAGGCTCAATTTGCCAGCTTCTCTGGTAATTTGCCTATTTTTCAGTATATTCCTGCTTAGTTATTTTGCCAGGTTGGATTATTTAGCGGTAGAAACCCACATGTGTTTTCTTTATTCTGTGGAGAAGTTGCATTAAAACTGCTCTGAGTTAAGGAGCTTTCAAGCTGCAGCCAGACTGTCCTTTCAGGAGACAAAAACAGTCCTTTATGGAATGTATGCTCCTTTCACACCCTTTCAGGATTTGGTCTTAATCTGTGCTTAACTTCATAAAATCTTCAAATAATTCAGCCATTGTATGGATAAACTACTATGATAGTAAATGTCAGGTCAAATATTAACCCAATAATCTTTTGTTTGATTTAATCTTTTGACAGATTAAGCTGAACACAGGAAAAATGAGAGGAGGTTGTGTTCTTGTGCAAGATTATTTTCTTTAGTCAGCACCTGTCCTCTGAGCTGATTTCATTTGCCATTTAATCAGCTTGGTGGGAGGTTTGCTTATAGAAAATCATATAGCAGTGAAAGGAACGATGTCTGTGTTTTTACTCTTTAAACTTATTTATGTGAATGTGATGGATGTTGCACTCCAACACGTTCGACTGCAGCTGGTTTGGACAGTGAAAGTAGCTCCTTATCTGAGAGGCAGATTAGTCAAGCTCCTAATTGAAGAGGTGACACCAAGCAGGACAAGGACAGGAACCAAAGAGTACAAAAATAAGGAAAGCTTGTGCTTGATTTCCAAATTAACTACTAACTCACTAAAAGTATGATTCAGTGTTGGAAATGTTTGCACCTCTCAGCAGTGAGACTGAACACAGGATCACTCATACCTGGGTACAAGTTCATAATTTTTCTGGATCTGTGGTTACTCTACCATGCCCAAGGCCTCTTCAGTTCTTTTCTGAGCTTATTATATGCATTTTGCTTCTGTAGTTCCATCAGAGGTCATCTCCCCTCCTGCCTCTGTTAACTGAAGTTAACTGAAGTCCAAACATCCACAATTTAAAAAACCCAAAATACATTGAACAATGGTTTACATTTTTGGCTGCAATTTGCCATGACTTGGCTCCCTCTTCTGGAAATGGGCACAGTAGCAGAGTGAATAAAAATAATTCACAGTTTTGTTTCCTGCCCAAATAAAGGGAGGAAAGCCTAAAACTAAAAGCTACCGTGTGGTTACTACACGTGGTTCCCCTCAGTCTCTGCTTGCAGGAAAGCTCCTTGTATTTGTTTCCTCTGTAGGCAGCAGGTCTGTGTGATTGTGCCTAACTGTGCCACAGGCCTTTGGGGGAACGTCTCTTTTTTTCTGAAGAAGAAATACCAAAGCAAAGGATAAAGTATGACTTCGTGATTTTTGCTTTTTCAGCAACCTCCTTCTCCTGGAGCTGTCTTTGGTGTGTAAGGAACCTTTTTGCTATTTTACTCTCAAAGGTTCAGCTCAATAGTAGTGTTATGCCTCCTGGTTTATGTAGCAAACTGTTCATCAAGGACCTGCCAAGGATTCACGTTGGGAAAAGGATGTTTGAATTACCTAAATATTAGTCTGCTAAAGGCTTAATTCCACCAAAGATTTAGAGGTTTCTGGCTGCAGGAGTAGCAGACAGGAGGTGTCTGCCCTGCACCTGCACGTTTTGGCGCAGCCCAGCAGCGCTGCTACCTTTCCCAGGGGCCATGAACGACCTTGCTCAGGCTGCGCGGGAGCTCCTCCATCCTTTGCTGACCTGAGGTTTTACCGTTCCTGCTTCCAGGCTGCAATCGGCCACAGCATCACCTGAACGATGCCTTAACAAGGCTCCTCCGCCTGCTCGTTCATGATCTTTAAGTGAGTCACGAGTCCTTTTGTTGTGGACTGCGATAACCATCATTTTAATTATTTATTTCCATAAAGGAGTTTGATTATCTCTTTCAGATACTTACAGCAAGGCAGCACCTCTATCCAACACACCTAAATCAAGCTGTAAACAACACTTATCCCTATTTATTTTGTCTTCGGAAAGGAATGTCATACTCGCTTCTAATCCTTAAAAAGCAGAGGCAGAGACTTTTCTGCCGGCAAACCTGTGAGAGCTGTGAGAGCAGGGCGCGATTCCCTGCCCGGGTGTGGGAGCGGGCGGACAGACCCTGGTCCGTCCCCGCTTTCCCTGCCCTCGCTGTCGCCGATGGGGGTGTCAGTAATTATCGGAGGAGAGGGAACGAGCAGAACCCCGCGGTTCGCCGGTGCTGGAGGGGGCGAACGCCCCCGCCACGGGCCGGCACCTGCCCCGCCCGAGCCCTCCGGCTCCGCGGGTTCGAGGCTGCCCGGGGACCCAGACCGGGACCGGCACCGGGCCGGGCGGGACTTCCCGGCAAGGCGGGCGGGGGCGGCGGGAGGCGCTGACACGTGGCCGCGGCCCGGCGGGGGAGGGAGCCGGCGGCCGCCACGATGTGAGCCGGGGAGGCGGAAGGCGCTGCCCGCATGGCCGCGGGGGGCGGCGGCAGGAATGTGCCCCCGGGCAGCGGCCCCCGCGACGGCATGNAAGATGCGGCTCCGGGATAGAGCGGGTCGGGCGGCCCGGAGCGCTCCCGGAGAGGCGATTTCGGAGGTGCCTGGTGCTCCCCGTCGGGCCGAGCCCCTCCTGTCCCCGGCCCGGCGCTGCCCTCCGGGAGGGACACGGTCCCACCGCCCCCGGCGGTTCCCGCTGCCTCACCCCTCCGGACTCCAGCAGAGACGGTAGAAGGAAGGGGGAAGATAGGGAATTACTGTGAAAAACAGAGGAAAAAAAAAAAAAAAACCTATTGAGCTTATTTCTGGCCTGTAATCAGTGAATTAAACACAAAACCGCTATGAGGTTCTTATCGAAGTGTTCCAGCGGGGATGTTTGTACTGGCCATACTCATTCATTAAGATAAAGCCTGGAACAGGAGCTGGGCAGCAGCTAAACAGCATGAACTGCTCTTGATGTAAAGTCATTAAAATACTTAAAATACAGGCTGAGGCAGGGCGATCCCATGTCTGGAGCAGACTGGGACACCTGGGGCAGTGCTGCTCCTGTCACCCTGGGGAAGTCATTCAGCACCAAGACGTCAGGATCAGCCCCTTCTCCCATCCGAGGTGCGGTGAGATGATGATTCCAAAGTACCAGTGAGGCAGCTGGAAGTCATAGTCAGGCTTTTCCGAACTGGGAGCCCCTGGACTCGTGTGCTTTAGGAATTTGGCTCGGTTTCAGCTGACTGATGTCAGCTGTGGTGGCCAGCCCCGGGTCTCCCCTTTCCCCGTTGCCTTGGGGTCACACCGTGGTGAGCTCGCCCTGGCAGGAGAGCAGAGGGACAGCCACAGGACGGGTGGCACCCGTGCCAGTGCACAGGAACACGCGGCCGAGGGGAGGGATTGCCCCCTTCCAGCAGCCATCAGCCGCCGGGTGAGTTGGTGTTTATCAGTTGCTGTCTGCAGTGACAGCAGGCTGATAGCGAGCTTTAAACTGCCGTCCCGAGGGAGGCTTTTCCTGCAGTCAGAGATTGGGAAGTCGCATCAAATCCACGCTCACCTTAAGAGTAAGGGGGTGGGTCTCAAAGAAGACCTTTGGTACAGAGGCGCTTAATATTTGAAGATTCTTTTCCCCCTAAAGCACTTAGGAAAATTCCTCCTAATTGCTAACTTTTTCCTAAATCTTTGTAAAGTGGGAGTGGTGGGACCCCACACCAGATTTTCATTATGCAAAACTTTAATTTATACGTTTTCCCCTAGGAAAGAAAAAAAAAAAAAACTAAAAAAAATCTGACCAGAACAAGCCCTCCTGTTTCCCAAATCTCTCTGAAAAATGCAAAACGTAGATAACACTTTCCAAAACAAAAGGGATGAAGACAGCCTGTTGATCGAGACAGACATTTTAAGTGATTGTGACCATGCTAAGAGGTGCTAATAATTGAGAGAATCCTGTTAATGGGAAGGAGCAGCAGGATAACCCTAAGGCCCATCAGATCATTATCTATATTGCTGTAGTTCACAGGAGCTGAGATCATGTCCCCATTGTTTAGTGTGGGCACACACGTGGTCACAGCCCTTGTTTGGGGAGGTTTTATGGAGGTTTTATGGCCTAAAGTAAACTGGGCAGGTGGAGGGTGAGTAAGGGGGAGCAGAAAGGGGGAATGAGCCACCAGATCATGCGAGCAGGTTGGTCAGGTTTTATGAAGTACCTCACTGGGTGGTTTGAAATAAATTTGGTGGACAGTTTGTGAAGAGTGTGTGCAAATAAATAACTTTCTTAGTTTCCAAGTAGCAAGTTATTGCCATGGAGGCAAGGTGTTATCAAGTGAGGGAAGTGACATGGGTTCTCCTTTCATGCTCCAACAAAAGACATGCCAGGCAGCCTTCCAAGATCTGTCAGTGCAAGGAGAGATAAACAGTTATCTTGGCAGGTTTATTTTTCTGTCTTTGTTCATGCTGCTTCTTCTTTTGTCCTCCCTTTTTTCAACTGGCTTTTCCTTCCTCTACCACTGTTCCTGCCTTGTGTTTTATCCTGCCTGCCTTTCCCAAACTTTTCTGCAGGTTTCCAATGGCTCCATTATCACACATCTCTTCCAAGAACAGCACTTGGGGATTTCTGTTTCGGGCTTGAAAAAGCCCTCGTGCTCGTGTAGCACATCTGGACAGTTAGAGAGCATTTCTTAATGTTGATCCTAACGTGCCATAGCAGGACCACTCCAGCAGTGGATGCGTTCAAGCATCTCTGGTTTAACTGAGGGAAGACCAAAGCGGTGAAAAGAGAAATCAGCTGCTGAAGGTTGCACGCAAAGCCAGCAGCAGATCCAGCAGTGGATGTGGGGCTCACATTGTGGATGGTGCCTCCAGGGGAGAAAAGCAAAGTGAAAAAGTCACTGTGTCCTGGGAGGCAAATGACTCCTGAAGCCGCTCTGCGTCTCCCAGCCCCTGGCTACACCTGAAGACAAGGGGTGATTATAGCAGTTTCTTTAAGCTCCAGAGATAAAAGGAGTCCTACCACTGGCCACAGGCTGGTCTCCAGTCACCTGATCTTTGCCCGGAGACAACAGTCAGTTGTTTTTTCTGAGTTCTGTGCCCTCATCTTCTGTCAGCATGATGTTGCAGCTTTAGTTGGGTGGGGTTTTTTTTGGTGGTTGGGATTTTTGTTTTACAAGTTCCTCACCCTGGTTTTAATCGTGACCTTGCTGAGAACTTTTTTCACGTGGAAAATGTAAGCAGGGCACACATTTAATTCCTGGCTGATCCATGTATGCCCTCAGATCAGCGTGCAAAGCACGTCTCTGCTTTATTATTATGTTTTCTCACCACCTCCACCTGGACTCAACAACTACTTCCAGCTCTTATGAGCTGCTGAAATCTAATTTCATCTTTGCTTTTGCCGAAAGCAAGAAACGAAGAGAGGGAATAAACCCAGAGCTCGCTTGCTGAACACCACTTTGTTGCCATCTGTGGCTCTGTGGAGGGAGCTTGAGCACAGGAGGCGGACAGGAAGCCAGCAGCTTTCCCAGGAAAAAAAGCCCTGTGTCCTCTGTGCTGCTCTTGTTGGCTGTTAGCTGGATTGGGAAAAAAATCCAACAACCCTCCTCTAAACCCCAAAGCTACTTTTGACAGCAACAAATCATTAACTTGGAGCTGGTCTGCAGCATGACAAAATCAGCTTGAGGAGGGGGGTTGGAAATTACTCCAAGCCTCTCTTCTGACAAGCTTGTTAGATTTTGAAGGAGAAATTGTTGAGAAAAACAAAGAGTGAGAAGTGAAAGGACTGTCAAACAGGGTTCAAAATAACAACCTGGGTATTATCTCCTGGCACAGAAGTGTGTGCTTGGCTGCTGTGCTGGTGCCATGTCAGTCAGTCCTCCTTGTGGTGGACCTATAGGCAGGTAGGGTGGAAAAGAGAGATTTGAAGGGGGACGATTCCATGGGGCTGGGAATGGGTGATGAGGAGGGAAGTGTTGACATACCATGGCTGACAGGTGACCAGGCACAGGGGGACCACAGGCACCAGCTGCCTGTGCTGGGGACATTCCCCTGGGAGGTGGCCTCGTGCTTGGGCTGCTGGGTGCCCTGGGCCTGGAGCTGGTGGCGTGGCCGGGAACTCGGTACCACCATGTGGGCTCATCCCATCCTGCCCTCGGCTTCTGGCAGGGTGTGGGCAGTGTCCAGTGCTGGTGGCTGGGATGAGCGAGAAGGCTGGGGGCACTGGGGGTGACTGCGCTGACGTGCTCTCCCTGCATCTCCCACAGAACTGTTCCTAATCTCTTTTTAGAGAGGGGAGCTGAGGTAGCGATGCCCTCCCCGGGAGGTGGGCGTTGTGCTCTGCTGCTGGTACCTGTGCCCATCCTGTGCAGATCAGGAGCTGCAGCTCCCAGTTCTTCTTCCAGTTATGGAAAACACCCACAGATATTGCAGATGGCTTCTGGCCAAGAGCTGTTGCTGGCACAGGCTGTTCTTGGGCTTGCTGTCTAACATAGCTCTCTTACCACCTGAAAATACCTGGCGGCTCAGACTCATGCCTTGGAGGGGGCTAAACTGGGATGTAGTTGACAGCCTGAACTCCAGAGAGTCCCTCTCAACAGTGACCTGCAGTGTCTGCCAAAGCCCTGCAGACTGGGGGAAAGGAGGGGGGCGAGTCAAGAGAAATAAAGTTGAATAAATATTTGCTCTGTGGCATCTACTGGAGAAATTCCTCCAGCAGGAAAACACACTGCAAATAAAGATACCCTGTGCTGCTGGCTCTGCTTCCACTGCCAGACAGCTCAGTTTGGTTTTGCCCCTTTGGGGATCTCGGGCATCCTTGAAAATCCATCCTAACCACTGTGCCCTGAGTGGGGGATCCGTTTGGTTGGTGGGAGCTGGGTCTCAGGGAAATCAGGGGATGCTTCCAAGCAAAGCCGTTTCCAACCAGTGCCCAAGGCTGTGTTTGGAGGAGGAGAACCAAGGGACATCAAGCAGGGCTGCTCAAAAAGCCACCCAAGAAGAGTCATTAGGGCTTGGGCTAATTATAGTCTGGGTGGTGGTTGGAGGTTTGTGAAATAGGAAGTGTTTCTAGCTGCATGGCTGCTTTGCTCGGTGAAGACGGTCTCGGTGACGTGCAGGAGGGGATGCACCTGCAGTGGCTGTCTCTTGTGAGAAGGGGATGGCAGGTCAGGAGGGCACAGTCTGGGCACTGAGGAGCCACCCCCACCACACAGCACCAAATTAAATCAATTAGGTGGCTCCAGACAAGCTCCAGCGATCCCCTGCCGATGGTGTGGAGGGCTGGCCCCTCTCACGGAAGTGTCTGTCACATATAGCAGGGCTCGGCCTGGACTGGCACAGGGATGCTTGGTGGGAGATGCTTGGTCTGGCTGGTGAATCAGGCGTGGTGGCACCAGTGGCAGCAGTGGCTGTGATTTCCTGTGCTCTGACTTAGGCTGGTTATCTGCAGCACAGCTTCTCTCTTCCTCCCTCATCAGGGGACTGATTAGATTTAATTTGTTAACACTGGTGAAGTTCTACTTCTTGGATGGCTGATGTCACCCACGAAAACTTTTGTTTGATTTTTCATTATTTCCTTAGTTTTGGAAGGAGAGTTTTAATTCCTGCCTTTGTGCTAGTCCAGGTTCCTCCCGTGTAACCTCTGCTGTTGTTGTTTTGCACTGAGCAGAGCGTTGAGTCATCTGCAGCCTCTGTGATAACTATAATTAGGAGAAAATACATTTACAAAGCTCTTTCCTGTGATGCAAGCACGTCATTGTCCTTGCAGGGAAGTCATTCCTGCCGTGCTTCCAGGTGGGTGTGAGCAGCTACTGATTACATTTTGACACTCATATTCTTTGCATGGATTTTCCTAGCTGGATGTGCTGTCTACGGAGGAAGTAGTAGTCTGAAGCCATCGCTACGTTCTCCAGTTGTGAGCATAATCCCTACTGGTGCACATTAAACATACAGGAAAAGAATACAGAATGGAGTAGCAGTCAAAGAGAACACTGAGAGTGTGTCCTATACCCAGAGAGTTATCTAGTGCTTTGGAATAAAAATAAAAGTCAAGAGAGAAATACATCACTGGAGTTTTGTCAGAACATCAGCTGGAGAGGAGGCTTCTCGAGAGAAACGGAGTAAAGACTCCTTGAGATGCTCAGGTCTTTTTCCCTCCCTCTTGCACCTTGCAGAGCCATACAAGATTTAGGAAAAAGGAAAAGCTGTTGATCTGGTATTAAAATGATAATGTGCTTATCAGGATAACTGCAGGTTATTCTGAACACACTAGAATGACTGGAGAGATGGAGCTCAGCCCCACTCCAGTGAAAGCTCATAAAGGTCTCCCTTTGCTGCAGGGGAAAAGCACAATTTAGGAAACTATCTTGGTGGCTAAATAATAGAAAATACTCTGCGCATCACTGGCTGCTGTGCTTTACTCTGTCACCTCGATTGTTGCAGGTTCAATAGCTCAAATTTATCAGTGCAGTGCTGTTGGAGATAACAGAGATTATGGCCCTGGACTGGCAACAGCCCATTTGGGCAGGGCAGGCAGGAGTTGTACCTGGAAGTTTCCCATCCCTGAGGGCTCTCCATACGGTTTTCCAAGGCCGGTTATCCCCTCCTGCCCTCTGCCTTTGGTGGGGCATTTATACCCAAAACCTCCTGTCCACATTGTCCTGCTGGGGTTTCTCTGACCCAGACATGCAGTGTCCAGGAGCCTTTGGTTTCTCTGTGCTTTTCTGTAGCAAGCTGGAGTCAGTGGAGCCACTGTTCCTGGAGCTGGCTGGGGCTGGTGATTAAAAACCAGCCCACCTTTGGTTCTGCAGCAAGTGGAGATGTGATTGAAGATAAATTCCTCTCAGGGTAAGCCCAGGAGGGACTCCTGAGAGTGTTTCCCAGCCTGTTCAAATGACTGAGGCAGGTCAACCCCTGGTTACTCATTCCTCCAGCAAGGATACGTGAGGTTTGCCGGTTTCTGTGTTATTTTGTGCACTCGTGCGTGTGCACAGTAACAACGGTTCCAACCTTCTAAACATCAGCTGAAACACTTCCAGTTCCTCCTGCCAGAGGTTAGCACTGAGCTGCTTATCTGCCTTGTCAGGAAACAGCAATAAATCCACCTCCAGCGGGTTCACCTGCCTGCCGTGTTCTGCTTTTCATTGTTCCTTCACCTGCCCCCCATTTACACCTTTATAAATGGGTTTGTGCTGTGTGGGATTAACCCACATTTATCATAATTCCAGTACAGAGAAGTCAACTCTCTGTTTGATATAAAAGGTGACCCGGGTTGTTTCCCACATGGAGAGTGGGTGTGTTTAGCAGGGTGGAAAGCCCAGAGGTTGCTGCCCTGGTACAGTGAATTCCTCTGTAGCAGAGAGTCTGTTTGCTCAGTGCTTTGTGCTCTGGCATCTGGGCGTAGAAATAATCAAATACAGATAGTACCAATAATGGGTACTCAGCTTTTAACTCTGTAATTTCACTGGCAGAGGGGGGGACCGAAAGTGGCATGGCTGAGGGAAGGCAGAGGGATTTACCCACACCTGGGCCTGATATTTGCAGCAAAATATGTTTGTTTGCTCCAGAAGCACATCACTGACTCAGAGATGAGAAAATTGCTTCTCACGTACTTCCAGCCTGGAGGAGCCCTTTTCTTGAGGCTGAGAATTCATGCACCAGAAATGTATATTCTGTTAACATTTTTTGACTCTTATTATCTCAAACTTCTTATCTGTCCAGGCTTAATTATTTTGCTCCTCTCTCTGAGCTCTTCAGGCCCATCGTGTCTTGTCTCTCTAAAGAATTCCTGCATATCCCTCCTATTTAGGCAGGGTAACGCAGACCACCTCCCCTGGGGAATGGGTAGGAATGCCAAATAACTAATGTCTGCCACCAAAGGGTGTGTCTCATGCAGGTGCTTCCAACCTCATGCCCTGACTTTTCCTTTGTTATCCTTATCTTTTTAAAGAACAGTTTCTTGTTTGGGGGAAGCAAAGCAAACAAACCAGGTTCCTTCCTGCCTTTCCCTCCATCCACAGCCAGCGATGTCCAAGCAGCCCGTTCCACCTTGCAGCCTATGAACAGACACTTGCTGCTAGGGTCAAGTAGTGTTTGGGTTGAAGTTGGCATCGTTCCTAAAAGCCAGCAGATGGGATACACTGTGTGTCAGAACCACTGTGCCCTGGGGGGGTTGTGCTGACCTTCATTTTATCGAGACAGACTTGGCTTGCCAAGCAAACCCGACCCCTAAATCTCACTGTGCACGGACCCACCGGGCCCAGCATCCCCCCTCTGTGCTTTCCCCACCTTCCTCTCCATCCCTGCAGGCCGGAGTCCCGTGTGTGGACGGTGATGCTGCTGCTGGGGACGTGCCTGCTGTACTGTGCCCGTGTCACCGTGCCCATCTGCGCCGTCGCCCTCAGCTCCTACTTCGACTGGGACAAGAAGCAGTCCGGCGTCGTGCTCAGCAGCTTCTTCTGGGGCTACTGCTTGACACAGATCATTGGAGGACACATCAGTGATCAGTACTGGAAATTATTCTCATGTTTTCTTGTTTTAATGACACTTAGCTTGGTTTTGACCCCTCAGTTCCAGTCTTAGCAGCGGCAGTGCCAGGTTTCACAGTGATGGGGTGGACGGTG
Source organism: Oriolus oriolus (assembly GCA_013400235.1). Lineage (NCBI taxonomy): Eukaryota > Metazoa > Chordata > Aves > Passeriformes > Corvidae > Oriolus > Oriolus oriolus. The sequence goes on along the minus strand of VXBT01013612.1, from coordinate 670,787 downwards.
AAGTGTGTCCGTGGGGAGAAGCTCCGGCTGAGAAGGGATGTGGGTGGTTTAGACTGTCCAGATAGAAGCTGTGGATGTCTCATCCCTGGAAGTGATTCTAGGATTCTGTGAACACAGCTGTTTTGATTTGATCTGCACAGATGATCTTTGTTTTCAGTTCAGCACTTCCAGGCTTTCTGCCCTGTATTCTCTTGCAGTCTTTTCTCAAGCAAGTCCCATACACTGTTCCCATCATGTTTAGAAAAACCAAGTGTCTCCACTGTATCACGTGAATTAAAAAACAAACTATTTCCCCTGCTGGCTGTAAGGAAAGATCTGAATCATTACCTGCTTGCGTCCCTTTCCCCAGCCAATCTTTCCTCAGTAAGAGGGCTTTTCTATGAAATCTTTTGTGAGGAGCACATGCCTGGAAGGGGTGCATGATCTGTGCAGTGCACTGTGCTATTTAATCAGGGTCCTTAATAGTTTGCAAGAAAACACCCGGAAATACCTCAATGGTAAAAGGCAGAGCTGATGCAAGAGAGCAAATGGAAAAGGCCATCACTGGTTAAGAGAAGCAGAATGGTGGCAGCAGCTGAGCTTCCCCTCCACCACCATCAGAGCCTTGAGTGGCTCAGTGCTGTGAGATCTCTGGGATCACTGGGGCTGGATGGGCAGCACTGGCAGGAGTGGGAAGGGAAAAGGTCAGAGTTACTCCCCAAGGGCCAAAAGAACAGGTTTGACTGAAAGGTTGCTCTTAAAAACAGGCTAAACTGGGAAGGGCACTTGAGTCTTGACTGGAGGACTTTGCCCTTTTGCCCTCCTGTCTTTGATAGTGTGTTTTTTGTCTTCCAGAATAGGAGGTGAGAGAGTCCTCCTCCTTTCGGCATCAGCCTGGGGGTTCCTCACAGTCCTCACCCCGCTGCTCACCCACATCACTTCAGCCCATCTGGTTTTTATGACCTCCTCCAGGTTCCTCATGGGGCTGCTGCAAGGTGAGACCCCCGTCCTGAGTGTGTCCGTGTGTCTGTCTGTTCAGGGGCTTCCTTGCACAGAGGCTCATGTGCAGCACGTTCAGATGCAAATCCTGTGGTTTGCAGTGCATGAACCCTTCCCATGGGTGTTTGAGCAATGCTCTGCCTCAAAACTCCCTCCACATCCAGAACTTCCATGGGAAAAAACAGTGACATTTCTAGAGAAAGTCACTGACAAGTCATTCCCCTGTAGAAATCTCTCTGCCAGACAGGGCCTGCTGACTTCAGAAATCATCTCTGGTCGTGTTTGGTTTTCCACATTTTTAAACTTCAAAGCACTCGGAGAAAATTGGCCCTTGCCAAAACTTTTGGGTAATTTGGGGTGATTTTCCTTCCCTCTTGCCAAGATGCAGCACTGGGAAGTGCATTGGCATTGACAGATTCACAGTAGCAGTGGTGATGATGAAACAGGGGATTACAGGGAAGGTACAAACAAACCTTTGATGGCGATGGATTCACTGAGTTTATTTTATATCCCTGTTTTGAATTCACCAAAGGGTTTGCTTTGTCTCAGTGCTTAGCTCACTCTGGATCTTTTAAATTTGCTTTTGGTTTGCCTTACTGCTCCCTGCCTTGCTCCTGTTTCTCTCAGGGGTGTACTTCCCATCGCTGGCCAGCCTGCTGTCCCAGAGGGTCCGGGAGAGCGAGCGAGCCTTCACCTACAGCACAGTGGGGACTGGATCCCAGTTTGGGTGAGTTCAAAGGCCTGTGAGCAGCGAGTGACAGTCTCTGGACATCGTGTGTGATGAAATGCCATTAAATAGTTGGAGGCAAAACTCACAGCCCAAAGTACATGTGGATTCACGGGTCCTCAAGGACTCTGCCTGCAGCTGAGGAAGCCTCGGGCAGTTGCTGTCGTGCCTGTCAAGGATTTATGTATTGTTTTCTCTTTCTTTTCAAACCAGACTTTGAAGACTGTTTGCAACATTTAATTACTATAGGAAACAGCCCAATTCGGTAGGAAGAGCAAGGGTCAACCTGACACGGGCCACCTGTCCTCTCTGATAGATTGGAAGAATAGAACTTCTCCATCTCTGCTGATCTCCATCAGAATTTCCTCTAAATGGAAGGGTTGCTTAAAAGCCAGATAGAAATACCACTGTGTTGAATCACTTAGTTTTCCAGTGTGCTCATTTCTTTTGCTGTTTTACATATTCTCTGAGACACTGCACACCAGCAACCTCCTTTTCTTTCCTCAGGGACCATTTTTCAGTGTGGGGCAGGTGAGGGTGAGGTCCCTTTGGGATTTCTGCTGCCAGTGAGGATCTGGCCCGAGATGCCACTCAGGGAGCAGGACATGTTGCAGAGCCATGGTGGGACTGGTGGCAGCACCCACACATGCAGTGACAGAGAAATTCCCCTGTGAGGGCGGTGAGGCCCTGGCACAGGGTGCCCAGAGAAGCTGTGGCTGCCCCATCCCTGGAAGTGTCCAAGGCCAGGTTGGACGGGGCTTGGAACAATCTGGGGTAGTGGAAGGTGTCCCTGCCCATGGCAGGGGGTGGGACTGGATGAGCTTTAAGGTCCCTCCCAACCCAAACCATTTTAGGATTCTGTGGCTCAGTTGACCCCAGGGAGTCTCCCATCGATGTGCTCTCAGCCAGGCTGGTAAATCCGAGTGGTTTCCCTTGCAGAACGCTGGTGGTTGGTGGTGCAGGATCTCTCCTCCTCGACTGGTATGGCTGGGAAAGTGTTTTCTACTTCTCCGGTTTGCTCACGTTGCTCTGGGTTTATTGCACCTGCAAATACCTCCTGAGTGAGAAAGGTGAGTCCAGCTGCATCCCTGGGGCTGAGAGTGCTCCCGAGGATCTGGGAACTGAGTGATTCCTCTCCATTAATTTCTGCAAATCCTGTGTGTTTCCGAGATCGTGCCTGGTTTTACACAAAGGCCTTTTGCTCAGATATGTTCCACAATACACGCCGTGTCTCACCCAAGGTCCCCAACCCAAAAACGAGGATTTGAGCTCTTGCAATGCTGATTTCCTATTTCAAGTCCCATGCTGGATTATATCATTGCTGAGAGCCTGATCTGGCTCCTCAGTACTCTTTAAGCACCAGTGAAAACACAAAACAGAGCATGATCTTCAAAGTGGATTAAGCTAAAGCAGGGCAAGATACTTACTCCAAACTAAGAGCATCTACACATAGAGCTTTTAAAAACCAGTTAATCCACAATATCTCTTCCCAAATAACTGCCTAGGAGTAATTCCACATATGGACAAACCACTGCACCTGGCGGCAGCATTATTAGGGCGAGCGTGGTATGTAGGAGCCCAGCTCACTGGGAGCTGGGTGTGTGCCTGGTGCTGCACACAATCCAAACCTGGTCCCTGCCAAGGGACTTTTGTTTCATTATAAAAGAGATATAACACATGAGTGAAGGTGGCTGCGTGGAGAGGGGTATGGAAAAATTTTGGTCAGTGTTACAAGGTGTTTTCATGAGCATTCAACGCTGGTAGAGCCAGAAAACCCAAGGGTTAGAAGGAGATTAAAAGTGGTTGTACAGCAGTGTCCCAGGGCTGCCTCCAGCTGCACAGACAATTACTGACCAGAGCTTTCCTTTGGATATTTTCTTCCCTGCAGAACTCATCATCCCCATAGACTATTTAACAAGAGGCCTCTCGATATCCAAGCAGACCAAAGTTCCCTGGAAGCAGCTGTTTAGGAAGGCACCGATCTGGTAGGCAGCTGCATGCATTGGCCAGACTGGGGGCATGCTCCCTTTTCTCATTTCTGAGCTTATTTCTTCTGCCTCTGTGATTTTTTTTCCCACTTACTTATATATTTGAGAAGCAGAACCAGTTTTCTAATTCCTTCTGTATAAATAAAGAACTGAAAAGGTAAGCTTGGCAAAGGTGGTTTATGTTCTGTCCAGAGGACTGTCAGGCTCGAATGTTCCTAGCAAATCTCTCTCCCTCGCGGGCTGTTCCACCTGGATGAGTCTTGTGCTCCTCCGGAGTGATATTTTCCACGGGCCTTGTTAGAAACGCTGATTGTAATGGGCTCCTAGGCAGTGCTGCTTGGGGGCACTGGGTGGCACAGGCTGTGTTCTCATTGCTGGCAAACATCTTTTTAATGGCCATTTTTCCTTTGCGATGCTACAGTGGGTACTGAAGCTCATCCAGGCGTGTTCCCAGGGGCTGTTTTAAGGTAGGGAGGAGGAGGAGGAGGATGATGGGGCTGCAGGGCAGCAAATCCATTCCTGCCTTGAATAACAATAGAGCCGCTAACAAATCCCTTGAAAACCCTAAACAACACCTCTCGGAGCAGAAGGGCTCTTGCAGGGCTGGAAGGGACCGGTGGGAAATGCAGTGGCATAATTGGCACTTCAATTAACCTCACCTGGCCCGGGGGCTGTGCGATGGGGCAGCAAAGGAGCCAACTGCGAGGAGAAAGCTGAAAGGAGTGGTTATCCATGATAAAAATCTCTCTCAGGCAAGCCAAAAGGAGTGGTTATCCGTGACAAAAATCTCTCTCAGGCAAGCCAAAAGGAGTGGTTATCCGTGACAAAAATCTCTCTCAGGAAGCCAAAAGGAGTGGTTATCCAGGACAAAAACCTCTCTCAGGAAGCCAAAAGGGGTGGTTATCCACGACAAAAATCTTAGGAAGCGATTGCAGTGCTGCGAGGGGTTTCTGTTAGGAACTGAAATACCCAGTGCCCGTCTCCCCCCCAGCGTGACCTGTCACTGCTGATTGTCTCCTCTCCGCTCTGTGTTTTCAGGGCTGTCATCATCGCTCAGCTCTCCACGGCCAGCACCTTCTTCACTCTGCTCTCCTGGCTGCCAACTTTCTTTAAGGAAACTTTTCCCGAGTCCAAGGTGGGTTGGCTCCGAAGCATTGCCGTTCAGAGGAGGCCGTGCTGGGCACCTGCCAAAAGGGGCTGGGTAGGGAGGAAGATGATGGCAGAGGGGTTTGGTGAGAGCAGGCTGGGAGGCAGGAGGAGGTGGGAGGTTTCCCTGCGGGGTTGGGAGCTGTGGCACACCTGCACAAGCTTTTGGAGATCTCTCCAGGTTGCAGAAGCTGGCTTCTAGTTGCTTGTTCAGGGATGCCAAAGGGTGACAGAGCTGGGGCACTCTCCATGTAGGGATGAGCAGGTTGTGTTGGGTTTTAGACTGCTTTTCTTCTGAGGAAAGGATGGTTTTCGATTTGCACAAAGCTCATGACATTATGCTGTTGCAAATAACCACCATTCACTCCTAGTTTTTTAAGGGTTTTTAACTGCACTAACATTGTACAGCTCAGACCTGCCTGTGAAAATGATAATTAGCATTAATAGTGTGTACTTCAGAAATACTACAAAAGCTCTCTGCTCAGCACAAACGATACTCCCATTTTTCAGAAAGCCAGGCAATAGTCATATGGGCTGAGAGCTGGTATTTTCATCTTGTTCTCAGAAACTCAGTCAGTCTTTTCCACAATGGCTCTGTGAGGTTTTTACAATTTCCAGAGCTGCTTACAAATGCCTTTTCATATTACACATGTAAAGCTCTTTATGGCATACTTGATATTTATATTAAAATCATGTGTTAAACCAGCAAACATATTGTTGTGACAAGATCTGTGCACCTCGAGTAATGTGCTTGTGCAGCAGTAATTTACCATCTGTTAAGCATTATATCACAGTGCCCTTATGTAAGATGCTCTATAGAGTGCTCCTGCAGCTGATAATTGCTTCATGCAGTTTAAAACGGGGTCTGAGGCTGCTTGATTTTAAAGGATGGATGATAATCCCTAATGTGGGGAACCTGTGTCACCTGCTGGCTGAAATCCCTTGCTGCAGGTGAGCTGGGCAGCTGCCTGTGGCCACCTGAGTGAAGGTGACGGAGGGTTTGGCTCAGGGTGATGGGCTGTGGGATGAGACAAGGCTGGGATTGATGTGCTGAGCAGCCCCTGCTGGTGTTAACAGACAGCAGAAGCACCACCCCACAAAGCCCATGGGGTAACATTTTCAAAAATGACCAAGACCCAAATTTCAAAGGCATGGAAAAATGCAGATGGACCCTGGTGTGATTTGCAGGAGCAGCTTTAACAGGATTACTCAAAACCAAGATTATTCAGCCCTCCCAGGCATCCCAAAGCTGGAGAGGAAGGGGAGATGCCTGCACAGGGTGGTGGGCTCTGAGCAAAGGGGAGATGCTGGGGGTGATGGATGCATGGATGGATGAGTAGGTTCGACTGTCTGAGAGGAAATCCAGCCCAGCCCACACTGATTTCAGCTCCTGTGGGATCTGGGCACCAAAGTGCCCCTGAGCAGCTGTAATCCAGCTGCCCTGTAATCGTCTGTGATTACAGCTGCAGCTCACTTAATTGAAAATAGGCCGAAGGATGTTGCTGCCCATAATGTTACCTAATCCTGCCATTAGAAAATCCAGCTCTGCTCCCTCAGCCTCACACAGTAACGCTGCTAACGAGCTGGAAGCTGCTGGAGATTTTGCCAGCAGCTTTGCTGGGGACCCACAGGAAACCCTCACTGAGCTTCCCAGGGCTCTGTGGCTCCCCGCCACATCGCCTTGCTGAGCAGTAACTTTGCTATGTTTAATCCCTCTTTCCCAGAGTTTTCTGCCTCTCCCCTGGATGCAGCATTGCTGGGGAAGAAGGAAAGACAACAAATCTACAAATACTACAGCCCTGTGATGCACTGGCCCCTTTACAGAGCGTGGAGTGGGGCATGGTGCAGCCGAGAGCTGGCTGTGCAAGGGGGGGTAGAGATGCTGCAACGAGTCTGGAGTGCTTCATTATTTCTCCTTTCTACAAGTACCACAAACTGTCAAAAATATTCATGACCAAACTCAGCTCTGACCACAAATCTCTCTTGATTTTCACTTCTTTTCAGGGTTGGGTGTTTAATGTAGTTCCCTGGCTGGTTGCAATTCCGACAAGCTTGTTCAGTGGATTTCTGTCTGATCATTTAATCAACCAAGGTGAGGGCTCTTTATGGCTTTTCCTCAGCTCTTATGTGATGTGGGAGGAGGACCTGGGTGGCAGCAGGTGGGCTTGTTGGTAGGGAGAAGACCCAGCAAATAGACAGTGTGAGGTTCTAATTCAAAAGCAGAATAAATTCTCCAGTGTCCAAATCCCATCCACATGTTTGGGGCTCCCTTTGATCTCACTCATAATATCCACCTGGAGATGAGATCTGGGCATCTGAAATCTACTTAAGTTGTAGTTTCCTGGCTGGACAACAAGGTGAGCTGTGCTTAACTCCAAGTGTCCCTTTCTTTTCCAGGTTACAGAACCATCACCATTCGTAAGTTCATGCAGGTAAGAGAGCTGAAGTTGTGGGAGAGATGCCTGAGTTACCAGTTAAACTCTGATTACGTGGCAGACTAGACCTTGTATGGAGCTAGGTTGGGGGTTATAGGTGGAAAAAGGAAAGATTTTCTGGTTTTGCACATTAACTGGTTGTCAGGGTGTGTGTGAAAGGAAATCCAGAGGAAAACCCTGGCTGAGGAACAGAGCGTGGACCAACAGAGCCTGGTAACATTGAGCACAGTGAGTGCTCTGAAGGGGTTTTCCTTCACAACCTGTCCCTGGTCATTGCAAATGACCCCTTAGGTACTGAGGAAGCAGCAATACAAGGGTGAACAGAAGTAGAAATGCTGGGTGAGAACACAGTGTATACTCTGCTCTGCAGCACTGCATCCCTCCGGACAGACCTCTGACACAGAAGGACACTGGGGGGAAAAAAAGCGAAGCACCTGGTGCGCACTAACTCTTGCCATTGGAAAAGGGAACAGTTTGTTCGTGGCAGGAGTTGCTTTCTTCCTTACAGAAAATGTGCTGTGGTGTTTAATTTTCCCTTTTTTCCAGGTCATTGGCTCTGGCGTCTCAAGCATTTTTGCTTTGTGCCTGGGCCAGACCTCCAGTTTCTGCAAAGCAATAGTGTTTGCCTCGGCCTCTGTTGGGCTGCAGACCTTTAACCACAGGTAAGGAGAGCCGTGGGGACCCTCAGCTGTCCTGCATGTTTGGCATTTTGGGGTCTCAGAGGAGGCTGCCTCCGTCCTGACTGTGAGAACAGGAACTGGCACTTGCCTGAGCATTGCGTTTGTGACCCTGTGAGGCTGGTGGAGTTTAGTGCCCTGTGGGCTGGAAATGATCCAGAAGACCTCGAGCGTGGGGAAGGGCTTGGACCAGCCAGTATGAGGGAGATGGAGCAGGAGGGGAATTGCATTGTGGCCCTTCTGAACACTTGGAGTTGAGTTGCTTTCCTTCTGATACCTGTGCTGCCTCACTCTCAGCTGCTTCTCCTTTCCCCTGCCAGTGCCATTTCTTGTCCAGGACCTTTCTTTGTGCTTGACAAACCAGATTGTGGTGAAAAAGCAGTTGTGTTCCACTCAAGCAGCCATTTATTTTCCCTCTCTGTTTCTCACCAGTGGCATTTCAGTAAACGTGCAGGACCTGGCCCCCTCCTGTGCTGGCTTGCTGTTTGGTAAGGGTTCTGTGGGGTTTCTGTGCTGGAGGGGTGGCATCTGTGGGGGGGACATGGTCACCAGCATCAAGGTTTGAGCAGGAGCAGTTCTGGGCAGTGTCTGCTCTGTGTGTGCAGTCTCAGCTTCCTTCTGTGAGAAACCTGCCAGTGCTAGAAGGTGTCTCTGCCCATGACAGGAGGATGGAATGAGATGAGGTTCATCCCTGCTCAAACCAGGCAGTGATTCCATGGTCAGAAAGGCATTTTGCCCAACGTGCAGACCGGGGCTTGGTGGGAGCTGTGATGAAGCCATTCATGTCCATGGGTTTTCACAATTTCTTTTCACACAGTTGCTTTCTTTTCTTTCCAGGGGTTGCAAATACAGGTGGAGCCCTCCTAGGTAAAGTAGTTTCACGCAACTCATCCTTCCCTGGGGAGCCCTCTCCCTGCAGAGGGCAGGATCCAGCCCAGAGCCTTTGCATGTTTCTCTTCTCTCTGGCTGCAGGGGTCATTTGTGTGTACCTGGCTGGTTACCTCATCGAGACCACTGGCTCCTGGATTTCTGTTTTCAACCTGGTGGCTGCTGTGAACAGCATTGGGCTCTGCACATTCCTCCTGTTTGGAGAGGCCCAGAGGGTGGACACGGACTCTGTGTATGTGGATCTCTAGGGATGAGCCCAGGAAGCAGCTGAAGGACAGGAGAGTGTCACATCTATGGGTCATTCTTGCACAAGTGCCAAAGAACAGGTTTTGTTGTTTTTTTTTTTAAGGTGTTTTAACAGGAAAAAAAAATGCTGAAACCAAGTACATAATGGGTCTGGATGAAACCCATGGGAGAAAAATTTAGAGCTCATTTTTCTGCTCAGGGCTGTAGCTGGTGGCTTGCAGAGCCATCCAGCTCCACATCTCCAGTGAGGAGGCGGTCTGTGGGACCAGTTTGTCCCAGTCTGTGTCTAGTGCACAAATATCCTTGTGGCCAAAGCAGCTGACCTGGCCCATCTCCCAAGGCTGCTGTGGTTCCATCCCCCTCCGTGGGAGGGGGGCCCCCACACTCTGCTGTCCTGGGACTGCCTGGCTCGGGGGCTGCTGTGCCACCAGGTGTCCTCTGAGGTGTGACAGGAACGTCCCAGCGAGTACCTCTGACCTTAACCCCCGCGCGTGCCTTTGTTCTGCAGCCTGCTCAGCAGGTACCGGCCAGGATTCCAGGGCTGTGAGGTGAATTCCAGGCTTCCCTTCAGGGAATGTGTGCCCAGGGCCGTGGGGTTGTGTCAGTACTGCTGTCACGGAGCCGGGAGGCTGCGGAGCAGAGGGCTCCAAGCCAAGCCTGGCTTTGCTCAAGGGCCTGAGGTCTCCCATCCCTCCCTGGTGGCTTCACCCCAGCCCTGAGCCCAGGTGGACCAGCACATCTGAGCTGTCCCCCGGGGTCAGGCTTAGCTGGGCTGACCTTGCCGTGCTGCAACAGCCGAGGAATTCCCCCGGAGCTGTTTTGTGAGATGCTGTGAATGTATGGGAAGAACCGGTCACACTCTGCGCTGTGGATCCACCACTCCCAAATGCTTTCTGCACAATTAGATGTGCCCTCCACATGCTCTCAAAGGGTCGAGGGAGACTTTCCAAAGAACTTGGCATGGGCAGGTTTTGTTTCTGTGTTAAGCATAAATGAAGTTTCTGCATTGGGGATCCACAGGGATGTGGATCCCTGTGGTTCCCTGTGTCAGAGGGAAACACTTGGCTGTGGACACCTCTGAGCCTGAATGTCTTAAGTTATTTATAAGTATTTTAAAATTTAAGCACCAAATCCTGTATTTTAAGTACTTGAGGCCTGATTCTGCATGCTTGTTTTGAGTGGTACTCCCCCCAAATCTAACACAGTTTCTCGAAGGGGAAGATCTACCAGCCCTCCAGTGTTTCGTTCTGTAGGATCAATTTTAAACGTGAATTTCATATTAAAGCAATTCATTGCCTCTCCTCCCACCCCTTGCTTGCAGCCCGAAAAGGTCTCTTGGGTTTCTCTAGTGCTTACCAGAAAATTCAGACTGAGGAGCAGATTTCCCAAGGACCTTGCAGTGCAGGGAAAACTATAGGTTCAGGTGAAAAAAAAAAACCCCAATTATCCTCTTCCTTACCTTTTGTTTTGGCCAAATTTCTTCTTGGAAAACCTGTTGGAGCCATGTGAAGTTTCTGAATAGCCTGGTTTGTAGTGAAATTACTGACAGCCTTTTAATTGCAGAGACACTAATGAGTATCACTAAGATGAGCTGAGCCCCTTACTGGGCAGATTTAGAGATAAGGATGCAACTGCCTGATGTCTTCCCAAGAGAATAAAGAATCAGTGTGGCCTGGCTGGGGACAGAGAGATAAGAAAGTTTCTTTTTTTCCTGCTTCTGTGCTCTTTTTTGGCTGAAAGGCTGTTTGCTACCATGGGTACCACCCTGTATCTGGGGTGCTGCAGAGCCAGGACGCAGGAAGGCTGCTGGGAAGTCTTTAAATCAGTGGGTAAATTGGGAAGAACACCCAGTAACAACAAACAAACACAGCCAGGCTTGCCAAAGAGGCCCGAGGCTGTGCAGCCGTCTCTGTCAGCTTGTCCTTTGTCCAGTCTGAGCAGATTGCTTGCATGGCCTTTTCTATAGTGACACAGAAAAAAAACCCCATGGGTTTTGTGGGGCTTTAGAGTATCTTCCCTGGCCACTCAGTGTTGCAGGTCGGGAGCACGAGGAGTCAATTCTGGTTCTCTTCGGTGGTTGCACCATTTCTTGTGGAGGAGTTGATGATTTTAAATCACTCACCTTTGAATCAGGCTGCTTGGCCACCCCTTGGATCGGCCAGCTGGGAAATTTGGAACTGATCTTCAAAGGAAAGGGGTTGGCTGTGCCTTCTCTGTGAATCCAGCTAACATTCCAGTGAGCTGTCCAAGTTACCTGTCTCTGTAACTGGCTAATAAGTTAAATATTTGACCTACACTTGAGGCTTAGGTTTCGTTATTGTCATACCTCCTTGGTGAAGTATTGAAACCATTTTGCATATCTGTACTGTTATTTGTTTAAGCCAAAGCTTGTGGTCTGCGAGTTTTTGTTACGGAAAGACCTAAAAAAAAAATAAAGGCAGCGAATCATTTGCAAACTCTGGTTTTCCTTTGGCTGCAGAGGTGTTAGTTTGTGTGACCAGTGAGGGACAGAGGAGTGTGTCTGATGTGTTTAACTCCCGAGGGGAGGCTGTGCTGGGACAGTATCTGGGCTGGCAGATTTTCACAGGATCTTCATGTGTGCTTGTACATCAGCCTCGGAGTTCATCCAGCTACATCTTCTCATTGATTCTGGAAAAATGAATGAAAAGCTGCTTTCAGCAGAGCTATGCTCAGTACAGCATCAGCAGCCATGATCCAATACTATTTTTTAAGGGTAAAGACACAAATGAACTGATCCTCGAGTGTGCTGGGACGTGCCCTGCAGGCGGATCACCTTCCACGGGGCGATCGTGCTGAAAAAAACCAAACCAAAACATTTCCAACTTTTTTTATATCCTCGCTGATAGGTTCGAACAGATGCCAACAGAGGGAGCTGTGAGATCTGGGATGTGGCAGCTCCTGGCCGGCGAGAGCTGCTGAGCCCGGCCCTGGCACAGCTGGCACAGGTAGCGTGGCTGGTGTGGATGGTTTGGCTGGCACAGCTGGCAGAGCCTGGCCCTGCCCAACAGCAGCCCTGTCACAGCGTTCACTGTCATCACTCACTGGGCGGCTGCACAGTTATTGTGGGGAGGAAAAGTTTTGGAGACATTTTAAAAGGAGAAATAGCCATTAAATGAATTTTAACACCTCATCTGTAGGGTCATGTAATGGGGAGAATATCTCTAAGTACTGCAGACTCCTCTAATTTTCTCTTCAATGTGCTCAGAAAACAAGCCAACATGAAACTTGGTGGCGTGAAAATGATGCCAAGGATAATTAAGCAGAGTGCAAGTTATCTTCAACTTTTCCTGTCCTTCTGCTCCCCTTACAGAGTTATCAACAACCTCTGACATGCACATTTGAGCTATTTTGACCTTTTAGGTCATTTAGGTGATTTAAAGCTTTTCAGCTCTAAGAAGCCACAGACCCACCTTAAACCCTGCTCTGTTCTTCGGCTGTGCAGAGCCTGAGAGAAAAGAAAGGTTTGGTATTTTTCTCTCTTTTTTTTCTTTCCTTTTTTCAGTCTTTTTTTCTGCCACATTCCTTAAATTGTCAGTGTCCCAGGCTGGATCTCAGCTTTCCAGCCTTCCTTGAGCAAGCAGGGACAGACACAGTGCAAAAGGGCCTTAAAGGCTGATCAGTGGCAGGCACCTTGTATTGCTGCTGGGGGTTGGTTTGTATTTAAATTGTTCGGGATGTATTCCATAGCTGGCTGGAGATCATTAGACGGATCCTGTTTGATTGCAGTTTGCATAACACTAAATCAATAAACACATTCAAGCAGATGGAAAGCAAAACACAGGAGAAAAGTAGCACTATTTGGAGGAGAAAAGGGACAGCAAAGAGCACTCCTCACTGATAGTTTTGCCTGGAAAACACAAGCAGATGCTCTCACAGCAGAGACCTGATCTAACATCCACCTGGCAGCTCCCCAGGGCTGGGATGTGCCCCAAAGACAGCAGCTCTCAAAGGGCACCCAGTCCTGTAACAAGCGAAATATCACCGTTTATTGCAGCCGTGACCTACTGCGTGGCACGTAATGAGGAATTTTCCATTTCAAACTTTAATGCAATAATTAAGATGTCCATTAAGGTCTTTACAGTTTGGCTGCTTGTAATTAAAAATAGGGTGATGGGGGGGCAGTGACAGGGAGCTGCAGTCCAGGGCATCAAGCTCCCACTGGCAGCTTCAAGTGCTCTCCCCTTTCTTCTCTATTTGGTTTCTCTCTTCAAAATAATTTTTCTGGTTTTGTTTGTAACTGTCCCCAGAGCATGAAAAACACATGAAGAACAGTCTCAGTTCCCACAAGTACAACCTGGGTTTAAAAAGGAGTTTTTACGTTCTACCAACACCTCCAAAATACCAATCCTCCTGTGGTGAGGTTCTTGGGGGTGTCTCTGAGCAGTGCCAGGGGTTTTATGCCCCAGTTGGTTTCCAGACTGGTGTAGCTCCTGCTTACACAGTTCCTGATGCAGGATTAAGGGTGGGGTAGGTTTTAATGCAATAATGGAATGAGAAGAAACCCCCATATAAACCCACATCTTCCACAGTGTCTCTGCTCCTGGGAGGCCAAAGTCCCATTATCCAGTAATTGGATTTGGCCTCCTAAAGCAGGACTGAAATACTGTAAAATTTTGTTCCCAAATCACCAGATTTTTGCAAAGGATTAACAAAAATGAATGATTTGACTGAGGAAGTAGCTGCCAGGAAAGCTTTGGCTGATCCCTCGAATCCCTTCCCAAATTGCTTTCCCCTGCTCTGTACAACTCCCAATTGATGGGTGACTCGCTCTTGCTCCTCCAAACAGTGCCACGATCTTGTGCAACTTTGACATTCATTATTCCCTAAAAAGTCGTTTTTAATTTCATCTCCAAAGGAAAAAAAAATTGCAATCCCACTTCCATGGAAGACAATGGAAAGATACACGTGTAGCAATTACCAGGAGGCTTTTACACAAAGAATTAGCAACCTACTCGCGCATGTCCTGCATTCTCATCAAAGGCAAACTGTTTGTGGGTGACAGGGGATTTTCCTGTGCAACCATTTAGGCTCATTGCAGCTGTTAAATTCCTTTCATGTCGGGTTTTTTCGCCCCTCTCCTACTGAGTTTTAGACAAACCCACTCATTTACAGCCTCTCCCGTGTGTGAGCTACAGGTGAGGTGGGTGTTCCATGAGTCTCATCCTCAGCCCTTCAGATGCTCAGAGCTGGTGTGGACCCTGGCTGTGCACAGGAGCCTTTCTATGTTTTGCTTTAATTTTGCCCCAAACATGCTCATAAACATGGTGTCTCAAATTTCCTGGTTTCAGTCACCTTTGTGTGGTTTAAGTGCTGAGACCAGCCTGCTCCTCAGAGTCTTCAGATCTCCTCTGCCTCCTCTAGCATCCTTCCTCCAGCTCCTCCATTCCCTTGCCCCATTCCACAAAACCACTTGGCAGGTTTGGGGGAGCAGACAGAGCCCCTACGTCGGCCCAGGCTCACGGCAGGGAGGATGTGTCCTCTTACTGTGCACGCCAGACCCTGGTAATTTACTGGTTATTTAGCAAAATAAACCCCCTGAACAAGGAGTATTATCAGCAGGAGCATAATCAGATATCAGAGAGGAAGTCTTCAGATGAGTAATTTATTGAGATCTCTCATTTAGTTTTATTTCAGCCCATCTGGGACACAACTGTGCTTTGGAAAGGGCTGGAGGCTGCAGTTCCCACTGCAGGAGCCACTCGGGCAGCGAGAGCTCAGTGTAAACCCCCGTCCTTGCAATCTCATTTTTGCAGAAATCTCTAAGTAGGACACGCACTGCAACAAAGTGGTGACCTGAGAAATGTTTGCAGAGCCCTGGGCTGTCCTTCCAGGAGAGCCAGGGCTGGTGGAACACGGGCTGCTCCGCACCTGGACACGGGGTTTGGATCCAGGACCACAACAAACCTTTCAGAGTGGTACCTGTTCTCTGGGGATTTTGTGCCTGGAGTCAGCCGGGAGTACAACATCCAAATTTTGCCTTAGCACCCACCCTTTTCTGGCAGCTTTAATGCAGAGCTAAATACTACAGCATGGGTAAGGAATTTCATATTTTGGCATTGATCAGGGCTTTGGTGTTTGCAGGTGAATCTGTACCACTTGCCTGTAAGAACGTGTCACATGCCTGTAAGAACGTGTCTTTGCTCTCACCAAAGACATGGCTTTCTCTCTTTTGGTGCAGCACCAATTTTTTATCCTCTTCTGTTCATCCCCTCCCTCCTCCTCCTCCTTGGAGATTTCTGGATTAAAGAATAAAGCAGTGAATTGATTTCCTGAACGTGCATTAGAGAGGATTATTCCAGGAGATTCATCCGTGTTTGGTGGATTAATATTTCCAGGGAAGCAGCTCCGATCTCAGCCAATACTTCTCTCTACATACCCTGAAACATTTTTTTTTCTTTTTCAGGCAAGAAAGAGCATTGGGAACGGCAGGAGACAGAGAGCAGAAATTCTCAGCACTGCTATTTGAGCTTTGGAATCTTTCGTAGCAACAGCACTTCTCAAGTAAATATATAAAAGCTGATTTGTGTGAATTCTGTCAATTTCTTTACTCTGCTGATAATAAAAAATAAAATCAAACACATGCTGGGCAGGCACAGGAGACACTCCAGCGCCAGGGCATCAGGGAGAAATCTCTGTGTAGCATCACTTGCCACCAGCAGCACCCTCTGAGAGAGGGGCACAGCATCCAAATGAAAGGGGGCTCTGTCCGATTAATTAATTTGGCCTCTGTGCTCTACACAAACAGCAGATCAAGGGCCTATTACATTATAAGAGAAATCTGTGAAGACCTCATAGCAATGCATGTCTCTGAATTGTGCTTCAGAGGCAGCAACTAAAGCAGAGCCAAAGCTCCCTCCCTCCTGGTCTCTCTTGCACGTGGAGGAGACACTGTTTATAATTGAGCAGAAGAGGCAAAACCTCTTCCCAGGAGAGATGGAGGCAGCCCCAAACCCTAATTGAGACCTCTGAGACCAGCTTTTAGATGTCAGCCAGCTGGACAAACAATGGTGACTCCTCAGTGGTGCTTGGATAGATCAGCTGGGCTGCCCTTGCAGCTTTAGCAGGGCTTGGTCTGGGGACGGTCAAAAGAAAAGAAGAAAGGAATAAAAAAATCAGATGTTATCAGGGAGAGTGAAGGAAAACAGTGAAGGAAAAGATCTTCATTTTCATGCTGCCCTCCAAGCCAAGGAAGCACTGGGTGTCACAGCCACACTCTTCTGAGCCTGAAATTCTTGAATTCAAGAGATGGTTTGATTTTTACTTCCAGTCTCAGCCTATGAGTACCAGAGCAGGAAATCATGAGGTGTCAAAGACAATCACCTACATGTCTGTAAGCTTAGGGAAGGAAACAGGGCCACTGCCTGGCTCGGTACAAGGGGTGGGGAAAGCTGGCTGCAGCTGGAGGGTCGGGATGGGAGGAAGGATGGAGCTCCCCTTGCCTGAGATGGGATAGCAGAATTCAGAGCAGGAGATGGGAATGGGGGATTTTAACTCCTGAAGAAGCAAAGATCTGGCCAGGAGGCTGAGACCGTGGTGTGGGTGGGAAAGTCCCAGTGGTGAGTACACCTCACCCCTCCTCATCTCTCTGCTTTAGTCTGGCTCCCAGAGATGGTGTTTGTCTACCCAGGGCCTTCAGGCACATTTGGACAGGTGACACCACCCTTGGTAGATCACCCCGAGAGAGCAAAGCAAGAATTTGGAACAAACAACAAACATAACAAAGGGATTTGCATTTTTTCAGAGCCACCAGGAATCTGGAGGAATAATTTTTCCAGCTGATGCTCAGCACTCGGCAGTAAGGACATTGCCCGGTGTGCCACTGCTCTATTTGGGACACTGAAATGCAGAAACATGATCTGACACAAAGAATAAGTGCAAACCACATGATTTATTTATTAGTTCCCTCACATGATGAGTGTTAGCTCATGCCTCAGCAGTGCATTGCCAACAGGCAGCACAAGGAGCGTTATCTTGCTCGGCTTCAGACAGAAACTTCAAGTTGAGACATGGATTGAAGCATCTTTTTGTGGTTCCTCATGTTTTCTTCCTTTTTTTCGTGCAGGAATCACAGGAATCTCTCTTCTCTGTCCCCATGGTAGAAGTATCAACACCAAGCCACCATCTTTTTTTGCTTTCTTCAACAAAAGCAGAATATGAGACTTGTCTGTACCTCTGAACACCTAAACAGGGACAGCTGGAAAATATCTTCATTTTCTCCCAATTTCTAGCTTTCTCTAAATAATGTTATCTCTCAATAAGATTCCTCTCCATCCCCAATATCTGCCTGAAAAAAACAGCTCTTCAAACAAAACATTCAGGGTTCGATCTGGAAATACTCCTTGGGAATTTCTCTTGGATTCATTTTCCGAGTGTTTTAAGTGGAAAACTTCAACCAGATGGCGCTCAAGAGAGCTCTGCTCCGCTCTCCAGTTTTCAGGTCTGATATAACTTATCATCAACTGCAAAACAGCTTTTTTCAGGCTGCTCCTTGCACCAGCCCTTACCAGCAGCCCCCTTGGAGACACAGCTGAGTAATCAGAACTGCACTGGGGGGGAAGCGATTCCTTTAACCATGGCAGTGAAACGCGTTGTTCCTCAGCTCCCAAATATTTGTGCAGAGCTGGGGAGGCACCTGGGGGCCTCTCCCCTCTTCCCACTGCAGTTTTACTGCAGGAAAGGGAGAGAAAACAGGAGTGTAATGCAAAGCTCAGCACTCAGAGAGGAAAGAGCTGCCTGTGAGCCCAAGTGCTCACTTGGGCTCGCTGTAAATCGTCCCCCCCGAGCAGCAGCACCGCTTGCTTGATAAACGATGCTCCAGCCTGAAGTGTCAAAAGGAAAGAAAAAAACCGCACATTTTTTCCCCCTCCTACTTCTCTCTAGTTATTTTTGACAAGCTGGAAGAGGAGAGGGGGAGAGGGAAAGGCTGAGGCATGTTTGATATACACTTTTGACGGAGCTTTTACTTTATTATGTTTAATTGAAAAGTGTTAACGCCGTCCGACATGAATATTCAGCTGATGCCTTTTGGTGCTGTTCCAGGAGTTACGATCGCCTGTGATTCCACTACGGCTTCTCAGCACGGAGCCCTGTCAAAGCCAGAGTGACAGTGGGGAAGCTATTAATTGAAATAGCTTCATTAATTAGTAATTAACAGCAGGGTAATGACTATGTCACACATCGTATTTCAATGAATGCCCTTCATGTGTTATGGGGCTTTTAATTAAAGAATATGCATTTTAATTAAAGGCAAGTTTGGCCCTTTGGCCTCTGGAATACAAAAGATGTTTCTAACTTTCAAGACTGGGAGGAGGAAAGGTTAGTGTGGGGAAAACCAGGCGGAGTGCAAGTCGTTTCAAAGTTAAATCCCTGGCGCTGCCGTGCCCGTGGGTCCTGGCTCCAGGGTGGGTGAGGAAAAGCTGCTGTGTTTGTAGGGTCTGTGAGGAAAGCTGGGTGCAAGGAAATCCCAGCTTGGCACCCAGGGTGTCACTGGAAGTTGCTCTTCACTGTGTTTGACTCAGCAGCTGAACTTGTGTCCAACTGAGGGAAAATGCAGGTATGGAGGATTTTGGGGCAGCTCAGCACAGCTCCCATCCTTCATGGTGGTTCCTTGGGAAGGAAGTCCCTGCCACTCCTGAGACATGCACAGGAGTTGGAGAGATCATCTCCATGAACTGAATTGAGTAAATTACACCAGATTTTAGTCTTTGCATATTCCTATTCCACAGATTAGGATTTACTCCCTGAGACTGGAGTGGGCACAGCATTGGTTTCTGTTCTCTCTAAGCACAGCTCTCTCTGGAATGATCCCACACATATGGTGGGAAAGGCAGTGGGGAGGTTTGAAATACATGGACTATACAATGAGCATCAGGGGAAAGTTTAGGAAAACAAACCCTAAGTGCCTGAGAGCTATTTACAGTCCCAAGCAAAGAAACTTCAAACCCCACAAAACAATAAAACCTCAACCCAAGCAGGCTCACCCACCAAAAGGGTTACTTTACATTGTGATCAAAAATGCATTTATGTTTTTAAAACAAAAAAACTTCAAACTGGCCCCTTTCAAAAATAAACTCTGCTCCCCCGACATCCCTATCTGAAAGACTGAAGAGAAGCTTCCCAAATGCGATGAGGATTAGATGAGTGAGACATTGCATTTCAAAGAGAAAATGGCACATCAAAGGCGGCTCCAGCCCATATTGAAGTCCCCACCCAGGAGGGCTCCTGCCTGGGGGGATCAGGCAAGGTGGGGGCGGTCGCTGCTGCTGGGAGAGAGGGTGGGAAGGGCAAGAGACAGCCCCACATCTCCATGCAGGCACCTGGCACCTGGATCAGGCCAACACAGTTTTTGGGAAGCACACCTGCCTCTCCTGGCTAACGATGCTGGTTGGAAAGTCCCTGCTTTGCCCTGTGCTGCTGAAATGCCAGCAGTGTAATTGTGACTTTAACCTGTCCCAGAAATGAATTTAATAATGAACTAAGAGCATCTCCTGCCTCCCCACCTGGACATTTCCAGAAGGTCTTGAGTGAGGTTTCCTTCACCTTGCTGTTATGTTCCCAGTGTGTCTGGGGACGGCCAATCCCTCCAGGAGCACAGGCTGATCCCTGGATCCCTCACACCATTTCCCATGAGCAGATCAAACATTATCTCGACTTATGGGCTGCAGAAGAAATTGTGATAAAATTGAGTCATAAAAGCCAGCAGTTTCACCAGGTGAAGATAATTTATGCTATTCCTCACACTAAAATACAACTCCCTGCTTGCCCTACAGCACTGAACTCCCCCAGCATCTCTTTAGCCCCATCAGAGAGGATGCAGAGAGATCTGAGAGCTCCTGACACCCACCAGCACTAATTGAGACCCACCCTGGGTCTTGGCATGGACCAAACCCTTCCAGCCCCCCCCAGTACCCCATGGATGTGATAGCTGGAAACTGGGACACACAGGGAGGCACCAAGCTGAGCCTTGGTGGCTGTGGAGCAAAACAAGGAGATGCAGGGGAAATACAGTTTGGAGCACAGTGGACTGGGATGGTGAGATACCATCTGCCAAATCCCTTCTGCTGCTCGAAGGAAATCCATGGAGAAAACAAGCGGATGTCGAAATTCAGAGTTCAGCTTTGGAGGAGAGGGCTGCGGGGAGGGAAAATGTGTGAATCACTCAGGGTATCCAAGTATGGTAATTAATGTTAATAACATTAAATAATTTAAATGGACAAGCAGTATTTTATATTATATTTCTTTGGCACTTTTACTGGTGTCACACTGGGTTTGTCCTTGTGTCCAGGATCAGCAAGATCCCACTCACTGTGAGGAAAGCCAAGAGTGACTTCAGGGTGAGGGATTGTTACAAAAACCATCTATTTTTCTTTTAATATTTCCCAAAGTAAAATTCCAGGTTTGAAATTCCTGTCTAGAGAGGAATGTAAATTGTACGGACAGAAATGATTTATTTCCTTTGGAGCAGCAGAGATTTTGTACAGTTGTGGGAAGATGAACCATGTTTCTGTTCTCCACTAAGGCTTCTGTGCATACATTTGGCTGTTACGCCTGCTCAGACACTAAGAACAGCACATTCTAGACATATTTTCAGCTTTTAGGGTCTACATCCCCTGGATTTGGTTTCACAACCTGTGCTAAAGTTCTGACCAAGCTGGAAGGGAAGGTGCCATTGCATCGTGTGTTAAAAAAGCCTTTGGTTTTACCAGGATTGCTGTTAAAGTGCTGCTGCTGTGCTCAGCTGTGTTTAAAATATGGAGAACAGGTCTGCCTCCTGAATATGACTGCTTGGAAAATCATCTATGAATTTTTAGAAGGAAAATGGCTCCCTTTGTAAACAAACTGCAGCTCTTTGCAAACTATGCCCATGGAAAGTTCATCAAAATCCGGACAAATCCCTGTTCAGATGGAATGAAGTTGGAGGAAAGGAGTCTGGCTGGTCTCTGTGAGACACCTTGGCCACAATTTTCCTTTTTATTTGCAGACACAGCAAGAAAGGCCAACTCACCCCGTGCAGAGCAGAGTTTGGCCCTGATTTGTGGCAGCTGCAATTTGGGGCTCATGATCACAGAACCACAGAGCGGTTTGGGTTGGGAGGGACCTTAAAGATCATTCAGTGCCACCCCCTGCCATGGGCAGGGACACCTTCCACTATCCCAGGCTGCTCCAAGCCCCGTCCAACCCGGCCTTGGGCACTTCCAGGGATGGGGCAGCCACAGCTTCTCTGGGCACCCTGTGCCAGGGCCTCCCCACCCTCACAGGGGAGAATTTCTTCCCAGTACCCAATCTAAACCTATTCTCTGTCACTGTGAAATTCTGGGAGCAACCTGGTCAAGTTCTGTGATGCTCCCATTCTCAGAACAACAGACTTCCCCTATTTACAGGTTTAAGTGAAATCCAAACAGCCCCACAGTGAGCTGAAACCCCCTGTAAACGCCTGACCTTGCTCTGCTCTCCCTCTGCTGCCCCACAGCTCCAGGAGGGACCCAACCTGGCCCTTTCTTCCTCTGCTTTGTTTTTTTTTTCCATGCCTTGTTTGTTGTGTACCACAAGTCGCCTCATCACTTTCAAATCAAACGTCTTCTTCCTTTCTGCTCCCAGAAATTAAAATGTGGCAAGGTCTTTTTCTTTTTTTGTTTTTTTTTTGGGTTTTTTTGAACAGCAAGATTAAAAGTCTTTTGAAGAATAATGTTTTCCTAAGTTTTAGCTGACATTCAATTTTAATGACTTTTTAAACAAAGTAACTATTAACTGTGCATCATTTTATAGTTTCCTGATGTCTGACAGGTGTTTTTGCCCATGTGGGAAACAGATGCTAATAACATTTTCCCTAATAGCTCATAAATAATAAGCATTTAGCATTTTCCTTTGTATACTGCTCTGTCAATAGCCAATTTACTTTTCAGAAGCCACAACGTTTTCCTGTCAATCAGTTTTAGCCCCGGGCACTTTTTGGTGATTAGAAACCCCTTAGAGAGCGAGAACTCCAAATTAGTTTTAAATAAAAAATAAGAATATTCATGCTGTTGAACATCTAAAGGTAAAAAAAAAAAAAGAGAGAGAGAGAGATCTGGGTACATAAATATCACTGGTGGGGTATTAATACTTCATAGAACTCGAGTGACCAACTGCTCTCAGGAGGAATGCAGCAAAGACAAGCACATGACACAAAGAAAGTAATGTATGCTGGAGAAAAAGAACTTTTTATTAAATGAAAAAAAAAGTAATTTAGGGGTCTGCTAAAAAAGCTTTAACTCTGGGAGAATGATATCACCTTCTCATTTGGAAAATCAGCAGCAAATCTATCGCAGCACTTGGTGCCCACCACGGTGTCTCACTCTTTTGATATGCCTTGGATCTCACCATGACATTTTGTCTCTTTCCAGAAGGGGAATGGGGTGAAGCCAAAATCTCTCCCTCTGAGGGAAGAGCAGATGCAGAACTGGGGAGCCCTCAGCAGTAGGCATGAAAGGCAGGAGGCAGCTGGAGGACCACAGGGAGCTCATGGAGTGGGACCAGCTCTCCAGACAATTGTCACCTGCTGGCTCAGCCCTGCAGAAACCCTCCCTTTCCCACCATCACAACAAGGGGCAGAGAAGGGTCTGGGTATCTCCTGTCAGACCTTTCAGGCTCTGCTGTAACATCTGTGCAACTCCCAATTAAAAAAAAAAATTAATAAACTCCATTTAAATCAGCTTTTTCCTCTCACAAATCACAGTAAACAGCACTTGGGAAAAAGTAGACCTTTTCTTCTTTGGAAAAACAAGAGCCTAGTGCTGCAGGATTCAAACCTGTTTCTGGTGGTGCTTCCCATCACCAGACTTGGTCACATCAGCATTTTGAGGGTTGTGGGACCTTTGTCAGAGCTCTGGTCACTGCTGGAAACCGGACACCAATATGGGTGGAGCTTGGCTCCTGCACAGTTTGGCCTTTTCTGCACAAACAAGCTGAAATTCATGGATTTCACTGTTCATCAGCCGTACATCATCACACTGCACCGTAATCTGCAGCTTTTCAGCTAAATTCATTTTTCCATTCATTTTCCCAGAGAAATGGAGTGATGCAACATTTGCCAGCCAGTACAAAAGCCAGGTTTCTTTCTTTTTTTTAGGAGAAAGTGGCCTCATTTATTCAAACATATTGACCTGAAACTGCACACACTGACATACCTGCAGCTGCCCTGAACACCCTTAAACCCAGGGGGTCTCAGTTAATCAAATGTAAACATGAATATTGCAGTGACATAAAATGCAGGTATCACAGAGATACAAGACAAAGGGTCAGACACTGGGCTGGTTTTTCTGGTTGATTTTTCTCCCTGAATGAAGGGAAAGGGAACTTTTGCCCCCCCAATGAAGTAGTTCCTCAGTGCCCAAACATGACAGCAGTGATGTGACCCACAAGCAGCAGTGTCACACCAAACCCTTGTGAAGGGACAGCTACAAAATTAATGAACGACTTTCCTTGGACTTAGCATCAGCACTGAGCTGAGGAAGCCTGGGTTTCTCTAAGCAATTCAGGCTGCCTGGCTGCCCATGCAGAAGGCAAACATGCCTGGTGTTTCGATTCACATGTGGTGACTTTCTAATCATAGGGGTGTTAATTGAGAGTAGAAATAGCTCGAGCTGGTGAGTAACAATTAGCTGGGGCTCCTGCTTTTAACAGACACACCATGGCACGTCTGTAGGCTGGGAATCACTTTCGCATATCTAATTTTTAAAGATAAAAGGTGGCTGTTCTGGAAGCAAAAGGGCTTCTGGCACCAGGATGGGGTGTTGTGTTATCCCTCACCACTCCAGAGGAGTTCCAGCAAACAGCCCTGGCATCACCAACTGCCCAGGGCTGGTTTTGTTCAACATCTTCTGGTCCATTCCCAGCTTGAAAATGTCCTTCAAGAAGTGCTTGGTAGGAATAGTTGGGAGGAAAGCAAGGTTGATGGTTGGTACTGCTGAGACCACAGCTCTTTTTCATGGTCTGGGTGCTGATGGAGCACCAAAACCTGCAAGAAATTTGGAGACTTGCTCTCCAGATGGCGTTGGGTGGGAATTGTCACTGCTGAGTGTTAAGTGTAAAAGGTTGGAAAGAAACCTGAAGGACTCATGACACCTTTCTGTCTGTTGTTTTTCATTCATCTACTCCTTGGTAATCATCTCCCACCCATTCCCACCAGTTCCAAACCCTTTATCAGCTGCTCAGGCTCCCACGTGGGAACAATTCAAGCCAATCTCCTTGGCCAACCTCAACCTGAAAAGGAGGAAGAAACTCTTAAAACCCACACACATCCTTAGGAGAATATCTCTTGTACATCACAGTGATGGAGAGGAATCAGAATAACCCCAAGGAGCTATTTCAGTACATTAAACCCCAATTCTTTATACCCTTAAATTATGCCTGGTTCTGGTCTTCTCCCTTCCCTTTTTTGTGGCTTACTACCCTCTAAAAGGTAAACTGCCCTGAAAGCTACCTTTTTAATTTTTCCTCTCTGAGCAGTTGGGTTGAAACATATGCCATCAGACCTGATGTCCCCAGCTAAAACCCCTGTCACATCACTAAATATTTTAGCAAATAAAAAATTTTTTAAACACGCGGCCAGATGTCCACACTGACATAGTGCTTAAGGCGTTTGACTGATAAAAAGCCAGGCCCCTTGGTAAGTGGGGATTTAAAAACATGTCCTGAGGCAAGTGTGCGATATTAAAAACATCCTGGGCTCTTTTGTATGGAGATTTGCATACGTTGAGGTTTTAAAGAGAGTGTCCATCTGTCACTGAGCATTCTCCCAATACAACAAAGCATCGATAAATATTTTGAACCACAGTCACTTTTCAGCAGGCACCAGCAAGGAGGCAGAGTGGTTTCAGCTGGGATATCCATTGCTTTGTGCAATAAAAGGAGCTGCAGTTTCACTTAGAAGTGGTGTTTAATATTTATGAGGATGACAGCCCTGTACAATTACAGAACTACAACCTGGCCCTTGGGTGATTCCATAAAAAGTATCAGCCAGACAGAGCAAAAAAAAAAAAACCAAAACCCTCAAGCTTTTGTTCTGGAAAGTCTGGATGCAGTGATGTACCACGGTCGTGCTTCCAGCATGAGTGGCACCCGCTTGCAACACACATGGCAGCAGGCTGTCTCCAGGTCTGTTGGAGCGATGGGAAGACTTCTGCCAGCTTTAATGAGCTCTGGACCAGCCTGGATGCAGCTGAATTGTCACCAAAGTGGAGGAAATTCATTGTTCTTGGTGGATGTGTTGTGAAGAAATGGTAAAAAAAATCACCTGGCCGCAGTCCTGTTCAGATCCACCGCATCAGCACTGGGTTTGGCTCCTTGGATTTAAGACAATGTTGTGTTTCGAGGCTCAGTCTGGAATGTGAGAAAACAGAATGGCAGCAAGGATGGGGATTGGGATGTTGTCACTAGATGAGAAGGTCCAACACGTGGGAGGCATCTTGCAGAAGGGAAAAGAAAGCACACAGGCGTCACTTGGAGCTGCAGTCTCATCTCAGACAGGACAGAGGGAGTGACCAGCTCTCTGAATTCCACATTTTTATTTAGTTTTGCTTTTCTGGGTTTATATTTTTTAAGGAGGTGCCATGTTCTTATTCCTCAACCATCTAGAAGGTTTGAAGTGTCTATTTGAGATGAAACAGTCACAGCACAAAATACGTTCGCAGCAACTATTTTAGTCAGCTAGGTCATTTCAGTTCAAGCATGTGTGTGTCTCAACAGGTTGACTATGGCAGGATATTTCCAGCCTGTTCTCCTTGTATTCTTTCCTCCCTTAAATCTGAATCTATTTCTGAGCCCGTCCTGCCTGACCACGGACTTTTCTAAAGAGCCACTCATAAAATAGATGGGTTTTGTTCATTGGTTTCTCTGTTTCTCTTGCAAAGCTGGCTCTAATGGGGCAGTGGCTATCGCAGTGTTGGTGGTGGAAGATGCCAGGTGGCAGATGGCTTCTTTCTGCAGGTGCAGCACGACAGTCTTGCACAGTGTATGGCTGGGTGACTGCACGTCCGTCTTGGCTGAGAAGGAGGAACCTCTACTAACACCTTTGGGGTTATTTCTGTAAGTCTTGTGTTTAAGCTGTTAAACACCTGAGGAAAGCAGAGATTCAAGAAAGCGAAAGGCAGACAATAATAAAAAACCCTCTCTGATTCACTTGCAGAATGCACACACCTATTGGAAAAGCACTGATTTTCCCCCCAGCAGACAATACATGTTTGCTGCTGCTTGAAGGCAGCAGTACTTTGACTGCAAATACAAACTGCCCAAGGAGACTCTGACTTCCCTGTCTACAGTTGTAGGACAGCTTCTATCCATGCAAGGGACATTTGATAGACTTTGGGACAAATCTTGTGTGTCTTGATGGTTGAAGGGCTGCATCAGCTGTGTCAGTGGTTGTGGTGTTAAATGCATGATTGCTTGAGAGAACAGGATGATGTGACAGCGGGAAAATGGCTCTTGACCAGATTAATTTCAGGCAGGAGACAGGGAATGACATGGATAAGCACATCAGCTGAAGACATCACACTCCTAAGGCCAGAGTTTGGAGAAAGTGAATGCTGACCTGCTTGATTAATATCTGTTTGAAGTTTAAACTACCTAAGATGTAAACTGGGAACTCAATGTGCAATTACAGCTCATGAGCTCTCTGTGTGCTCTGGTGCTGATAGTAAGACACATGATCAGATGGCTTCTTTTCATCCATGTACTCCAGCCATTGCTTGTATTTTGGGCACTAATTTATATTAAAAGGCCATTTCCCCACAAGATATAAGAGCTCAGCTGTCATTTAATTGAAGGACTTAGGTATTTACCTTGTGAACAAGGCTATGATGAAGCAGAGTTTTCATCCATCCCGGGGGTGTGGTACATCACAGGGGCTGGAAACATCCAAATCATAATGGGTTGTAGATCTTCCCTGGTGAAATTTGGTTCCAAAAAATTTAAGATTTGGGCTTCAAGGAGGGATATTCCAGATCCTCCTCAAACCCCTTGGTTGAGCCAACTTCCAAGCAGGCAGCAGTCTCTCCTCACAGTAAATGAATTAATTTAGGCAAGTCTACCTTGATGACTGCTGGAAATGGGTGCAAAAATTCTTGAATTTCAGGTTTGCCACATGAAGAACGGGCATGAGGGAGTGTTAATGCTGCCAGCATTGGTGAGAGCCAGAAGAACAAATGGTGAGTTTAAAGTCTTTGTGGACAGTCCCAGTCCTTTGGCAGGGGGTAGGGGGCTGAGTATTGAACCGGTTTGCTGGGCCTTATTCGGCTGCCAGAGCTGGCTTGGGCACACCAGCCCTGGAGCCTGTGAAGCTGAGGAAGGGCTGGAAGACTTTCACTGACCATTCAACAACCTGTTGGCTGGCACATGGTGGATCCAGCACGGATTGTCTGGGGAACACCCACATCGTGCTCGTATCAGCCAGAGCATCCTCTCGGAGAGCCAGCAGAGCCATGCCAAGGACACTGGCTCTGACTCCTGCCAGAGGGGTATAGCACAGAAATTAAATGCCAATTCCTTTTCCTTTTATATAGCCAATTAAAGTCAATTAGACCAGTGGTGTGAGCTGGGGGCACTGGCACCGGGGTGATGACAAAACAATGCTGTGTCCCTTCCACAAGCAGAGCTGAATTACTCTGTTTTCCTCCCAGAATGATTTAAGCTAAGGGAAGAGGCACTAGGTTGTGAGGAGAAGCATTTCAGAGAGAAAATAATCAGTCCTCACTAAATCCATATCCCATCTCCTCAAAGCTTGCTTACTGCCAGCTCCCTAATTTATGTAAACTGGTCGTCAGAGCTGAATTAAAACCTACAATTAGCAATCCAGGAGGGCACGGTGGTAATTCAGACAGATGTGCCACTTAAAAATATTTACATAAAGCTTGCAGGATAACCAGCACTCCCAGAGGGAGCCATCAGGCGAGGCTCTGGATGCCCCCCAACACAGCTCCACTGCCCCAGGCTGCAGAGCCCAGCCACGGCTTAGGTTTGCCAAAGACTGCAACCACAGCTGCAGCTCTTGGGATCGAAAAGTATACAGACCTAAAGAAGTTATGAGGAACCTGAATGTTGCCTGATCTTTTTCTCAGGAAGATGCTCTGGGGTTTGCTTGAAGCTGCTCAGAAACCTCAAACCCATCACAACCTTCTTCTTAGTAGGTTGTGAGGAGAAAGCTTCCACTGTGCCCTGGCTGAGGGCTTGGCTTCCACTTCTGTTTTAAACAGCTTTGCAGTTTTGTTAGAAAGCATGAAGAGTTTAGGGAGAAATTTCTAATTTGCAAAGATCCATTGCTGTCATAGTGCAAATCCAATCCTGTTTTACACAGCCTCAGTTATCTTCCAATGCAAATCAGACACGAGGGGAGTCCTTGTGGATGGATTTTGGGTTCCATTTGTGGACCTCTCCCTCTGGTACACCCCCTCTTTATCTCCCAAATGGAATGCAAGGGATAAACTATCTTTGGAAAGCAGCACTTTCTGTGTGTTCAGATGCTCTAACTCAGGTTTTATCTGCAGTTTCAGCAGCAGGTAAAGGACGGCTTGAAAGGAACTTGTGTAGGTGGTGTTGGGATGCCAAGAGGGGTCACGGGCTTTCTCAGGAGGGTTTAGGAGCCGTGAACAAACACATCTGCCCAAGCATTTTAGAGCTGGGAAAAGCTTTGGTAGCAGTCAGTTATAAAATGGGGCCAATTCACACAGACAGTGAAGACAGTTGTGCTGGTTTAAATCCACAGCAAAACCAGTGACTAAATTGGCTCAGGCACAGCCCTGGTAGAACCAGGAAAAACTGTTCACAGATGTCAGTTTATGGAGATAAGCTTTTTTCCCCTACACCACTGCCCTAGCTATGGATAATTTCCATAGCTAATTTCACCATTTCCCACCTTTCCGGTTGCATGAGTTCACATACAATGTAAAGAAATTTCAGCCTGGAGAATGCAAATGAAATTTCGAAGATATTTCTTCAATATTCTCCTGCTGCTCTCACCACACACAGTATTTCCTGCTCCCTTGCTGGTAGCCAACACCTCCTCTGGCTCTGGCACTGACACGTACTTCAAAATGATTGCAAAAACCCACAAATTTTTCTCAAATATTTATGGGAACACCCAGAATGTTCACAGCAACAGATGAAAGACTGAGCACCAGATTCACTTGTTTATTAGCAAAATACAGAAAAAAAAAAGGAAAAGTGATTGCCCTGTTCTTGTGTTGTATCTGTGGCTCACTCAAAACCTTCCAAATCTGAATATATTTCCATTTAAAAATGAATGTGATTTCCACCAAGGTTGATTCATCTCCTGGCCTTGGTGGCTGGAATATTCCAGCAATGGGTTTGCTTTGTTTCAGCACAATAGAAGTTGAAAAAAATACTGTAGATGAGTTTTTATATTGCAGCTTTTATGTGGAACATGAAAGCTCACTAGTTTAATACAAAGTCATTACTGCAGTTAAAACCATTAAGTTAATTAATATGGACATTTATTACTACCGATAAAAGATAATATCAAGGGATTTATAGAAACAATATATCTGTATATTCTTCCCCCTAAAGTCTCCACCAAGACAGGACTTTCAGTGGGGCGGAATATATTCTAATGGCACCTGTTCCTGGGGCTGCCACTGAGGGTAGGTCAAGGGGAACACTCGCAGCAGAGTCATTAAGATAACCCCGGCCCCGAGAGCACCAGGGCTCGCAAAATAAATCCTTCAACCTTGATAATTATTACACATTGAAGGCAGCAGCAAGTCCCTTGGTCCTGCCAAGCTTTAAGTGGTAGAATAACCTGTTTCTTTTATCAGCAGCAACCCTTCCACTGCTCAGCGTGGGGACAGCGTCAGCTCCCGTCCTTACTCATAAAGGTAACACTGTCCTCAGCTTTTTAGCTGGATAAAAGTCAGCAAACCCTCATCTTTCACCCTTTTCACCTCCCCAGGTCTTCAGAGCTGAAAAACCTCACCTTGTCCCTGACTGCTCTTGGTCATTTCCTCGTCCTGATGCCGGATAACAGTTGGGAGACGCGGCGATTTAATAAAGCTTCGCAAATGCAGACAACTGCAGAGTGTGATAGAGGGGCTGTATCAATCACCATAATGACAGACATTAGCAGGGTGCCAAGTGTTTTGGTCTCAACAGATCTGTCACAGGTTTGCAGGCAGCAGTTGTACGTACAGGTCTGGGCATCGGCCGCTCTCATTCACTGCTGTCTGCAAAGCTGTCACTTGGAGAGGAGATTTATTGGGCTGGGACATGTGATTTATGTCAGACGGCTTCAGCTTCGCTAACTCGTGTGCCACAATAGTAGTTAACAAGCAATTAAAATCTTTGGTCTGTTGCGCTGGAAGCTACATCACAGTTCCCCCAAATCAGCATCCAGCATTATCCCCTCTTAAAAATCCTCATTTTGGAGGCTGGGAGGAATTTAAGGAGTGCTTTCACTGGCATAGATAGCTTCTTGCTCTGCTTAAAATGGTGTGAATTGGTTCTTAGGGAGGGTATTTTTAATTCTGGCTTTCTCTTGTTCCACAGTTGTGGAAATCCCTTGCTGGTTATTTGCCACTCTGTGTGTCTGCTCCTGTGGGTGTAGCCAGTGGGAAGCACCAGCAGACAGAATCACATCACAGAATCATGGAATGGTTTAGGTTGGAAGTGAACCTCAGGGTTTAAGTGGTTCCAAACCCCTGCCATGGGCAGGAACATCTTCCACTACAATGACCCAAACAAACAGCATTTGCTGTGATCCCCTCTGCCAGAGAAGCTCCTCCAGGACTCCTTTCCTTGGCCTCTTCCCGCTCCCCAAGCTGCTGAGCTGGTGGCTCCTGCTGGTGCCCACACACCCAAACTCCTGCTGCTGATTCATCCTGAGACCAACCTGGCAGAAACCTGGTGCAACAACACATGGGTATAAAAGCACATTTTATGGAGCAAAAATGGCTTTGGGTTGATCATTTGGGGCCGTATCTCCTCACTGCGCTCGGGCACCCACTGCTGTCATCCCAGCACCAGCTGCTGGTGAGTGGCACCAACATTTTGGCCACCTCTGAACCCACCGTCAGGGCAGGGAGCCCAGGTCAGACTGCTTGGACTGAAGTGCATCCAGCCTCGCTGGTGAGCCCCTCTGCTGTGCTGCCTGCACCGAACTCCTGGAGTCAGACAGCACTTTGGTGCTAATTAGCCTCATTGCACACACACAGCGCTCTGCCCTGAGTGATGCAGCCTTAATCACTAATGACAGGGATGGGGTTTTCTTTTGTCCTTCTGTTACAAGCACTAGTGGTGGTGAATACACACCTTGGTGGGTATTTTCACTCATTGGATGCTGCAGTTCTTTCCCCCCCGTTCTGTTCTGTGGTCTTTGAGCCAGTATTTCAGAGATCGGATTTTTTTCCCATTACAAAATGGGTGCATGAGGCTGCACCAGTGCTCTGTGTGGAGATGGATCGGACTCTAATACATAGTACATTCTTAAACCCCCTTTTTCCTTTGTTTTAGGTGCAAACTCCAGTTCATATTGGAAATAAAGCATTTGTGTTTCTACTCTGTTCAACCTGTTAAAAACACCAGGGAATTTTACAGACAAGAGACTGCCCCGTGCAGCCATCAGGAAACGCTGCGTCCTCTCTTCTCAGCCAATAACTGGAGCTTTGGTACTCTTTCCAACACTTTGTCCTGCAGAGGCGGTGTTCCTATGTGGAGGGTGAATATCTGATACTTAAAATCCCCCAAAGCCTTCCCCTAAGGCTTTTTTCTGCTACAGCCAACTCACGGTCTGCTTGCAGGGAGCCTCGACTGAGGGAAGGTGCTGCAGGAGGGCAAATCCCAACGAGTGCTTAACTCAGATTTTTGGCTCCAGCCCAGCTTTGCTAGGATTCAGACAGACTTTCCCAGTACTTGCAGTTTTCTTGGCTGTTTTTCCCTCTCCCACCACCCCAGAGGATGGATTCCTCCTGCCGTAACAAGCCAGGAAACCCCAAGACATCAGCTAATGAGGTGCTGGGAGGGGTTTGTGCCTTTTGGTACAAGATGGGTACAACAAATCCACTTCTTCTCTTTTAAAATATTGACTGTTTTCCTCCTTTTCAAGGCAAAAACTACACCCACCCTTCTGACTTTATGCCATGGGGCTGAATTGTCTGATCCTTTAGGCACAGGACCTGGGTGTGAAGTCCCAGGTAAAACTGGAATTAAAGCCAGGATCCCAACCCAGCACTGAGCTGTGCAGCCTGTCTCACACACCAGCTTGGGAAGAGGGCAGGTTTCCTGAAATTAAAGCAAAAAAAATATATCCAAGGAACTATACAAACCCTCTGGAGCAACTTCTGCTGAGCAAAGGTGATCCATGCTGACATTGAGAATTGTTTGATTTACAATAACAGGGAGATAATATTTTGCTAAGCCTCCCTGTAATACAATGTGTGTCATTTTAAATTTCCCATTACACGGAGCAATCTAATAAATAAATGCCCCAACTGCAATAAACATGAATCATGCAGTGTGGAGAAGCTCTCAGCAGCCCTGGAACACATATCTTCTTCCTAATGGTCTTTGGAAGTCACCGATTAATTTGACTTTGAGCTGAGTGTTTGTGGAGCAGAGGAGCCTGGCTACTGCCAGGCAAGTGCCTGCAAGACGCTGGGTCAAACTCTGACGAGATTTAGTGACAAATCAGATTTACAAATTAGGGCCGTGCTGCTCTGTAAAGGATACAGCTCCAGCCCGGTGATTAGCAAGTATGTGGTCAAACAGAGTTGACTGCTGGGGTTTTTCAAGGTTGTTTTTTCAATGCTGGAAAACAAAAGCAGTTCTTTCACATCCTGCAGCAATGAATGCCACGTTCTGAGAACAAGAAGTTCGTGTCATTTGTCCCCTAATTTCTGCTGTTCATCTTTCATGGGATTATGTGCACGTGGAGGTATTTTAGCTATCTCCTGCCTTCATGCCAATATATGTTAGATTTTGGGATGGAATTTAATATGAGTAATGTTAGGGGAAACAGGTCAGGGTTTCAGATTAACACCAATAACCATAATGAGAACAGATGCTTATATCCATCTGGAATGTAGATTTAATATGTTAAATTCATAGCTCAGTCCATGAAATGCAATCATCAGATGTTTACTGGTCCCAATTTAATGAGCGATTTTGGATTAAACAGGGGCCAAACAACAGGCCACCAATCTATATTAAATCTCTGCAAAATGAAAATTGCAAAGATTTACTTAGGGTCATTACACAAGAAAATTTAATCACAACCTCATCCATAATGTCACATCGTCATCAGACTGATAATTGAAATGCCATGTGAGGGATTATGAATAACCCTCTGTTTATGAAGATAGCTTTCTGATTATCTCTATGTCCTGTGAGTAACATAAAATATGATTTATATTAATGTACATGGGCCTTGCCTAAAAGAAACCTATTGGGGATCTGCAGAAAAAAGTCTGATTTTTTTTTACCTTCACTCTTCCTGATGGGAGATGTTGTTAAATAACATTATTGCCACAATTTTAAAGCTGCATGGTGAGGTGAAGCCTTGAATACAGACTCAGGCTGTGTTTATGGCATCACAGGGAGACAGAGCTTGCAACATCCCTGCAGCTGGGTGGGTGCTTATAAAGTATTCAGCGCGTGATTTTAGTAAGCAAACATTGATTTGTCTAGAATCAACATTAATTTTTCAGACTGTATGTTCTCTAGGGCAAGAAATGCATCTTCCAGTATTTACTAAACACTTTAAGTACATTTGGGATGTTAATAAGAACATACTTTTGATTTTGGCATGCTGCAAAGCACTAAACTCTTGGATAACTGACAATTACATAATTGTGCATTGTAATGGATTATACAACAAAGAGCCAAATTTCTAATGGCACTTTGGTTTCAGAATTTCATCTGAATATTTATACAGCGTGTGCTGAAGGACTCTCTGCTCCAGCCCTGAAGGTGAACGCTCAGCTGAGCTAATCCAGGAACCACACGAGTGAGCAACAGGGTCCTCTTGAGAACCAGCGCACGTGCTGCTGACACACCTGGGCTTCTACCACTCTGTGCTTCCAAATTTTCCTACCTACATGATCCAGCCACTCAGGGGGTGATGCCCTACCCTGCCACCAACCTCCCCACTGTCCCTGGGCGTGTCAGCTCCTCCCTGTGTGATGGCACGGGCTGACTCATATGGGTGTCTCTGAGCATCGTTCCTCTGCCAGGCACTGCTTTGCTCCACTGGCAGATGTCCCTCTGTGACATTTACACCCTGGTTCTAATCCTGCAATTACCCATTAGGGAGGTCACTATGCAGGTACCCACACAGCCATCCCAGGGAGAGGATGGTGCCTTTGGTTGGTCCCTTCCTCTTTTCCAGCCCTAGGATGTCTCACTGAGTTTCTGCAGGCAGAAGGTGCTGGAGCGGGTTCAGCTCTGCAGCGATGACAGGACGCTGTCGGCTCCTCTTTCATGGAACAGTTGGGCTGAGTGTTGCCTCCCTATTACTGAGGGTAAGAAAATAATGAGCCATTATTAATGGGTGCTGGCACGTGGGCAGAGCTATGAGGTGCCAGGCGAGGGCCCAGTGCCACCCCTGGCACACGGACACAGACGTGTGGGTCTCCTGTAGCGATGGGAAAGGGGAAATGTAAATCCTGGGATGGGGACAAAGCTCCCGGTGGGTAACGGGGCTGATATGGCAGAATGCTTTCCTGAATCCCATCCTGTAAAAGCCTCATTTGAAGGTGACAGCATCCACCAAATGGAGGTGTTAAAGAGAACTGACGCATCCGATAAACTCCAGCTGTCGCCTCCAGTCAGCGTCTCTTCTCTTTCCCCTGCCTTGGCCTCTTCTCTTGGCTAATAGCCCTAATGATTAAGATTGAAAACAGTTTTTTCGTCTTTTGCTTTCAGCCTCAAAGGTTGATCTTTGGTTTTTTCCCTTTTCTTCTTTAAACAGTCTTATTTCTCAAAGAAGAGGCAACTAAAACCCAGGAAAAGTCAATGGTTTGCTGCTCAACCTGTTTTCCTCTAGGAAGATTGTAACAGACCTTTAGGATGCTTTTCTGTAACCCCCAGCTAAACACTGCTCCAAACCCTGTGCTCAGTACTTTCCTTTTTCTCTCCCAACCCTTGTTTAAGAGATCAGACTTGAAGCTTTTTTTTCCTTGCTGCAAATGTCTTATGAAACAGATGGGAGGACCCCAGCCCAAAGTCTCTGAGGTCACACTCGGGCCACATCATTTAGTCTGAAACAGATTATTTTTGCTTTCTTTTCTGGTTGAAAGTTCAGCGAGGTGATGGAGAGTGGTCGGCAAACTACTATGAACTACTACAGTGGCCAACATTTAATTGAATTAATAGAGTGTCCTTTTTTTAATTGTTTCATAGGGTGATTTTCTCATAGCTTAATCCTAGCCAAGGGAAAGGCGAGTCTGCAAAGAAAATCATCAAAGAGTTAAAGGATGCTGCAGAAGCATTGGCTGCCAGTTCAGGATACAAATACTCTACCCACTAATCAGAGCTAAAAGTGGTGTTCCTTGGTGGGGAATAAGGATTGTTGTGTAACTATTCTGAGCTGAGGTGAAAAGATTCATTTGAGGTCCTGCTCAGGTACCCAATTTTTTCACGGCAGGCAGTAAAAGCACTCCTGGCTCATGTACCAGTAAGGACCTGTCTCCCTCAGCTCTCATAGCAGGGCATGGCAGTTGCCCCTGCTTATATGAAACTGAGTTGTGATTCACTCAAACTGCTGAAATTGATCCCTCTCTGTGTAGAGGCAAAGTATTTAGGACTTTTTTGGGACATTTAATTTTGCTTCAATATGCCCAGATGCATAAAGTGAAGTGAATGTGTGTATACAAGACATATATATATATATAGGCATTGATCAACCCATCACTATACCTCAGAATGTTCTTTTGTGCAGAAAAATAAAAATCTTTGAAATTAATTTCTAGTCTTGTCCCAGGGGCACTGTGGAAAATTACCCAGTGGTGAAGAATGTCACTTACTAACATCACATTCTGCCCAAGAAAAATGGCTGGTGGATTAATGTAAATAACCTACAGTATTTTGCTTTACATACTCCACCATCAGTTAGAAATCTCATAAAGAGAATGAAGCAAAGAGAAAACGTAGATCTGATCCCTTGATTTTTTTTTCAATAGTGGCTATTTTGAAAAAAATTCTCTGCTTACTTACATGAATAACACACAGAAAAGAGTTAAAAGTGGCACATTATCTTTCCAGTGACATATTTAGCCAGTTATTCAGGCTATAATGAAGCTGTGTAATGAAGTCAATGTCCTTGAAAGTTCTTCATCAATTTTTTTCTCATCTGTCAGCATATCCACTTGCCGACACAATATTAATTAAACACAACATTTCCTGGAGTGTTGAAGTGAAGTCCCATCACTGATAATGAACAGGTTTAGGAGAGTCACATCCCAACAAAATTACTTTTTAAACCAGCCTTATTAAGCAGAAAATTAGACCTAAATCACCCTACAACATCCTCATTAAAAGCCACTGATCCTTGGCTGCTTCTATGTTCTAACATCTTTAATTAGCAAACTGCTAGTCTATCTGCCATGATAAATGCTATTAATCTTACCTTTCATTTGCTTTCTCTTAACCTACCGTTTGCCCACTTCAGGGAGACACAGGCTTCCACCAGGACTCATTTTATTGCGTTTAATGTCCTTGTAAGGATGAAAAATGGGACAGTCATGGGTTAAACGCAATGGCCCTCTCTGCCCTCGCTCCATCACTGAATTTCAGAATTTGTGGATATCTCGGATGGCAGACTTGCTGTGTTTGAAGGAAAATTAAGAGCTTTTTCCAGTGGATATGTATGCAATACTGTTGTCAAACCTTGGCAGTAAATCACAGTGCAACTGCAGTTCGGTGCCCTCTCTGCTGCCCTGCTTCAACCACGGAAGAGTTAAGACATCAATTAAAAAAAACCTTCTGGGTGTCTGTGAAGGCTCCACCCAGGGAAAAGAAAAGCTTTAAAAACACGATTGCATTTTAGAATTGTAGCTACTAAATCTACAACCTTTGAGGAGCCTTTACAAATCGTGACAGCTTCACAGCCTCCTTAACATTTGTTCACAGAAGCTCCAGAATACATCAGGACAAATAACACACCGCATCAGGCCACTTTCACATGGCATTAATCAGAGGGAAGTGCACAATGCAGTGCCATACTATGCATTTCAGAAATGCATTGCTGTTTTCTGTGTTCTCAGGTGCAAAATGCCATCTTGGGTGCGCACTGCTTTTTTTCCAGTTTATAGCTGTGGAGTTGGGACTTTTCGCTACGTTCATTCTGGTTGATTTTTGCAGTGTGTCTGAGCATCATCTTCTTACAGC
Organism: Oriolus oriolus; assembly: GCA_013400235.1. NCBI lineage: Eukaryota > Metazoa > Chordata > Aves > Passeriformes > Corvidae > Oriolus > Oriolus oriolus. The sequence continues at coordinate 633,316 of VXBT01013612.1, read as the reverse complement.
AAATAACATCAACCATGTTCAGCTCACAGCTCCTGGGCAACAGAGAAGTAAGAATTTAACCTCCCTCAAATATCTTGTGATAAATTCAGTTTGCCTGGGGGTCAGTCTCCTCTCCCAAGTAAAGAGTGATAGGACAAGAGGAAATGGCCTCAAGTTGTGCCAGGGGAGGTTTAGATTGGATATTAGGAAAAACTTCCTCACAGACAGGGCTGTCAGGCCCTAGCACGGGCTGCCCAGGGCAGTGGTGGAGTCAGCATCCCTGGAGGGATTTAAAGACGTGGTGCTTGTGCACATGGCTTAGTGGTGGGCTTGGCAGTGCTGGGTTAGTTGTTGGATGATGATCTTACAGGGCTTTTCCAACCTAAACTATTCCAGGGCTCTATGACTCAATAGATCTTTCTAATGCGCCTCTGAGAGAGCCTCTGACCTGGTTGAACATTCCATGTCCCAGAGGCAGACACTGTCCACAACCTTCAACTTTCAGAGCTTAACTCCGAGATTTGTCAGCATAATTCACTCCATGCACCCCTATTCATTTATCTTTTTCATTGTTATCATCCCATATTATTTAGTGACCAGACGCCTCCCACAGATACAAACACTTTCCCTTGGCAGCTTTAATGAAAACTGCATTTAATTTCACATGGCCCTGGGTTATTCTGGCTGCTGATGGGCTGCTTCTTATTGGGGACAGATTATTCTAACTGCTGGGAAACCACGACCTTTGAAGCTTTAATTTCAAGTCCTAATTCTAGCACTAGGCTGTAAGGCAGGGGCTCCTCTCACTGCGTTCCTGCCCCTGAAAACCAGGCATCTATTCTGAGCTATCTCTGTAGCTTCTGCACTCAATGCCAAGAGATAAGCATCCCCAGAAGGCAACTTGTCCACCTATTCTACAGTGACATGAATTACCCTTGGGAAGCTGTTATCTGTTATTCCTCAGGATGGAGACAGCCAAGGCTTAATTAGTTGTCTGACTTTTAGATGTTGAGTTAGGTACAATAATCCGACTCTCAGTGATTTTTTTTCCTTTTTTTTTCATTCTGGAGCAGATGAGTCATGATTCATATGCAAGGATCGTACTCGTGGAGCTGTGCCTTTCTAATGAAACCCTTCTTGCACCCCCAATATGTTTCCATTATCTTGCCATCAGGAAATAATTTTTCCTCCTGCACGCAAAGACACATGACATGCTCATTTACCCACACACGTGCGAAACCAGATTAACTACTCCATAAATTAGTTAAAAGATTTTCCCAGAGAAAATGAAGAGGAAAGACATGTAATTTCCACTTTTCAGCTCCCGAATGAATGAAGACACTTTGTCTGCTCTGTCCATGACTGTTTAGACAGATACTAGAAATCAAGATTTCTGAATTGCGATGACAAAGTTTATGAGAAAAGACCTTCTCCAATCCACCCCAAGTTATTAATCCTTTTACCTCAAAATCAATGTCTACTATGTTGCAGGTTTTTTCATATTTGGCTTAAACTCCACCATCCCCTGTCTCCAAATTTGGAGTATACTGATGCTGAATTTTAACAGCTGGACCAATCGAAACCCCAAACTCAGGGTAACAACACATCTGAATGGAAACTGAGATCAGAATAAACTTCAGTTCTAACTCAAAGAGAGCGTTTCAGGCCAGCAGCTGGGATAATGTGGTGAATGAATCATAGGTCAGTGCAGCAAACTGACTGAAAGTCATTAGAGAGTCTTCAGAGCATTTGTGACGAAATAAATATCAGTCTTGGCCATGATGGGACTGGTTCTGGGGCATTCCTGCCTGAGCAGATACCCCTCACATCACTACCAGGATGAGCCACTTTGTGCTGGCCAAGTCCCAGCAGAACCCCAGCCCACAGCCCCTTGGAGCTTTCTGAAGTTTTTATATTACAATAAAGTGAAAAAACGAGTGCTGCTCCTATTGCAGGGCCTGATGGGAATGACACTCCAGTGCAAATGAGCAGAGACACACCTTCTTGTCTGGGCTGAATAAAATACCTTCCATGATTTAGCCTGATCACCTGGGTTGTCTCCTTTTAACTGGAGCACTCCTCATGTCGGTTCCATTAATGCCGTTGGGTAGGTGAAAATAGTTCTTTCATTGCAGATGACTAAAACCCGCCATTAAGAGTGTTCCAGCCAGCAGAACTGTGTGTGTGTGTTGAGGTGTTACACAGGAAATCACAGGAAGGGCCAGGGAGTGGAAATGAAGTATCAGAATCTGCCCAAATAGTGCTGATTACAAAAAGTGAGTTTCATGAGGCTGGCACTTTTCTCATTTTCAAATGAGAACATTTTCTGAAGTTGGGAGAGTGATACTGGTGCAAAATAAGTGTCAGAAATGGATTAACTCCATGGCATGAGAACCAAAAGCTGGGTGTCACACTGGGAGGGGAATTACAGGTGTGCACTGGGGCTGGTTCAAAACCAGAGGCTGAGGAGGAATGTGACCACACAAATAAAAAAAATCCCTGTTAGAAGTGCCCATTTTCCTTGCAAAAATAAAAACAAGGAGTTGCTCAGCCAGTGACAGCACCTCCTTCTCCTGCTGTGTATCAGCCCTGCTGCCGTCCTGGGGTTACCAGCTCTGTGCAGGGCTCTCTCTGAGGCTGAGCCTGTGGCTCGAGCAGTGACAGAGACGCAGAGAAAGCAGCAAAGGACAGCCTGGCGATGACACTTCACGTTACAGACTGGGGCTTTCACAGAGGCAGCATCCTGGCCGGAATCTTCGCAGGGCAGGAAGCGAAGGGCAGGACACGGGAGCTCAGAGAACCAGAAAGATGCTTTTGGCAGCGAGGGCAAGTTTCTGTAGCAAAGCATTTCATAAACCCTGGCCCAGATTCTCCCCTATGACTTGACCAGGCTCAGCACAAGATGAGGATTGGAGAACAAAGATGGCTTGAAGCCACCTTTATGCTTCTCCACTCCGGAGCAGCTGGGGACTGGCTGGTCCCCAGGGTAGGTTCAAGTCGCCCCAGGCTATTGCAGCAGCACGAGACTGCTAGAAAATATCCAAGATGTAGCTACACCTCCTTCCCAATTGGCTGTCACTGCTCCAGAAGGAACCAGGAGGTGACTTGGGTGACACCACTGCCACAACACAGGGCCGATCCTCCCAGGGACCCCAAGCGCCAGGAGGGAGAGAGAAAATGTCAGCACGGATGCTGCCGGGGAGGCAGAGCCATGTGTGGCTTATTCAGGGAAGCAGGAAGCACAGATCATCTGAATTCAAATCTGGTGAGCCACTCACTCCCGTCAGTGTGTGTCCACGGGCACACGCCTTGATCTTCTCTGTGCCTCGGGGCAAGGCAACTGGAGAAGGAAGTCGAAAGCAACAGAATTTCACTGAAATGATCAGATACCGCTTCAAAATTGGATTTAACTCCAAAAACCAAAACAAAGTAAATATCTACAGGCACACGCAATCAATGTGGTGAAGAATTAATTTCTCACGTATTTATATAGGAACGAGTCTGTCTGCAGGCTGGATCAGAAACCCAGTGAGGGCAGAAACATTTACAGGGAAGAGAATTTGCAAGGATGAGAACTTCAACATGCAGTTGAAAATAAAAAGGAAAGGAAAAGCTCTTGCATGACAGAGGATTTTGGGTTTGATTTTGGTGAAATAAAATATAAGACTGATCCCAAACACCTACACAGGAGAGAAACAGTTGAGAGAAGGTGCTCTTTGTGCACTGCTTACCCCCCAAAAAAGGGTTTTTGTGGACTGCTACAAGTAAGCACCTGAAAGAGGAGTTGAGTCAGACAGGAATGAGCTCCCCTATGTTGTGCAACCCCCAAGTACCAAGATTATTCTGTACAGTGCCACATCCAATTGCAACAGGGACCATTAGGAGTAACAGAGCTCCTGTGACTAAAGTGTTTTCTGTCCTCAAATCTTCCAGGAAACCGACTGAGGCACGAGAGGGAGAAAGCCAAGGGGAGAAAACTCGTTAGAAGTAAAATTGTATTTTCTTGGACATTGGAAAGGATGTAAAACTGAGCCAGAGGCCTCCAAGTCAGCAGCCATTTTAACATTTTGCTAGAGGTTTTCATCTTTTTCCCCTACAGCCTCAGTTCTGCTGTAAACACTGAGTGCACCCACTATGGCTGTCAGCTGGGGAGTTTGCTTTACACTGAAGCTGCCAGGAGATAAAAAATACTTAAGGTAATGTAATTCTCAAATGGAAGGCATAAGGATTTCTTCATGACATCTGTGTGAAGAGTGCAAGACATGAGATTTACTTTCAGCAAATCAATAAAAATAGGATGGATGCATTTGGAAACCAGGGAAAGCAAAGATAGGCTGGTTGTCTGTCGTTCTCACAGCAGAGCTGCCCATGGCACAACAGGAAACCGACACCCTGTACTGTCCCAAAACACCACTTCTTTTTATTAAGGATAAAATAAAAGGATGAAAAATATTATTCATGAGTTTGTTGGCCTGAATGGGCTAAAGCAATTTTTCAGGAGACCAGTGGTTTTCACGCAATGGCACTTCCTGTGTTGCAGCCAAACAATGTTGTGCAAAGTTTCATGAAAACATAATAAAACCATGCCGGTAAAGCAACCAAAAAATGACAGGAAAAAGACAGATAAGGTAAATACGTTGTAGGAAGACCCATTCATGCATGCACACATGAAGACACTGCACATATGCATCAACATACGCATTTTACGCCGACAAACATGCCCACACACACAACCACATTTACCAGCACAACCTGAATTTGAAAGTGCTTCCTTCAACAATCAGTTGGGTGCCCTTTGCTTGAAGGCAAACACAAGCACAATAAATTCCTTACTGGTAACACTGAGGAGGAGGCATTACTCCGAACTCTGGAAAAGTTCAGCACTGGTAAATTCTGATGAACACCATTACTGTGATTACTGCTCGGGCACAGATATGCCCGCCTCATTGTCATTTCTTATACTACATCAAGCAGAGGCTGGTGGGGACCTAGTGCTGCTGTCGCCCAGCTGAATGTGACCTTTTTTGGGTGACCGCGCTGCAGTGGGGGTTTTCCCCCTCTTCTGGGAAAGCGTGAATTAAAAAAAAAAAAAAAAAGAAGTGCAGACCAGAGGATGCAATGTAAGGTTTTAATAAGCCCAGAAATTGAATAGATGAGCTTTTCGCTTTTAAATGTCAGCGTTGTGGCTTCCCTGTCATTCGCGGGAGGAAAAGGAAGGGGCTAAATATCCTGGGATGTGGGGAGTTTTAAAGCTCATAATGATGGCGATAAAAATCCATAATGTCAGTTGCCTTGTGGCAATCAACAACCATTTCACATTATGCTTGCTTCTTAAGGTTTGCGGCCAAAAAACAGATTTGCCTGTGTCTCATTAAAATAACGAATGCAGTCCGAATGGATCTGCAATGATTCACTGTACGTCACACCAAATCACGACGCTCTTTGGAGCCAACTGACTATGGCCTCATTACTTTAGACAAAAGTGGGCTTGGAGGAAAAACTGGGGTGATGTTTTTTTGCTCAGCCATGTTTTTCCCTTTGAAATACTTAAGGCAAAAGAGCAGATAGGTTTTTTTTTCCCATTGGTAGCTGAGGAAGGTTGGGTTATATCCGTAGTACAATTCCGTATCGACAGACACAAACACACAAAACATCAACGTTAGCATGGGGGAAGAGGAACTGAGCAAATACAAATGGCATTAACAGAGCAGATTTTAATGAACATGAATCACTGATGAATTGGAAGACTTAAAAATTAAAACAAGCTGTTAAATAATTTAAATACAGATATATTTGAGCTGTTTCACCAGGGCAAGGAGTTTGAAAAGCAGCACGCTCCCCTCCTCTGTGTTGTAAGACCTTAAGTGCTTGTGGTTTGTCTCTGCAAGTCTTTGTTCTGCAAATTTCACTGCCTTAAGCATAGCAAAAAAATAACCCCCTTTATTTTCACCCTGAATTAGCTTGACTAAATATCTCTATACATTAGTTTATTGTAATGCTAATACTTAAGATTAATCTATTTGGCCTTAAAGAAGTATGAGGGTTATGATCAAAAGTGTTCAGGGTTTCAGGAATAAACATTAACTCAAATTTTACTATTGTAAAGTGAAGCTATGACTACTTAAAAAATTAAATTGGTAATTTGAAAACTATGTGTATTCATAAATACAAATAGAAATAAGAATTTGGGGTAATGGCTAAAAGAATTAACGTGAATTTTGATCACAAAAAGATTATATAAAGTCTTTGAAAATCCTACTTCAAAACATCTGAAAGAATGGCAAAGATCTCAAATATATTATTTGTTTTGATAATTGGTTCCATTTTCTCTTATGCACATATACTTTATTGTAAAGAGAAAGTGCTCGATATTAAGCTATTTTCTCACAAAAACCACATGCAAATGTATTTCTAATCTGATCACAAAATATGTTATATACCCATTTAGATATTTTTTTATTTCAGGTAGGAGAAAAACTGCCTGAGAAACATTCATGGAATGACTGATTTAAATGTTATAAATCCCTGAAATTTTCATCTCCCTTTGAATGGAATGCCAAAGGGGATTAAAGACTAAAGACATATCACAAACAAATTTACATTATTAAAATTACTGTAATCAAGAGTCTTTTCTAGCCTTAATCAGGATTAGTGAAAACAAACCCCCTCAACTTTTCTCCTGTGCAATACTAATCAAAATTCTATCGAACGACAGAGAACAATATAAAAGCAGTTTTGAAAATTGAAAATATTGGTTGGTGTATTTTAGTATTCTTTAGAAGCATTTTCACCGGTTCAGATCAAAGCAATGATTCCTCTGCTGATAACTCACACAGCAAGGAACAAGCGCAGGTAAAATAAATTTCAGTAACGCTGCAGTGTCCAAACTCTTATCTTCAAGAGTCCACCCAAGGAGCACACTTGATGAACATAAAGCTGTGGAAGTGAAACGTGGAATGCTCAGTTTTGTTCTCCTAAACTCTAAAAGAAATCATTCCAGCCCGTGGCAAACTGGGCTGGAAACTTGCTGCATGTGAGGACTCAGCCTGGCGGGACGTGCCGTGACTCTCGCTGCCAGCAGGCAGGTTTGGGCTGAGGAGCCACAAAAACTTCTAAGTGAGGTGTTTATCCACTGTGCCCTACACTTTACACATGCTACAAGGCTCATGGGTTAAAGGTATAAAGCTTGTGCACATTTTTCTGGGTCTCTGGAGCCTCTTAGAGGCGGCTTGTTGGGTCAAACCACCGGAGCACCAGGCCCTCTCCTGCTGTCGCCAATATCACCAACGCTGCCAATTTGCAAAACAGCACCAGGGTTGGGCTCTGTGCTCATTCAACCCTGAAAAATGTCAAATGCTCTTATAAAATGGAAATTATAGAAATGTATATGTAAAGAACAATACCAAAAAGTGATCTGAGAACAATAAGCAATCACTTCTGAAAGTCTGGGAAACAAGCTCCGCACGCAGCAATATTCAGGCATTGTGACAGAATGCCACAAAATCAGTGATAAGGATCAAAGGACGAGGAAAGCTTCATGATTCTCATGCTTCTTTCCAGGAACTCCAACTGATTTAACTTTTTGCTGGTATCTGAGGTAGACAGCTGCCTTCTGGGCCCTCCACCTTCAAACCTGTTGCTTCCCTGTATTTGGTTAAAGCACATTTTACCTTGCAGGCTCAAGACTGCTAATGTTAAACCTGGGCTGATGCAGTGCAAGCCGACAGCAATTTCCAATCCCCTATTAGTGGCATTATATCTATTGGTTAGCAAAACCTTCATTTTGGTTAGTGACAAGAATTACACAAGTTTAAAAAAGCAACAGACAGCGGAGCAGCATTTCCTCTTTCTGACGCTTCTTGTTGCTCAGTCTTGGAGTTCGAAGAAAAACTGAGTGCAGTTAGAAAACAATATATTATATTTAATTAAAAGTTGGCATTATGTTTTCTTCCAAGTGTGAACATACCAGGATAATAAGTACATTAGGACATATGATCTGTATTTCAGTTCCATCTGAGCATACACAATAAATCCTTCTTGGAAAAAAAAAAGAGCAGGCATCATAACAAGAACATTTGAGCAGAAAAGACAAAGATCTTCAGTTTTTCTCAAGTCCTCCCTTCATATTCTCTGAAACACCAAATGGAAACAGACACTTAAAACCTTACATGGTACACAAAATATGCCAGAGAAGGGGAAAAAACAAATGACAAGTACAGGACCTCGTCCTCAGGATAACCACGCACATCCGCAAGGTTAGCACTGATGCTTCACACACACAAATGCAATAGTCAGCTGCTCGTTTATCCCCTCCCAACAAAATCATCTTTGAGAAGTATTAGGCATTCACTTGGTAGCAGTTTTAGCAGCAGCTCAGTGTAAATCACCTCGGAACAGATGCCTTCCTGTCACGGGAAACACGGAGGGCTCGGAATGGGCTCCACCTCAGCGTGAGCTAAAATCCTGCAAGTCCAGGGTGGACAGAAGCAGCTCACAGGAGTGAACTTCCAGATTAACTGAGAAGTTGGTCAACTTTTTTCGAGCTTAATATTGTTTGTTGCAGGAAAAGTTATGATTCATCTCCTTTTTCCTTTTGAATTGAAACTGCTGTACTTTGCGGTTAATTTAAAAAATGATTTACAACTGCCTTTATTATTAATTCAATAAATTCTGCACTTGTTTTTAAAACCCGGCCTCTTAACAGCACTTAAATAGACAAACTTGCTATTTTCCTTATAAAAAAAAATTTTAAGACAGGTTTTTTCTTCTGTATTTGAAATTTCATGCTTAGCTTCCTGAGATCTTTAATTCCAAGTGGGCTCTTGAAGAGCTTTCTGAATATTTCAAGGACTCTCAGAAGGTAGAATTTTAGGATTCTAGGTAGGTATGATAGTAGGACCAAGTTTTTACTGATGTAAATGAAAGGAAGAGATTTAAAACAATCACTGTACTAAAACCCGTCACTCCAAATACAGCTTGTCTCAGACTGTGAAGAGTTTTAAGGCTCTGAAATTAGTGAGACTTTTTTTTGGGGGGGCATAATTATTTGACAAAGAAGCAATTACAAATTCCATTATTTTTAGCCTTAAGTCTTTAACCAAACCAAACTCAGATTAAATATTCAGCTAAATATTCTCCAACTATTTCAGTTTTGGTGAAAATGAACAGTTAAGCTAATCTCCATTTAAATATTCTCAATCTTCTGTTAACTTTAACCAGAAGTAACATACATCTACTTAAAAACTATGATTCTCTGTTAAACTGGCCTTTTTTTTCATATTATTTCCTAGCAACAACTCAGTCTGCAAATTTTAGGTGACCTTTGCTGATCTGCAGTTTCCAGTCATTTTTGCTTCACTAGGGGTTTTGGTTGGCTTTTGCTTCATCAGGCGCATTTTAAGAGCATTTTCAAAATTTTCTTTTATGGAAAAAGGTACAAGAGATAAAATGTTCTGTAAAACTACCTTTTTTTTTTTTCTCTTTTTTTTAATTACAGGAAAGAAATGAAGATATAAAAATGGAAATGAGCAAGAACCAGTTTTAAACATATGTCTTTATGAATAAGGCTTAATCACACACTTCGTTTTCCAAACACAAAAAGTCTTTTGGAAATGTATTAATTAAAATTAAGTGCCATGGACGAGCGCTTCAGAGGGATGGCAGTCCTTTTCAAATTAGCATAACACTAGCGACAGGCATGGAAATTGGTTTAATAACCCTAAATAGTTACACCCCACTCCTAACACAAATGGCCACGGACAGCTCGAGCCCCTGAGGCTGCGACTGTACCAGTTTACGTGGTTGCTCTGACACTGGCTGGGTACTTCCAACCCAAACAGAAAGCACTGAATGCACCTCAATTATTATTATTATTATTATTATATAATGACTAGTGAAGCATACAAGGCACCACAGCGTTGAACAACATAAACCAGAAAACCAAAGTTAACCAACACAAGCGACACCGAGAACTCAGCCAGCCGCAGACGCACTTTGTAACTTGTACGAACACAGTCAGTATCGGCAAGAGATTATCAGTCCAGTCATCAAGTGGCCCAAACCCCAGATGCAGATCTAGGGTCAAGCTGCAGATAGAACAGAAAACCAAGCCAAAGGGATAAGCAGAGTCTTTAAGTGATTTCCTTCCCTGCCACGTTTTCCATGGGTGTGCTCAGAGCTAAGCTCGCTGCTACAATAACCCCACTCAAACACCACTTTCAGGACACGGCATTCCTCAGCAAATGTCAGAATACACAACCTGAACCCCCTTCCTGCTTAACTCAGAGTCAGACATAAGCAACGCTTTTTTGTGTGCTCATGGTTCAGGAGAAACTGGAGAAAAAAATGCAAACCCCTGCTGATAAGGAGCTGAATATCCACAAGCTTTTTCCAAGTATTCTGATCATTCCCCTAAGTTCACACAGCTGCTCCTGCCGCATCCATCTCTGCTTTACCTGACTCCAGCAGGGGTTTTGCATGGGCTGCCAGCTGGTTTTAGAGACATGTAGGACAGAGAAAGTGGTTATTCATGTCTTTTATTTATTATAAATACATATAAATATGTTAAGTGATCTTTTGCTTTGTTTATCATGATGAGCAATGACTTTGGAAAATCATCTGGAAAACTTAACCAAGCTGAGAAACAGGCAAACAGCAAGCATTAGCATACAATCACAGGTTCCTCTCAGTCCAAGAACGGGTTAATTTTTTTAAGGGAGAGAGAAAAAAAAAAAGCATCTTACTTTGAAGCATCAATTGTTTTAGCAAGAGCACTGGGCTTCCCCCCTCCCGTGAGCTCTGACCAAATGATTTCCACTTGGATTTGCAGGTGCAGTCCAACCCCAGCTGGCTACACAGAACCCCCTCTGCCCACGATTCTGAAACATTGCATAGTTTGCCGCTGGATTTTGCTTTCCCTCCCTCCTTTTTATCTATTTTTAACACAGGTCGATCATGCCAAAGCAAATTCACTGAGGTTTCCATTTCTCTCCCTCTCTGTTTTTCTATAGTTCTGTTTCAAAACTGCTCAAAAACTTTGTAGCTCAGAGCAAGCAAAAAGCAACATTACGCTCACAATCCACTGACAGGCTGGGAAGGAAATAACTCTACGGATGAAGTTGCATGTGTGTGGGGGAACTAAATAAAGTAGAAAGTGGGTGTTTTGGGGGTCCACGTGAACTGCCAAATATTTCCAAATGGGGAGGGGGGTATTTAAGAGAAGAACAAAAAAGAAAACCCAGACTTAACTGATGGAAGGAAGCCAGGGCTGATGGCAGTGGAAAGAAAAGCGCACAGAAAAAAACCAACCAAACGAAAAAAAAAAACCAAAAGAAAGGAAAAGCCCGAAGAAGGCAGAAGTCAAGGCTTGTCGTTACAGTGTTTGCAGAGGGCGGAGGCGGCTCCTGTGAAGGCAGTGCATTTCTCGGGGCAGCCGGGCACGGCCGCGCCGCCGAAGGGATACACGGGCGACTGTCCGAAGGGGTTGAGGGTGGCGGGCAGCGGGGCGCTCAGCGCCTGCCCCTGGTTCAGATAGGCCACCAGCCGCCGCATCTCCTCCAGGGCCTGCGCCTGCATGAGGATGTAGTTCTTGGCCAGGAGCAGCGTGGCGATTTTGGAGAGTTTCCGCACCGAGGGGCTGTGGGCGTAGGGGATGACGGAGCGCAGCCCGTCCAGCGCGTCGTTCAGGTCGTGCATCCGCCGCCGCTCCCGCGCGTTGATGCTGAGGCGCAGCGAGCGCTGCTCCTTGGGCTTCTTGCCCAGGGCTCCCCCCTTCAGCTTCCCCTCTCGCTCGAAGCCCGCGCCGCCCTTCACGCCCGCCTCGAAGCCGTCCTCCTCGTCGCCGCTCTGCTCGCCGCTGCTCTCCGCCGACTTGCCCAGCGCCCCGGCGTGGAAGTCCGGCCCGCCGGCCCCCGCGTAGGC
>VXBT01013612.1:587732-620969 GCA_013400235.1 Oriolus oriolus | reverse complement strand
CCCCACAAGCAGTGTCACACCTGGAGCATCACCTCTGTTTAAAGCACTGCCCCTGGACACTGGAAGCGCAGGGAAGCACCAGGGCAGGCACGGTGCTGGCAGCTGTGGGCATGGCTTGAGATCCAGTCACGGTGGTTTAGGTGGGGGATGGCAGACACACATCTGGTGTGCAGGGAGATTTCCAAGGCAAAGACCCCATCTATTCCCATTTTCTCCAGAGGCTCACAGTGTTCCTCCCTTCCATGTGCCAGGAAAAGGTTAGCTCCGTGATGACCCAGCCCTTCTCTGAAGGGACTCTGCCTCCTCCCCAGCTGTGAGTACCAGTAACAGAGCATGACACTGGGACAGGAAACAAGCCACACCATGGCCTGCAGGGTGGGAGGAACCATCACTGTGACTGTCTGCTCCACAGAGGAACCTCAAGGAGAATGCGAGGCAAAGGTGGGAGCTGCACAGAGAAGGACAATCAGGATGCTTAGTCCCATATTCCTTCATTGAGATGACAACAAGGGCCTGAACTTTAATTGCAACAGAAAGAGGTCTCAGTTTATTTCTTTTCTAGACTTCAGAGACTTCACATTACTGTGGTTTATTTTGGGGATAGTGTAAGGGCATTCCAGGCTTTTTTCATTCATGACATGTGCCTGGTCCAGGCCCCTCAAAAGTCTGCTTAGAAAGGGTGGGATGAATCCTGAATCCTGTGCAGTGACACATAGATGCAAGCAGGTGGAGGTTGACTGCAGGCAGATGCAACCAGTTGCTGCAGATGCACCTGGTACGTTATCTGCTGTAGCAAATAGCCTGGGTGTCACAGTGACAGGAGGCTTTTTCCAGAGTGTGGTTTGTTTTTCTCAGGCCCTCTCCAAAGTGTAGTTGGTTTGTCCTCTTCCCATCACCTCCCTGTGTGCTGTGTGCTAACGTGAAATGACGAGGTTGTCTCTCTTCCTTCTCCACATCAGAGCCAGCAGAGCCGAGATGTGCAGTGACACATTCACCCTCAGCCGAGCTTGCAGTGCTGCTGCCTGAATGAGGCTGTTCCCCTGCTCTGTGAGTGCACATCTGGGAGGTTGTGTTTCTGCTTTTTGGAGCAGTGGAGCACGTAAAACTGGCTCTGTCTGAGCCTGGCATCAGGGTGTGCAGCAGGTTTGTCCATCACACTTTTCACTGATCTTCTCTTACCTCACCTGCAGTGTTTGAATGTTACGATATGGTCACATCTCTCTTTTGCTCTCCTTATCTGGCTTATCCAACCATGAAGACCAATTACTGGTTTTAGTAACTTAATTGTTTTATGAGAATTGAACCACTTAGCTACTCCTGGGACAGATCACTCTATATATTCATGGTGACACTCTATATATTCACTGTGACTTTCAAATGCAAGTGAGCACAGTGTGACTTCTGCTCATCTCTGGAGCCAGTCCCACACTCCAAGTGATAAGAGACAAATGGAAGGAGGTACCAGATTATCATCACTGGCATAAATAATTCCCATTAGAAAGATGTAGAGGAAATGTTAAAAGCAGGATTGTCCCCTGCTAGAAGTGATTTACTTTTTTTGTAATGTGTTAAGATCTTGCAATGAGAGGGACCAGTAGTATTAGAAACTTCCAGGAATCCTGGTTGTGGTTGTAAAGACATGCTGCAAGTCTTGCCAGCTTTCTAAGAATGTCATGTGCATCTAAGTGGGCTGAAAATCAGAGGGAAACACTTTTCACACAGACTCTCCCATGGTTTATTAAACAGATTATTTCTTCAAGGGTTATTTCAACACTGAAGGGTAGCTTGGGAGGTGCACCAGCTACAGGAGAACCGAGTAGGAGGATTTGATGCTTTTAATGTAATTCCATAACACAGAGCTGACAGAAATAATTTGGAGCCTGTATGAATCTGAAATCCAGTCAGGTTTAATGTACTACCGAAAAATGCACAGGGAAGACTTTGCTTTGGACTTCTTCCTTGAATTTCAGCTGTGAATAGGCATCTTTGGAAATACTCAGCCTGGTTTCTGACTGAAAACCGGGAAACAAGAATTTAGATTTTGACGTGTTGGACTAGAACGAAAAAAAAAGGAAGACAAAAAAACAGCAGAAAGGGGTGACTCATGTGGAAGACCATGGCAGAAAATAAAATCTATTCCAAGTGCTTTGGGGAAAAATGGACATATGCAGCAGGAAATAAAGTTATCACATGTTGTTGAGTATTTGCCAGCTTTAAAATGGGTTTTATTTCTTCCAATGTTTTACATATTCAGAACTTGTTGTGAATATTTAATAATCAATAGCAGATTATCATTACTGTGATAATAATAGCTATTCTAAGTTCCTCAGGGCAGCACCCACACCTTTAGTAAGACTCTTTCAAGTCACAAACATTTTACAAATAATAGGCAGCAGTGATTTGGTTACTGCATTCCCTACATGTGGCTCCATAAATTCAATTCTGTCAGCTTGACAAGGCAAAACTGTCTCCAAAGGGAAATCCTCCCTGCTGAGCCACGGTCAGGGAGCAAAGCAGGAGCAGCACAGTCTGCCAAGGCCTCTGCCCGTCCTTTGCTGCTGGGGCTACTCCAGGACTGCAGATCCCAGCCTCAGCTGCAGCTTGGAGACTGCGCTCATCCTTACAGAGGAAAAAAGTGCATTTGGAGGTTGTAGCACCTGTTACTTTATCAAGAGCTTGGCTGCAATTTATTTCAGTTTTAATACAAAGAGGGGGAGCAAATAGAATTACAAAAAATAGAAAATCAAAAGAATTGCATATTTTCTTCAATTTCAGCTGTAGTTCTAAACCCTGAACCAAATAGAGGACCTCCCAATGTCAGTGCCCACTGACTGAAAGTCCAAAGGGCTGGAATGAGGTAGGACGAAGGTACAGAGCAAAAACCTTTACTCAGAGATACACACTATCCATCTCAAAATGCATAAGATTGGTTTCAAAGACTGCCACTTTCATTTAAAAACTTGTTTATCTGGATAACACCGTTTTTGACTGAGGGACAAACTCACAGATGGATTTTTTTCCTGTAAGAAAAGAGGAGGGGGCAATGGTGAGAAACACGGCTCCGTCCTAATCAGCCACAATTGGATACTAAAAGTAGAACCAAACAGAACCTCTCGAACAGATCAGAAGGGAGGAGGTTTAAGAGAGACCGGTATGCTCTGGTCGTGTGGGTTTTGTTCAGCTGGTCTCTGTCCTCCCGAGAGCGGTGCGGGTTTGTTGGGATGGGGTCTGTCCCTCCCGGGAGCTGTGCGGGTTTGTTGAGATGGGGTTTATCTCCTCCCAAGACAGTGCGGGTTTGTTGGGATGGGGTTTATCTCCTCCCAGGACAGTGCGGGTTTGTTGGGATGGGGTTTATCTCCTCCCAGGACAGTGCGGGTTTGTTGGGATGGGGTTTATCTCCTCCCAGGACAGTGCGGGTTTGTTGGGATGGGGTTTATCTCCTCCCAGCACAGTGCGGGTTTGCCGGGCCGGCGTGTGCCGCGTCCCCGCGGCCGGGCTGGCGGTCCCGTGCTGACATCTAGCGACCACCGGAGGCGTGCGGGCACCCACCGCCCCCCGGCACCCACCCGCCTCCTCGGCATCGAGCCAGAGGTGGGCAAAGCGCTACAAATTCCGAAATGAGCCCCAAGGTTGAGGGACACAGAAAGAGCCGTGAGCGCGTTCGGGTCTCAGGTTGCAGTCCCACACCTGTGCTGTGGATACCGGGAAATACAGCCCTGCTCGGTGCTGCCAGCACGTCAGGGTTTGGATCTCATATCCAGGCAAACACGAGGAGGGTGGAAAGGGTGTTGAAGCATCAAAATGTGTGACTGGATCATCTTCTGCTGAGTACAAATGGTGGTGGGATGAGTGGGGTTACTCTGCTGGAAGGTCCCCGGCATTGCTGGAAGTGGTGGGGGAACACTCCGTCCCCTGGGCGTAACAGCAGGAAATCAGCAAGAACAACTGTGCAGGAAAAGCACAACCAGTGGCAATGCTGTGCTGGGTCTGGCTGTTTGGAAATGGTTGGCAGGTAGAGAGAAAAGCTCAAAGTGGGGGAAGCAGGCAGAGCTCAGTGTGGCAGGTGTGTGCCAAAACCACAGGTCTGGACTAGCCAGAGGTGACGGCAGCACGACAGGAGTGCAACAGGAACTGGAGCTGCTCAAGTGTTTGTGTTTCTGCTGAGTCCCTGTCTGTCACTTGTCTGTCACACAGCTGAGGCTTTCCTCCCAAAAATTCCTGAGGGATGCAGAAACCTACCACCTTTGTTTAGGGGAAGGAAGATCTTAGCCAAGGCTAAGGCACAGGACTCTGGATGTATAATTCTGTTCTCAGTCCTGAAGCTCACTCAGGTCCTAACAAGGAGTTTGATTCTGCTTACAAAACCTGCCTGAGGAATTAGGTGGGTGTGTAGAGCCTGTGCTTATGATCCTCCTACAGTAACTGTGTATTCATGGTAATATAGAAGGCAGTGAAAGCTTCCATTGCTGCCTGATCCTGCAAAGACCCCCACAACTCCGACAGCTTTTGAGAGCAGCCTGAGGAGTTTCAGTTCAACAAAATGGTCACTCTTGGATTGCTCCTCAGACACAAGTGATGACAAAGTAAGGCTTTTGCCAGCAGTTGTCCATTCAAGGACCTAGGAGGGCACTTTCTGAAGGAGACTTCCAAAAGGGAAATCTTCATGCAACTTTGAAGCTTGTTTTGAAGCAGTTTATTCAGAATTAGAGTTTGTTTAACAAGTACAAACCTCTGGGATGGGTTTTGCTCTGCTTATGTCACTCAGTCATACTTTTTCCCCTTCACTAGATGGCAGCAAGAAGATAGCTATAGGGATTTACAGGATTATTATTATTTTAATACAGTAAACAGAGAGTTTTCAATTGGTTTCTTCCTTGAATGGGCTTCTTTAGAATTCCCCGAAGACATAAAACCCTCAACAACCAAACCAACCAGAGGCGAGTCGGTCAAAAGCAGTGGCAGAGGAGTCTGAAATATCTCTTTTCCAGGTAGGAGAGGAGACGCTCAGCGTAGCTGCGGGTTTTGGTGAGTGTTTCAGCAGGGAAGGAGCGATTATCCGGTCTGCAGTTCCCTCTGCTGGCAAAGTCTCTTCTTGCATCAGCCGGGCTCGGAGGCAGCGGTGGCTCCGGCAGAGCCGCGCTGCCGCAGGGGAGGGCTCGGGAGGAGGGACAGGCACACCCGACCCGCCTCGGATGTGCCGCCGGGGCACGGGGCCACAGGAGCCCCTGCCCCTGAGGAGAACAAGGGGACATCATCCTCTTTTCCCCATCTGGCTCCACTTCAAGGTTGCAGATGGGATACAGGATGTTTAAACTGGACGCACAGTTCTTGCTTCTCCCAAGTGCCAGTCTCCTTCTCCTGTTCCTCCTGACCCTCCTGACACCGCCAGCCCTTTAGCACTAGGACAAAGTTCTTTACGGCAGCTGGAAATGCATGGAGGACCCTTTGCTCTGGCTAAAACCAAGTGCCAAATGCAGTCCCCTTCTACCCTGGAAGAAAGGTTGAATGTTCCTCACAATTCTCCTATAAAACCACTGTGCATCGTGGCAACTCCAGGGCCCAAGGAGCAGCTGGGATCCCTTCCCTAGCCAAAGCCAAGGAGACAGCCTGGCTGTGGGCCTCCCCTGGCACAGGGGCTGCATGGCACCAACGAGAAGGACAAAGAAAGTGTTGATGGAAGCAGCAGAATGCAGAAGGAAGGGGTGGGCTGGCTGTTCAGAGCTGAACAGCTCTGCAGTCATGGTGTGGTGAGCGGGACATGCATGGCCAGGCTGGCAGTCACGGGTTTTGGTGCCCGTGCTCGAGCCCGCACAACAACCCCATGTTGTCATACCCTTAAACCTCAGAGGCACTAAGGAAGGTGAAGGGGATTCTCCTGCTCACTGACTTTCTGGCTTCTCCCACCAGGTGTGCTTGTTGGGCTCTTACACCTCTGCAGAACTGACCCATGAGAAGAGGAGGTGATGCTTGAGGTGCCTGAGAGAGCTGGATGTGACAGACAGCCCTGAAGAAAAACTAAAAGGGAAAGGTGTTCCAGTGGGTCAGGGCTGACAGTGGATGCAGGACGTGCCATATAAATTCACAGAAATGGGGCCGGCCAGGCTCTCTATCAGAGGGTTTTTAGAGTAGGGGTTTGGGTACAGGGTGATGTCTAGGCTTTTGCCCCAAATATGAATGCTTTGTTCTCCTTCCTGGTTTTCCATAGGTTTGTGCTTCTCTGGGAGCTTTCAGTTCCCTCCTGCAACGTGAATATCCCAAGCTAAGGAGTGAGGGAAAACTTGGCTGTTCTAATAAGACAAGGGAGCAGTCGAAAATGGATTAAGAAGGGATTGAATGTGTCTTGTGAGAACTTGGCTATTGATTTCTAACCCTCCCATTCTGATGTTATTGCAGAAATTATTTTCTTCTGCACTGTGCAGAGATTAAATATTAATAAATAGAAAACTTAAAAAAAAAAGGGGGAGAAAAAGACCAGATCCCAAGACATCCCGCTGCACAATTAAAAACCAAATGAAGGATTTCTAGAATGAAAAACTTTATTTCCTGAAGTTTTCTTGAGCTCAGAGTAGAAACGTAAGAGGATTTGATGAGATAATTTGCAATGTTTCTATTTAGTGTTTCGTAGCAGGGGTGTGTGATTTTGAGCCGTATCTCATTGCAGTAGGTTGAGGATAAAGACTGAATAAAAAAGGATGGAGATTTACTTAGATCTCATTCACCAGTGACCCATTTACTCACTGATGATGAAGTAAGGGGGAACGCGCAGGTCTGCTCTGCCTTCACTTGCACTGCATCCTGCAGTCATGCTCCGTTCCATTAGGCTTCTATTTATTATTTAACAGAGGAGATGGAAGACAAGACACACCAAGGTGATTTTTATGTCCTGGACGTTTCATTTGCACAGAGAGTGCACAAGCTGCTACTTCCCATGAACTCTGTGGTTTCCAAGCGAAGCCCACATTCCCTGGGTGTCTGAAGGAGGAGGTGAATGGACAGGCAGGCTCTGCATGCAGGTCAGGGCTCACAGGCTTTGCAAGGAAATCTGCTCCCCACTTTGAACTCTCCTAGGAGAGCTCCACTGATCATTCTGCCCCACCTTCCTCCTCATTCCATCAAGCTGGGCACCAACTGAGTGAAAAAAGGGCACAGCCAGAATCTCACATCCAATTTCTTGCAAGACCAGTGTTTCTTCCGCAGCAAGATATGGGATAATGGAAAATGGAAATTAAATTTGAAAGCATTTAATGTGAAAGACTTTTATATATCTTTTTTAAGGGAGTTGTAACTGTGAGAAGGGGGCTTGTTAATGTCTTACCCAAATCTTTCCTGTGCTCTTCCTGCACTCTAAAAGATTATTTATGTGGGTACATTGTCCAGCAAATTCAGAGCAAAATTAGGGAAAGCAGACAGAAGGGGAAGGAAGAGGAAATAGCTCTATGGTCTCATGAGCACAACGAAAGGCAGGATTTGACCCACTGCTTTCCTCCAATCCCGTCTGCAACAGTCAGTGGTGTTGCTGGCTGATTTCCACCCTAATTCAATAGTTTTCAAGCTGCTCAAGATGTTTGATCAGTGTTTTACATCCCAAAGAGACCCTTCTTTGGCAGACTCATAGCTGGATATACCTTGTCCGCTCCTGTCTCTATTAATCTTTTTTAATGATCTCTCTTGAATTTCGTGGCTGTGGCTGGTTGTGGCTTTGCTGCTGTCAGTTCTCCCTGGCCTTGATGCTCAGCTATTTCAAGTCAGCTCATTGACTTTGGATCTTGTCCCCACATCACTCATTTCATTATGGTCCTGCAGCCTGTTCTTTGTTTCCTCAGCAAAGTGAGCTCAGATGGAACTTTCAAGCCTGTGGAGAGAGACCCAGCACTTGGATGACAGAGGCACTGATCTGTTCTTCTGGATTTAAGGGAATTTGGTAGGTAAATTCGTGTCAAACACGTGGACAAGTGGAAACCTGGCCCTGGGCTTCAGATTCTGCTGTAGGGCTGAGCAGATGGGGCTCCAGTCTTTAGTCTTTTACCAATCCACTGTGCACCTCAGGTGGCCCAGATCTGTGAAATCAGTGGGAATCAAGAAGCTAAAACTTGTGAAACCCTGGTCCTAAATTGCTGGAGCTTCTGTAGCCTAAAGAGTGGCTCCTATCAGCAGAGCTCGAGTACCTCACCATGCACACCCTCAGTCCATCCTGAAAATAAAACACCCTAAACTGAGCAGTGGTCCAAGAACGCTTTATAGAGGCCGTTGTGAGGGGTCAGCTGATGGCTGCAAACCCTGGAAGCCACAGGGAATTATTGCTTTCTGCCATTCCTCATGCTCTCAGCTGCTTTCTGTGCTTCAGTCCCTTGTCTTCAGCAGAGCAGTGCTTGCAGCCCCGGGCCCTGAGAGGACCGTGCACAAAGGGCTGCAGAGCATGGCTATGGTGGGCAGTGCTCCATCCCCTGCTGGCTCTCCAGTGCAGTACCAGAAAAAAAGGAGTCAGTGTCCTTCCTGTGTGTCTAAAAAGAGCGTTTGCAGATTACCCAGCATGTCACACCCAGGTTTAGAAGCACCATAAGGCATCATTTGGCAGACACCAGGCAATATTTAGTGACTACGGGAGCTATATATACTGGAATTACGGAGGGTGTGAGAAAGCAGCACCTCCTCCCATCTGCCCCCTTAAGGGACGCAAATGCTTTGCTGTAATACTGTTCCCTGAGAGCTGGGACTTTAGCAAATAAGGGACTTTATTAAGTTGTTAATAAGATTTCATTTTCTCACTAATGCTGCGGTGCTACATTATTAATTTAAAACTGTATTTAGCCTGACATGCTAAAGTGCTAGGCCTCATTATTAATGCATAAACCCATGCCTCTGTTGTTTAATTAAACACCATGATTATGAAGTTCTGATGTGGTTTAATGATAGCAGGCTGGAGTGGCAGTACATTCCTGTGCTCAGATCTCCCCCATTCCCCCCTCCTGGTACTTTCCCCTTTCATTTCCCTTCAAAAGCACAAATGCAGTTGTTGTTCTGCTGAATAAACACCACATGACAAATGTTGTTGATCTTTCCAAGGTGACAGAGAACTGCATTTTTATTTTCCTAGGCTTAGCTTGTTATTGACCAGAGATTTCTCTCCTCCTTCTGTTAATGGCTCTGAAGGTAACTGTTTGTATTTCCCCAGAAGACAACATAATCCTTGCTCCCAGAAAAGTCAACAGCAGTTTCCAACTGACATCAACAGGGCAGAGTTGCACCCAAAGACAAGAAGAGACCTAGAGAAGAGGCCCAGGTTTTACATGTCTGTTTAGACGTGGTAATTCCTGAGCACTTGTTATCTTGGAGATGGAGCTTGGTCCAGGGAAAAGGGTGTGGTACTGAATCAGATAAGAATTAATGGATCTGGACCAGGGTAATAAGCCACGTGGAGATTTTTTCCCCACCAGCATCCTTCTGAATCAGATTCAAGTGTTTTGGAGTCCTTGTTTCATGCAGCCCATAATTTGTTGTATTCTCTTTGATGTCCTTTGCAGGACCAAGATTTTCTGGGTATTTCTGGTAGACTTCCTGCCATGTATTCCCCTCCTTTCTCCCTCAACATTTGGCTTCATCATCTTATTCCTTCCTGTTTCTCGTGGTGATACTTTCTGAACAGCAGCTTACCCAAACTGGCTTGCAGAGCCTCTTACTTTATTGACTAGGAGTGAAATTAAACATATTCTTATGTACTCTCCTGCTTAATAAGGATTTGCACAGATCAGCCCTCTGTGCCTTTGTTTCTCTCCACACCCCTTGCCTCTTTGTCTGTTCAAACAGGAGGTTCTTGGCTCAGAGCCTCTCATCTCCCAAACTTTGGGGTCTCCTCTCTCTTTTGAAGACAAAGGGGGCTTTGCTGTGTCCTTTGCTGGAACCAGAATTTTACCCCAAGCATTTTTTCAGCCGAGGAGGAGAGGGGACCAGGAAAAAGTTGCATGACAGCACCAAGGGTGCAGCAGCACTCATCATTCTGGCCACGTCTAGCAGGGCAGGTAAAGCCCCTCTTTATTGCCATCCAGGTGAATTCACAGCTGACAACCAGTGCTTTGCTCAGCAGAGCCCAAATTCTCTTTTTAAGTAGCCATTTGTTTGAAACACGTCTCAGATTCTCTTCCTTGTACCTCTCAAAGAAGAAAATTGTTCGTTATAATCAACCGTCCTTCACTTTCCTGCCCTGAAAGGGAGTGCACAGATCTGTTCTCTCCATGTGCAAGTACAGCAGAAATGTTACCAAGCTTAACTTCCTTTAGTAGATTATTTTTTTAAAGTGTGTGTTCAGCAAAGCAACCTTTCTCTAACAAAGAGATGACCTTTTTGCATTTATGCAGTGCTTGTTGCTAGGATTTAGATCTTTGCTGAAAGCTGTTATTTCTTTTAACTACAGGAGAAAGTGCATTTTCACCTCCATTTGGGTAAACTGTCATTTTCTACTGTTCACTGCTTTTCTCACCATGGAATAATAATTTGAGGTTCAGTGGGTTTTTTGAGAGAATGCATTCCAGGAGTGTGGTGGGGCCTGGGAAGTCCTCCACGTTTGAGGGTGGGGGAGGAAAGGAAGAAGAGGGAAAAGGCTTCTGAAATGTTTCAGGCTCCTGAGTAGTACAGTTGCTCAGCTTCTGCCATCAAACGATATTCAGTTTGGCAGGGTCATGCAGGTATTTTATAATCACACACAAAAAGCAGCCTGTGGGTAGCAGGGAAGCTGTACCTGTATGCACAATATATTATTTTTGGTGGTAGCACTGGCATCCATAGGAAGCCACTTTAAGCAGATTTAAGAGGTTTCTGTCCAACCGTGATAGTGATGAATAACAGAAATAATCTAATATTACTCTTTGTGTGGCTCTGTTCCCGGTGTTGTTGCAAGTCATCCCATTAATATGGGATGCAGGAGGTACCAGTGACTGCACATGCAGTGGGCTGTGACTGAGGGGAGGGCAGAGTCACACACACGTGTGCAGATCCCTTATTGAGACATAGAAATGAGTCTCATCTCTCTTAAACCATTTCCTGTATTAGTTTCTGTAGATAGTGACAGACTAAAAGAGACCACTAAGAGCAACTTGACTTGTGAGATCTCTTTTCTCTGCAAATTGAGCGTGGAAAAATCGCTCAGTTCCTTGGAAACCAATGAAGACCCTGCCTAGTGGGGAAAAAGACCCAAATACTTCAGGCATGTGCAGCTGCAGTTGTCTCCAAATAGAAACAGGCAAAGTCAAAATGTTCCCTAGGAATAGTCACACTTTTCTTGGTCAAAACTGCTCTTCAAACAGATGACTTCAAAAGCTGGATGAGCTGTTTGCCAGTCTCACAGAATTTCGGGGGGTGAAAGGCAGTACCATAAGCATTTAGGAATCATGTACAGCAACAGAATTGAATTTATTGCTCTGTGCAGAGTGCAGTGGGTCCTGTGGTGTCCCGAAGGCCAGCCAGGCCAGCTGGGGTGGCAGGAACTGTCCCTCTTAATATCCTCTGTCTCTGTCTCACATGCACTCAGAAGAGAGCAGTCGCCAGTTTCTCCGCAATTGAAACAACTAAAATTATTCGGGTCCAAATCCATCCTGTCCAAGAGACCATGAATTCAGCAGGATCAGAAGCCCTTGGTTAAGCAGCCCCTGAAAGTCTATCAGAAGTTTATTAGTATGGTAATTTATCTGGGTAAGCACATAAAGATGCTAATTGAAATGCTTTTTTGGCATCATTTTTTAAAGGCATTGAAATGTTGGAGATTTTCTAGGAAGAAAAGCAGAGTCGTCACTTTTGTTTCATAATTTCATAATGTTATAATTTCATTATTTTCTTATGCTTCATTTTAAATATTATAATTTTTTTATTATTTTATTTTAAGCATAAAGAACAAAGACCTTGATACTCCAAAGATTTGGGGCTCGTGCCACGTCTGGTTCTGGCCTTGATGCATGGAGATAGATTGAATTAATCAAACTTCTTCACACTGCTATTTAATCGGGTTTACAATTAGCTGAGGGCTGCAGGTCTCCCGGGCCTATCAGCTGTAATACAGCAGCTCTGCAACCACACACTGGGAGTGCCTCACAGACCAGATTGTCATAATGTGGCATGAAATTAAAGCGTGATGTTAGCTGACAACAGAATTTATATGTCTCCCTCCCCACCTTTCTTCTCCTTAACAAAGTCCCTACCTAGAGACAGGCCCCCCTGTCGAGCTGCACCCACCTGCTCTGAGCTACACAGCTGCCTTCATAAGAGTTTCTGATACTATTAAACCAACCTGTGTTCCTCTGCAGCCGCTCTGATATTCTCCCCTCTCAGTGGCAGATTATTTGGCTGTGAGGAGCTAACAAGCACACAGCTCTTAACTTGTTTCAATTCTTTCTCCAATGCACTGATCTCGTCTCTCCCTCTCTTCCTTCTCACAGCACAGAGGGTTTCAGTGGTGCCTGCTCTCCCCAGACCTGCCTGCACGGTGATGTCCAGCCTTCTCAAACCCACTGCCATTCACACTGAAAAAACCAGAGAGGACTGGGGAACCCGGTTTTTCCATCCCTCACCCCTCATCTCTTGGCAAGCAGCATGGATGCACAGTTAGGAAATGGGGTTTGTGACTCTTCCCCACACAAACAAGTCAAGATCTGGTGAGCAGCACTAACAGCAACAACTAATTAACTGGCTGTTGATGATTTTGTATCATTCAGTAAACCTCTTATAGGAAGAGCTGGAAAGAAGAACGTAATGAACCCAGGAGGAGGCTGGAAAGAGGTGAGGATCAGGTTGAGCTGCTAACAGAGGACTTTATTCCCTCCTTGAACTGACCTGGAATCCAATCTAATTCCATGTACACCTTAGAAATCATGGGCAGATGATGAAGTACTCCCTGCAGTTGAGAGGAAGGGGTTGGGGAAATGTTCCTGATGTTGAGGTTTGACTGTGGAATAATCTCCCCAGCTGCAGCCCTGGAAGGTGCTGGAGTGGCACTGGACATGGAGAATCCCACACCAGGACAGGAAGCCTGGCCCAGTGGTGTACAGGGGGACCCAGCTCCGGTCCTGCTGAAGGGAATGAGTGAGGATCCTGCAGAAACACGGTCTGGCCTTTGATGACACAGTTTGGTTTCTGCTCCCGGGTTCTCATGACTTCTCTGGGCCAGGGAGGTGGCCAGACCTGCTGGTGGCCAGGCCCTTCCGTTTGTAATGATGGATTCTGCTCATTAGCTCTGTGCATTTTTCGACCTCTGCTACTGAACTGAAAACCAAATCATATCCACGGAACAGCACCCGGAGAGAAGTGACAGAGGTGAGATTCATGTAAAATAGACAGAATTGTAACTCCTACATTCACTTCAGCTGTATCTGCTGCTTGAAACGGCACAGATCTGCAATCCTGAGCATTATTTGGATGTAATTAATCAGAGTAACCTCCATTTAGTTATCAAACATGAGAAAAAAAAGAATTTTGCTTATAACACCCCCCCCCCCCCCCCACACCTATCAACACATTNNNCTTTGCCCAAACCCCCCCCCCCCCCCCCCCAAACTCTTTAAACCTCTGTCTCCCGTTGCTCTCCAGTCTTTTTCCTTTCCTGCATGGTCCTGAGCATCTCCCAAGGAGGAGGTGATTATTCAGAAAATTGATTCTGCTCCCATTGAAGGTGATTACTTCCCCCATGCTGAACTCCACAAAAGCACAATCAGGTGCACAGTCAAGGTAGTTTGAAGCATTTGCATCTTACACAGGTTGGCCTGCAAACACCTGTAGTTTTCCTGGCTGATAGCAGCCATTGATGGGCATAGGGGGTAAGGAAGAAATCAGGGAACTCTAAAAGGAAAATTAAAAAAAGGACATTTTTCTGATTGAGAAAAATCAAGCTTAATGAACTGATATGAAATTATTTCCTCAATTTACTTGGACATTTTAAATTAAAAGCAGAGTGTAACCTCTGCTTGCAAATTGCTGTAAACATTTCAATCACTCTCTAATTCGTGGTAAAAGGGAGGAAAGGCTGGACTATGAAATACTAATCAAGGATCACTCCTGGGAAAGCAGTGTCTTTGTTTTCCAGTATTTTTTTGGGAACAGAGTTTCTAGGGCTGTCACTTTACATATAATATATATGTGTGTGTATATATATATACGTATACACACACATACACACACACACACACACATATATATAAAATATGAATATTTATGAAGAGTTTGCTAGTGACAGACCAGGCTGGCCCTGCAGACCCAAAGGAATTAATGTAAATTCCAGTCAACCATGAAAACCCACTAGAACTGAAGTGTATTTCAGCATGGTGGATAAAGCACATCAAAGAGCAGAATTTCTATAAGATAATTACACACAATGCAACTCTAATCACAGAAAGACTGTGGATATTGCTGATAAAGCGTAATAAATCTTTTATGACTACGCCTTGTTCTGCTGAATCAGCTTTCTGTTTCTATTGCACTAAACTCTAGATTCTTGCTCTTATTTATATATTTACAATTTTAAAAAACCCACATCAGCTAACAATTTACCGTAGATTCCATGAAAGGTTTCAGCTTATTTAGATTTTTTGTTGGTGCACTTGTCGAAGTGCAGTGAGAGCAACAACAGCAGATATTCGTCTCTTCTGTCTGGCAAATCTGCAGAAATAAATTGTCTATAAAATGAGAACTCCCCTTTCTCTGGTATTTTAAGAAATTGGAATAATTTCAGTTTTGACATCTCAAAGAGCTCAGAATTCAGGCTCCTTCCTCCACACTCTGGAGCAGACTCACAGATTGGTTGAGGTGCCAGAGACCTCTGGACATCATCGAGTCCAGCCCCCCTTGAGCCACCTCAGGACCATGTCCACACCCAAGTCGAATCTCCCCAAGGATGGAGACTCTGCAACCCCTCTGAGCAACTGGTTCCTGTTCTTCACCCTGGCAGGAAAATGTTTTCCATACATTTAAACAGAATTTCCCATGCTTCAGTTTGTGCCCACTGCCCCTTTTCCAACCAGTGGGCGCCACTGAGGAGGGTGTGGCTGTTTCCCAGCCTCCCTCAGCTGCTCTGCCCTTACACCCAGGTGTAAATCTGGGGACAGAGCCAGCCCTAGCAGCAGCGACCTGTGCCAGGGGTAGGGCCTGGTGCTGGTAAAACCCCAATCCTACAGCTGTAAGGCAGCTGGAAACACAGAGCCTGTGGTCACCAACTATTTCTTGCCTGTTCTTGGGGACTCCTTGTGTCTCACTGTGGATCTTACTCGTTTATCAAAACATCTGGGCACCAGCAGACACGCTAATGGAAGGGTCTTCACTGTTCTTTAATCAAGAAGCAAAAAGTTTGCCTTCTCCACGGGAGCTTTGCCCTTCATTTATCTTTCTGGCATATGGGCAGCAGAAGGTTTCTGCTTCTGACAGAGTGAAAGAGTCTTACATATGGCTTAATTACAGTAAATTATCAGCAAAGGGAAGAGTTTGCAGGGGGACAGCAGAATCCCGCTCATAGGTTCAGTGAACGTCTGCCCAGCATCTCAGTGCTGTGCCACATTTCACAGGGACACTTTGCTCCACCCCAGAGGACAAGCTGTTCTGAGAAAAGTCCATCCCTCAGTGCCTCTCTGGGCTGGGAACCTTTCTGGAAATGCCAGTGTGGGAATTGTCTGGCTTCTCAGCTCTTTTGAGCGCCATGACATCAGAGCCTGATTTGTATTATCAGCATCACCCTGGGTGTCACCCAGTGGGAAGTGCCTTTGTGTGCAACTCCCCAAGATGACACGAGAGACCATGCCAGGACAATGGAGGGTTGCAGAAAATGTTCTTCCTTTGCCTGGTTTACATCACATCTTTGAAAGGCTGTCCCTCCTGTGACAGTCTGAAGTGAATAAACAAAGTTCTGGGGAAACGGTATGCAGTGTTCAAACACTTTGCTGAACTTTAATGTTCTCTAAGTTGCAAGGAAATGACTACAAAAGCCTTGGAAGAGCAAAGGAAGAGAGTTAGCTCAAGGCAAGGTGATATTCCCCTCATTAAAATCTATTTGTGCAAAGTTAAGACGTCAAAGAAATCTCACTTGTTCCAGGAGGGTATGAAAGCCCACGTTATTAGTGATCAGAAGGGACTTGAGAGTCCTATTTGCCAACGAGGAGGGTGTAGGGAAAGAAAGGAAGAGAAAAAAAATGCAATAGAGCATTTAATGTTATCTGAGAAGAATAATGAATTCAACTGCCTTAAACAACAACTCTTTGGATCACAGAAAGCAGTTTTAAGGGGATAAAAAGTCTTCTAAATGTGGGTTGAGATCCTGTGTGCAGTTTTTCAAGCCAAACTGCTGCACAGAGACACTGGCAGTCCAGTTCCAAGGGCAACCATCCTTGTGTCCCTTCACCCATTTTACAGAGCGTGAATGAGGCTGTTAAAGACTCCGTTATTAATTCTTAGATTATCTAGATGTGTGCTTGTGTGGGTGGTGTGTGCTGCAGAACCACAGCATCACAGGCAGGGTCACAGTGAGATATTTAGCATTAAACCTGACACTTCTCATATTTGCACTGCTCAGGGATGACACCGGGGTTTTTACGGTCCAAGAACCAAACCTTCCTCAGGTGGAAGCTGTTTTGTTGGTGATGGTGGTTTGGCCCTTCAGAGGCAGGGTTTGGGCAGAATCAGCATTTGCACCTGCATTCAGAGTTGTCTGAGCAGAGGCTGGCACAGGGTGCCCAGAGAAGCTGTGGCTGCCCCATCTCTGGAAGTGTCCAAGGCCAGGTTGGACAGGACTTGGAGCAGCCTAGTCTAGGAGAAGATGTCCCTGCCCATGGCAGGGGTTGGAACAAGATGATCTCTAAGATTCCTTTCAGCCCAGGCCAGTCTGTAATTCTACAATTCTATATGGCAAGGAACACCTCGTTACTCCAAGACTGGAAACTCCTGAGGATTTGTGCAGTGTTTACTGGGTGCTTTCCCTTCTCTTTCCCTGGGAAACCACCAGAATTCTCCCATCTCTGCCTGGGCTGGGCTGTCTGTTTTGACAGCTTCTTTTATCACTGGCAGCCATGTGAGGAATGACCATATTAAAAGGTGAGGCTCTCTTTCTGTGCTGATAGTAGCCAAGGCCCTCCCCCGGTTTTGCATTAATGCAGAGTGGTGATGTGGCCACGGGCTGATTGCGTTTGCTAATGCTAATCACCGAGGGCCAGGCGAGGTGAAGAAGTGAACTATATTTTATTCAGTTTGACGGGAGGAGGAGTCGAATGGAAATGATTTTTATCTCTGGTTGTGGCCGAGCTAAATTAATGCTACCTCTGGTGCTGAAAGGCCCAGCCGAGCAGATGTCTGTATTTTATGTGCTCTCCTTGGTTGGGGCACCAAACTGCACATCAGCCTGTGCATTGACTTAGGGACAAAGCTGGTCCCTGTCCCCAGCTGCAGGGGCTGAGCAGCCTGGAAGATGAAGATGTAGGGCGTGAGGTCATGGTTTATTTTGCTTGCTTGAAACAAAGACGGGTCACCAGAGCCGAATTCCAAGTGCTGTCAGGTCCTTTCCCATGACATGTACAGAGGGAAAGCAGGGAGGGAAAATAACCTAGGAACTCTTCAGCAGAACACTAATTAATTGCTGAGCACTGGTGATGATTAGTACCCTGCCAGCACTGCAGACCTCTGCCTGTATTGGTTTTATCTGAGGAGCTCTGCACTCACAGACCAGGTAAATACAGCTGTGCGTTGGGCTGCTCCCCAGAGCCATCCAAACCTTGCCATCCTAGGAATCCTGGAAGCTTTCAAGGTTTAAATGCAGGGTAAGATACTGCAAGGGATAGATAGATTTGCTGCTGTGCCCAGGTAGGAGGGAGGGTGGGTGACAGAAGCCTGGTAAGGACCCCTGTCTCTCACCTCCCCCTGGGGAGCTCTGGGCTCCTTGCCGTGGGATCCAGGGTGCTCCATGCCCAAGGGCTGTACAGGGGACTGGTAGGAGAATAATCAAGGCCTGCCATTACCCAGGCACCAGGAAACCTCGCAGAAAGCCTCACATCTTGCATTTTTTCTTGGAAAAGCATCTTGCATTTACTTCTTGGAAAAAGAAACACTGGGCTAACGACAGCTGGGTGAAAGCAGAGCAGTCACTGGAAAGAGAGAGGATGGAAGAGGCTCAGTGAAATCTACCCAGCGAATGAGGGAGAGATGGGAAGAGAGTGAACAGGGAAGAAAATGTGATAACTGGCAGAGCGTGGTGAGCAGTGCCACCCACACAGTGATGGGTGGGATGTTGGGAGCTGAGGCAGGAGCCACTGCGAGCACATTTCCATGTCTTTATTCTCCGTATCATGCTCCCCTTCTCATTTCAAGGTCTGATCAAGCCTGACTATCGTCACCCCTTTTTGCTGTAAAGACACCTATTAATGCTGACAGTTGAGGTGGCTGGGGGATGTGATATTAGTACTGACAAATGCTGGTAATTTGCAAGCAATGTTTTCCCTCTAGCACCAGTGGGAAATCACCTAACCTTTGCCAATAATTCTCAACATAACTCACAAAATCTCATCTTCTATCATTATGAGGAGCGGCATTTCTGAAAATTATCAGCTTCTGCTTGAATCTATCCATGCTAGACTATACAGAGGAGGTGATATTAATCAGTGTGTGAGGCCCACTGTAGTATTAAGGATTCTCTTACAAGATCT
The DNA here is from genome assembly GCA_013400235.1 of Oriolus oriolus. Taxonomy (NCBI): domain Eukaryota; kingdom Metazoa; phylum Chordata; class Aves; order Passeriformes; family Corvidae; genus Oriolus; species Oriolus oriolus. Next base: position 602,316 of record VXBT01013612.1, on the reverse strand, counting down.
TTTTGCCATATGCTCTCTGATATTAAGCATACTTGATTATGCTTTCAGATAGTTTTTCCATCCTGTCACATTGGCTTTAACTGTTTTTTAGCTGTTGTTATCAGATCAATTTTTTTTTAAACCACGATTTAGTTAACATGTCTGGGGAGAGCACTTGTGTGTGTTTATGCTTGAAACCAACACTGATTAATCAATAGCTGGTGGACTGGTATCAGTGTAACTGGCACAGATTTGAGGGTTGCAATGGGGACAGTGAGCTGAGCATCTGACCTGCCACACTGAGCATAAGTAACAGATTTTCACAACTGCTGAGTTTAGGGCAGCTTCTTTGGAGAATACATTGAGCTGTTGGCCAGTTAAGTCTTTGGCAAATCTTGCTTTAATTTTTCAACTGAGAATTTACAAAGAAACCACACTGATAGAAAATATCCCGACACCTGTGCTGAGCCAAGGAGCCTCCCGAGTTCACACACAGCCTGATCTTATTTTACAGAAGCTGTAGCCAAACAATGCTGATAGCAACTGTCTTTAAAGTGAAATTAAAATGTAATGAGGGTGGGAGGCAGGGACGAGCTCGCATGGACCATCTGAGCTGTTGCAATTCTAGAATTCATCAGTGCCGCTGAAAGCGGAGAGCGGCTGTTGTGTTATTGATGCAGGCGGGGAGCAGGTTATTGCATTATTGACATGCAGGAGGTGGAGAGAGATTACCATGTTAGCAGCGGGACAAGAAGAGAGATTATCCAAATGCAGTAAGTCATTGTTACAGCAAAGACATTTTTCCACACCTCCTCCCCCAGCACGCTCCTTATCCCGTCCTTTCCACCTCCCGCCTGCACAGTATGAAAGGTCAGTAATATCCAGACAGATGGCTGGGAGGGTTTGTGGAGAGGGGATGCTTTCTTTGGTCATTTTTCTGAAATGGTGATCGTGCTCAGGAAAAAAAGAGAAAGCGTTTGGGTTTTCTGACTGGGATTAACTCACCTGAATGCCATTCTAGGCAAGGGAGAATTTGAGTGAGGAGATGGTCCCTTCCACTGACATCTGCGCTGCTCTGTATGGCAGCTCTGATGGGCACAGCTGCATCCGAGGCACTGGAATAACCAGGGGATAAATGCCACTGGATTCTGGCTTTTTATTTAATAAATAACTTTACTAAGTTTTTTTTTTTTACTGTGTAGAAGGGGCAGTCAACTTTCTGAAGAGGCAACACATTGATCCTCAAAGGGCTCTGATCCTTCACTGAGAGAGTATTTATCTCTCAAGTTCACTTATTTGCTTGTAGATAACACCTGTCCTTTATATTTAAGTTCTCTGGATTTAGTTCTGTCTTCATCTGGCTTCTTAATACCAAACCCTAACTGAGCAAAATTATTGCCCACTGCAGAGAAAGTGACTCACTGTGTAAAATATCCCCCCTGGAAAATGCGTCGAGCTACATTCATGGGTCAGAGCTGCTGCTCAGAGAAGATCATGCCAGGTTGCCCCACAGATAGCAGTGAATTTTGGAGCTGGCCTGAAGTGATCAGCTCACATCCTCTCGGATTTAATTGGGTTGCAGGGTGACTTCTGATCCCTGATCCCCAGGGAAGGAGCCACAAAGATTGCGGCGTCTGCAGCAATCTCATCTGTCCACGGCCGCAGTCAGGGAGAGAAGAATGGCTGCTTAATCAGACACACAATCTAAAAATGTCACATTATTATTTATGAAGTGTTTAATAATCACACCACAATCATTGGACGCAGTGAGGTGGAAAAAGAAAATGTAATTTTTCAAATAATATATTCGAATTCTGTTATTTGGAGAGAAAAAAAAAACCCCTAAGTAAATTATTTCTTTTAATTTGAAGAATACAGTTTGTGCTCGTCTTGCAACAATGCCTCATTTATGTGTGGATGAGAAGTCACAGGCAGCTGGGGCAGTCTGGAATTTAGCAGTTTGTATCAGCCTGATGTGCCCTTCTGCTGTCCACGTGCACCTTTCACTTGCTGTTGTGAAGCCCTGCAAACTTTGTGCAGGAGCACACCTTGTCCCTAAGAAGCAGCACACTGGGAAGTTCAAACCTGGCTGTGATGTGAATACCAACAAAAATCCATAATTTTTAGATAAAGCTATAGGATATTGGCATTTGCAGCTGGGATAAAGAAACAGCTCTGCCACAGAAAAACACTTATTTATCTGTCCCAAGGGTGGCTGGAGAGCAAAGTGCACGTGGAGAGATGGGGGTCTGGGAGCCTGGATGGGTGCAGGGGGCATTTCGGCTGTGGGCATGGATTTCTGTGATGCTGGAGAACGTTACTTGTCTCACAAGAAAGGCAAGCAGACCACTGTGCTTGCTGAGGGAGACAAGGGAATACAGAGGGTTTCTTTTCAGACAGAAATTAATCTGAAAAAATGAACTGGTGTAATTTGTAATTATTAGACAGTTATGTCTGGTTTTGTCTGTATGTTTCATCTGATATCTTTTTCACCTACTATCTTTCCCCGTTTTGACCGGGGAAGTATTTTGTAGAAGAGAGCTAAGCTCAAAAATTTAAACCCTTATCCTGTCTTGCTGTTTCACATCCTTCCCTCCAGACTGGCGTTGCCTTTACTAATGTCTTGCTTCATTTTCCTGTTTTCAGATCTCTGCTCGTGTTTGGAGTGGGGTCCTCGGAGGAGCTGAGCTGTTCCAGGTCCTGTTGCAGGAGAAGGGAGTGCAGAGCACGTTGTTCCTCCAAGGCTGGCACCTTTTGCTGCCTCCTGGTTTGAGTGCCAGCATGATCAGCAGTCAAACAGCCGAGGGGATGGCAGAGCCCAGGCACATCGTGCTGCTCAGGAATTCATGCTCCCTCTGTTGGCTGCCTGGCTCTGGAGCCATGGAGGGAAAGAGAAATGTTATTGGGTTATGTCAGGCAGAAACAATTTCTCTGCTTCTAATTGCTGGGTGACCAGCAAGCCAGTTCTGGAGGTGACTATAAAAATAAATTTTTTGCTTTAAGAGGACCCCCCAGCTGCTTCTGAATTTGGTGTGTTGTGGATAACTCTGGGAATTAGACCTTGGTTCATTTAAATGCTTCGATCTGGGTCGTGTGTCTCTGTAGGAGGAACAGTGGGAAGCTGAGGTTTGTAGGCTCAGGTCTGGGCAAACTCGAGCAGCTTCAGGGGACCTCCAGCACATCCCTGGGGAAAAGAGCCTTCACAGTCTGATATGTGCCCAGATTTGTCACCTGTGCTTTGGGTGTGGCTGTGGGGATGGTGCAGAGTGCTCGGCGTGTGCCTCTGCGGTGGTGCCGCCAGCTCATCTCCGTTCGCCTGCAGGACCCTTGCAGGAGGAAAGGCCCTGCCTGTCTCCTCACCCTCCTCCACCAGCACCTCCCACCCCACGGGTGTGGAAGGGATGGGATGGGAGGAAGGCAGCCCAGTCCCACACAGGCCTGTGCTCCACACAGCTCCCATGGATCATATCATCTCTGCTGATTAATGCAGTGCAATCAACAGTTTAATATGTTACTACTAAATACGTTAATTATATTATTCCTTTCTGACACTGCAATCACTAGATTTTTATGCTTTGATGCTAAATCTAGTAAAATTTTAAATTGGAGTAATTAAATAATTAGCTGTAATATGTGACAAGCCAACAAAACGATTGCTGTTTTATTATTTTTGTGGTGACAACGTTGCTTCTGTTTGTGTTCAGGAAGCCAGGCCTTGAAAGGAGTTTACAGTCAGAAATACCATCCTACTCCAGACCTGAGATCTCTGCCAGAGCCAGTTTTGACTGGGGGAGGTAATTTGTATTGTCTTCAGCTCTAACAATAGCTCTCCATGTTTTTATGACTTCTTTGTCTTTAAGATATACTTCACCACCCGTCTCTCCTAAAGAATTATTTCTACACTTTTCCAAAGCTCTACTGTCCCTAATGGCTTTTCCCTCTCCGTTTAACCTTACACTTCAGTGCACTTGTTTAGGCTTTTATCTTTGGTTCAGGGCTCCGGCTCCTTTCTGCATGCCTTTTTTTTTTTTTTAATGTTTATATATTAGGTGCCCAACACATCCCTGTGACAACCAGAAAAAGAAATATCCCCATTTCTGCCTGAGGAGCTCCTCCTGGGGAAAATGGGTTGGGCGAGGTTTCACAGTACAGCACTGGCAACTTGAAATGTATGAAACTGGACAGCCCTGCAAGAAAAATAGATCTATCAATGCTGTGTTATGATATGCTCAGAAATCAAATATCATCTTAGATGAGCAGAAAGATTGGCAGCACAGGCTTGGGTTCTTCTTCTCTTTTGTTCTCCCTCTTTATCACTTCTTCCACTCCCTCTGGTTCTTCCTCTCACTCTCCTGTTTATTCATGTGGCCACTTGTTCCTTGAGCAGCACACAAAGTGCTTGGGATGTCACTGGTTGCAGCAATTATAATTACAAAGTTTTATAAATCTTCTGGAGAACATGGAGACTTTTAAGTTGACAACTGAGCAAGGTCCTGCTAATGAGGATGTGAGGTTTTAATGGAGCCTTTCTTTGCTTGTTTGTCAATTTTAATGCCAGCCTGTATTTCGTTCAGGTTACCAGGAGGAAATCCTGCTCCTGTACATTATTCAGGGCCCTTTAGGTGGGTAGGGTCCTCCTGGACCACAGGCTTTGCCCCTCATGCACAGATTCACCTGATTCCAGCAGCTTCTTCCAAAACCCGATGAGAGAAGCAGCGATGTGTTTTACAGCCCCACGGAGTGTGAGGAGAAGTGACAAGATTTTCCTATAAATATGACTCTAATCACACAAATGTGCAAACTCCTTAGGAGGGATCCAGGTGAATTTCACACTCTGTGATAGGTTTTTGTTGTTGTTTCATTTTCTTGTCCTTTTTTCATTTTTTTATCCCCCCTAATTTTTTACATGGCTGCAATTTCTGAGCTGCACGTCGCCTTTTTTCTTATAGACAGCTCAGGCTATGTCCCCAGAAACACAAAAAGGATCTAAATTAAATACTTCACAGCAATGCAGCACTTTACAGCCTTGAATGGACTATCAGTCCTCACACTCTCTCTCTTGGCCAGCAGCATAAAAACAGGCTGTCTCTTCTAAAATAAGTGGAAAACAAAGAAAAAGAGCCAGGTTATCTTTGGTTGCCCAGTAGCACCATCAGATTTAGTGGGCATACATCAGGGGTTAATTTGGCTTAGAGAGATCCTGATTTTTTAAAAAAATAAGCCTCCAATTTTCCTCTCACCCTATCTGTGCTTTTACGTGGTGGGTACCAACCCAGTAATGACACCCATACCCCTGTGAGACACAAAACTGCCGAGCCTTTTGCTGTTGCTGTTTTTTGAACACCACATATATTCCTAATTTCAAGCGTTTTACATCACCTCTACATGTCTGGCATCACTGCTCCCTGAGATGCTGCTTGCTGGGCTATGAATTTTGTTAGCTTCCCTGGGGAAAATTCATTCTCTCACTTGTTTTAACTTCTTGTTTTAATCTTAAAAAGGAGCAGTAGGGAGTAACCTTGCAAAGTAAGATGGATATTTAAGGGGAAAGAAAAAAAAGAAAGTAATTGTTGAGCAGGCCTTTTTTATATATATATAAGAAGCACTATTTTAAAATGTTAGAAATTTAAGTATAGAGACACTCAAATGGATTTTTAGCAAAATTAGTGGAAACTCAAAAATAACACTGCAGGAATAATTAAGGCACTTTGCGACTCACTCCTTAGGCATTTGGTAGGCTGGGCTCTTGTACAGCAGGAGCTGGATATCATTGCAGGGGGAGGGCTGGAAAGTAACTTACACCAGGTGAAATCTGATGAGATGTAACTTAAATAGGTGCCTTTTAGGGAATGTTACAATAGCTCTACCTTTCAGCCCACTGCAGCAGCCTGCTTGCATAGCAGTGGGATTTATTGTCCATCACCTCCGGTGCTATTTATATGGGTAATTTAATTTAACACCAGCAGGAGACTCCAAATAACTCTCCCCAGCATGGGAAGAACAATAACCTCGAGTGCATATTCACACAATATTTCTGACCTGCGGGGCTGGCCAGATTTGGGAGGGGATGTGCCTTGTTCTCTTTGGAGGAGAACTGAAGGCAGATTTGCCCCTACCCTCTTTCTGTTTCATTTAAGGGGTTTCCTAATTCTCCTTTCTCAGAGCTGCGTCTCCAGGGTTCATCCTGTCCCTGCCATTTCTTCCTCCCAGCTCTTGCTTTTGCTGTGTTATATTAAACAGCACAAATCACAGCTGCCTTTATGACCAAGCCTCTAGCCTGGATTTTTTTCGGGTTTTTTGACATTACGCAAGTCCAGTTTCAACAACTGACCCAGGAGCAGAGTGTGTGGCTTTTAGGGGACAGGGACATGGTGGGCAAAGGATGGGAAACTCAGAACTGCATCCCTCGCCTCGCTGTGCCAGGCTGTGTTTGGGGTGATGGCCCCTCTTGTTTTGGCTACCATGACATTAAACCTTACTGGAAGTGCCAGTTCCACCGAGGTTCTGCCCCACCCATTGCAATATGGTGCCTGTCTGTGTGGGGAGAGCGTTTACAGGCTCGTGGAAAGGTGCCACATGCTTCCTCGCCGGTGAACAGGAATAAGGGAGCACTAATTAGGTCTGTGGTGTTGGCAGGGGGATCCATGTGTCAGGAAAAGAAAGCACAGTGTTCTGCAGAAATCCGGCCATCTTTCCAGTGTGTTCATCAATATGTGTGAACCAGGAGGAAGAGTAATTCCACATTTAAGGAACAAAACACGGCTTTCAGCGCCAGGCTCCTGTGAAAGATGCAACCTTCCGAGCTGAGCTGTGTCTGAATACATCATTTAACTTTATCTCACAGCGCAGCTGCCTCGTGTGATTCCAAATGTCACCAAGTTTGGGGAGATTTCTGAAAGGGAATGTGCTCAGTGTGCCTTCGGCTGCCTTTATTAATGGAACCAGAGAGGGAACAACTGGAGACAAACGGTTCTGCTTGGCACACGGGATATATATCGATGCTGGTATTTCATCCTGCAGGTATTATTGGCTGGAGTGGAAGTTTTCTAAGCTGGGTACCAGTTTAATTTAGCGCATTCACATGTCTGGGGGCAGCTGGTGGCCTTGTCTGCAAATTTGGTGGCCCAGGTGAGCACAAGATGCTCTGACATTGCCTGCTGGAGTTACTCCTCACCTTTTATTTCCTTGCAGCACTAAACCCCCCTTTATTTTGGCTCCCTCCAAACAGGGCAACAAGAGGAGCCAGTTCCCTGCATCAGCTCCACTGCCCAGGCCTGAGCATGTCCAACCCCATTCTGCATTGGCTGCATCACATGGAAACCCTCTGCTGCATCCTGCCGGATGCTGCTGCTCCTTACACTGCTGCTCCACAGTAGCTGAGTCCTGGCAAATCCTGGAGGCATTCCCACCCCTCACTCAGGGTGCTGATGGCTGAAGAAACATGCTCAGCTTTTTTGGGATCTGTGTTTAATTATTGCACTCAATTAGTCACTTCCCCCACCCCCACACTTTATTTATAATTTTTTCTTCCACGAGTCATGAGAAGGTTGTAGCCAAAAGAGATGACAGATGATTCACAGACAGCCCTCTCTCCTGTTTTATACTCCCAAGAACTTTGGGAATCAGAAAGCAAAGTAATTTTTGGACTAATGCAGTGGCTCCTGCTGGGGCCGTGTAGCGATCAATTACCCGGCCTCTCCCTTCTCCTTCCCTTTGGAGGCTCTGGCACCTGCACATTATGATTAACACAGGCATTGCAGGTAACACTGAGCCCACTGGAAGGTTTCCATGAGCCAAAGGCCATTTCACGGGCTGGAACGAAGGCTGTAAGGGAAAAAAAAATTGCAATTTCATAAAATGCATGGAGAGCTGGCTCTAGAGGAAGACACACCATCCTCCTTCGAGAGAGCACCCCAGAAAGGCAAAGCTTTATTTTCCCAGAGCCTTTTAGTGCCTGCTTAAGTTCTTGAGCTGTTACAGAAAATAGGAACATTTGGGCCCTATCAGTGTAATAGCTAATAATGGCCTCACAGGTTACTTATCTTCCCAGGAACCCTTTAATGTACCCAGCCATTTTCTAACAGATGGGAAACAGGTATGGAGGAAACCTAAGCAGCTGGCCCAAGGTCATAAGGGAAGGCTGTGGCAGAGCCAGGGCTGAGTCCAAGCCCTCAGATCCTGAGCCAGATCTGTGACCAGCGACATCCCAGTGACATCCTCGCCTGGGGAGCATCAGGAGATAACACAGGGAGAACCAGGCCCTATCCTGGGCTGTCCTCAGCCTCATCTGCTGGCAGAGGAGGTCTCAGATTGCTGCTGAGGGCTGAGGCTGAGCTGCTCTGACGGATGCTGCAGCCTGACCCGGAGCTGGGGTCTCAGGAGGGGGAGCTTTATGAGTGGCAGCCAGGATTTGGCCTTGTGCAGCAGCACCTTTGCAGGGAGACCTGAAGGAGCTGCTCATCTTGCAGGATGCAGATATGTAGATATGTCTGTATCTACAAACCTGCCTCCCCCCTTCAGCTGGGGAGGTTCAGCTCAGTGCCAGGGGCTTTGCTCCCTTTTTCACCGAGCCCACCCTGCTCAGGCTTGTGATGCTCCCAATCGATTCCTGTTTATACAGAATTTCCACGTTAATGTTTTGTTTGGTGCCTCTCACAATGAGGTGCAGCAAGGTGTTTGTACAGACACCTCCAAGGAAAAGAAAGGGACCTCCTGCCTCGCCCTGCAGCTCACTGACAGCCTGGGAACACCTTGCAGAGGGGATGGTCCCTCCTGGGCTCCCCAGCACCTCCTCTGGGAGCCCCCAGACCCAAGAGGTGACATTTCAAAATCTGTCAGGCTATTTTAAAGAGGGCCATGTCTTTTTTTAAAAACGCTTCAGGGAAACAGATGCTTGAGTTGTTCTTTAATCTAGAAGGTAACTGCTAATTAGTTTTGTATACAGCATAAGCCTTCGCTCCACATGGCATATTTTGTGTCAGCGAAGGATCCCTATCAGGGACTTTATCTGTTTGCTGTCCTCCCCCGGCACTCAAGAAAGAAATGGAGTTTCCATCATCAACTCTGCCTTCCCACTTTCATCATCTCTCTCTTAAAAATCAAATCATGCATCCTCTGTGGCTGAAATGAGGTGTTTGGAGGAGGGGACCAGCCCCTTCCCCCGGCCCTGCTCGCCCTCTCTCCACGCAGCCCGCACGGTTTCCACGTGTGTGCCGTGGTGGCACGGCAGGTTTTCTTCTTTCAGCAGGGCCCCTCTGCCACATGGGGATTGCACATATGTGGGAGGAATACAGTGCATGGCCCATTTGAAGTCGTCTTTATAAATATTCAATTCCCCTTGACGCAACGGGCAACACAGCAAAGCAGCCCCTCATGGTCTTGCATGCCAATAATTTGCAGATTAAAACTCCTCCAATGTGCATCTCCACAATGGGGCCTGCCTTATCTGGAATGGGCCTGTGAAACTATTGTGGTGATAATCTGGGGATTAAGAGACTTTAATAAAAAGCTTTGACATGACAGGTCATAGCCGCTCTGGAGAAAAAAAATAAAGAAAAAAAAAAATCAAATCTGTTACTCCCGAATGGCTTAATCCTGTGTGAGCCAGGATCCTCACTCTCCAAGGGTGCCAGGGGGATTCAGAGGTGCTCAGCATCTTGCTCCAGGAGCTCGTGGTCCCCCAGGACAGGGTTAATTGCCTCCCAAGCCTGCTGTCCGCACTGTGCCCTCTACGGCCACCCTGGGGGAACTCTGGGGCCTTTCCAGAGCTTTTCATAAAATCCACCACTCCAGGGCTGCTCCTGCCCTTAACCCTTGGCTGCAGAGGGTCCAGGCTGCCTCCACCCTCCTGGCCATGGCCCAGCCCACGCTCCTTGTGTGTTTTGGGGAGCGCTCCCAATTCAGGACCCCACACGGAGCCTGTGCCCACCCACATTAATTACATTTGGGTTTCTCACGGAAATACGAGGCTGCAGCAATCCTCATCCAGCACTTGTCTCTAAACAAACTGTTAATTTTTTAAGTGTCTTTCATGAGCCTGAGTCTAATTAATTAAAGGTTTATGAAAACAATTAGGTTTTGATAGGGATCACCTTCTCAGGAGTCCCATGTCTGTGCTGAAAAAAGAGAGGGGTTAGAAAGGCTCAGGTTGAAATTTAGAACTGCAGTGAATAAGAGAATACACAAATCCCACATGGATTGGGGAAATTAGGACATTTGGTGCCAGATTGTCTGACTAATTAGATTTCCATCAAGTCCTCAGGGACTGGCTGATGCAGCATTTTAATTTAAAGCTGCAGCAGTAGCAGTAGCAGCTTCTTTCCTCCTTCCCATGCTCTTTATATCAAATGCTCAGTGTTTTCCACCAGCAATCATTTCCCTTTCTAATGCTGGACCTCTGCAAGGACCAAACCTTGCTCTGTGTTTCGCAGGATGGGTCTGCTCTTCTGAGTTTTGTTTGAACGAGAACTGCTGGGTTTTGTTTGAATGAGAAAACCCTCTGTGCCTGCAAAGTGATTTTCCCATTCCATGGAGCATGGCATTCCTTGACAGACACGTGGGATAAACTCATGCAGGAAAAAAGCTGAGGTGCCTCAGAGTTACCCAGCTCACCAGCGAGTTTTCATAACCGAGAGCCCCTTCAAAAATTGTTGTGTTCCACAGAAACAGGAAGAGCAGACCAAAGGAAACGTTCCACCATGCTGCTCTCTGAACTTGCCCTCTGAACACTTCACCAGGCACCAGGAGCTCTGCATTCCAGATGAAACACTGGCAGTTTCTTGGAGTCAGTTCATTTCCACCCCGAACCACCTGAAATTAAGATCAATGCTCAACAGATGCTCCCTGCAGGGAGAGTAGGGTGGCACCTCTTTCAATTATATTCATTTAAAATACAGCAATGCAATTGTTCTGCAGCCAGATAGGATCTGGGAAACAGAGCAGGCTGGTGGCAAAGTCCAAGGTCCCTGTCCCTGAACTGTGTTGCTGGTTCAGGTGCCTCATTCAGAGCAGGAACTTTTAAGCCTGTGAAGTTAAAGGGACTGAATTTGGGCTTAATGTGTATAAAGCAAAGCACAAATCATCAAATTGTCAAATTCCTACTTAGTAGGCACCTAAATTTAGTGTTAATGGCTCCAAAATTAGTCAGCATTATTGAAATAGAGTAAGTGGGGTTTTTTTAAAGCCATTTCTTACTTGACAGTATGAGATTGCAAATATTCCTGTGTCCTATTTAATGAAAAATTATTATGCTATTATTGCTACTTTATATCATGGGTACATAATTAACAGTGTCTGTAGAATCATTTCTTCTCCCATTTTGCTCCACTTCTTCCAGATTATTTTATCAAAAAAAAAAAAAAAGGAAAAAAGAAGAAAAGATAATGGAATTATATCTTATGCTTCAATGAAACTGAAAGCTATTATTCCTCTTGATAACCAAACCCAGCAAAGTCAACCATTCCAGTCAATATTAAACACAAAAAAGTACGTTTTAGATGTATTATGAATCTGCTGCTAAGTCTTTAGCTCATTGCTTTCTGAAGAGAAGTTCAGCAGTGGAGGGAGCTCAAATGAAATCACAGCCTCTGAAGACATTGAATTTCCCAGCGTTCATTGATTGAAAGCAGGCCTATAACATTATTGAAATGGTTTCACTTAACCTCATTTCCCCGTTATTATTTTGTTATGCTTTTTGGGGAAGGTTATATAATACTTATTTACTCCTGTCAGTGATCCCTAGATGCTAAAAATGATTTAAGCCCGCTGTGATCCAGCCAGATGCACGATGCAGGAGGCAACAGGAGCCAGGCCAGGACCAACAGCCCGGTTTGTGGCCTGATCATTTCAATTTCCAGGCGATTTGCTAAAGAGGGAAAAGGCCAGCTATTGCTGCAAAAGCACTAAGAGCCCCAGTGATGGATGAGATCCCACTGAACTGGGTAACACAGAAACAGAACAAAGAGGACATTCCGAGCCCCCGAGTGCCCAGCGCTGCCGGACTCTGAAAGATGCCATGAGCAGCACGGGCAGAGCAAATGAGTTTGAGTTTCTGTGAAAATGCAGCTCTTATTTGGGGTCCTGAGAGGAATCTCGGGTCTCCTGAAAAGCTGAAGCGCCCGACTTCTCACACCCAGATCTGTGGAGCCATAAAGTGCTCCTACAATTTTGTGCTGGTGCTTTGTCACCCTTGAAATGTCACAACAGATAGAAAAGGCAGAATGATGATTATAAAACATGTTTTCATCAAGGTTCTTCTGGACAGAGATGGTTTTTCCCTTTATTGTTTCCCTCTTCATCCAACAGATAAATATAACAATTTCCAAGCTATTTGGATTAACTAGAAATTAATTTTCTTTCTTCTCGTTTTCCTTTCACTGAAAGAAAAGCAACAGAACAAGCCACCGTTTTGCATTGATGATACTGTTTCATTTCCCTTTCTTTCATTTTAAATCCCATTTTATTTTCAAATCAAGACAAGGCACATCCAGAGAATAATTTTTCTCACTGGAAGGCAGTCATCAGAAATGGGAGAGATGTGGTTTGTGTTCCTGTATTGTGAAACCTGGCTGGCATATCTGCCTGAGGTATTGGCTTGAAAATTATCAAAATGTGATCATTTTTACTCTTCTTAAATATAATTTCTGCATTTACTCTGCATTATACCCGTGAAAAATTGTCTGTGGCTCCACCAGAACTAATACAGTTTTGAAAATGAACTTGTTACCTGAAAATGCATTTATTTTGGTTTGCAAAGTGCGTGCTGTGAAAACATTGTCCTGAGTGACCATGATAAATGTTATTTATATCATTCTGTGAATAACAATCCAATGAACAACTTGAGGATTGCTTCTCAACCACAATCTAACAAATCTAGCTGGAATTTTTGGAAAAAAAAGGCCAAAAAGCCTTGTTTCAGCAGTCTCCATGTACAAATAGTTCTGTTTTTAATTCAAACACTTCCAGGATTTATCCATCTCTCCTGGTTTTAAGCAAGATGAGTAACCTGGGACAATCATGGGAGGGAGGGGCACAGGCCCTGCAGGCAGCAGGGCTGAGGTGGTGGTGGGCTCCGTGTCACACCGTGGAGATGTGACACATCATTCACCCATTCTTCACAGTGCAAAAGCGAGGGTGATGCCTGTGGAAGGTGCCTTGCTGCCTTCCTTCAGGCAACTGGGAAACTGGGACAGAGCTACTGAAAATCCTGGGGACGGTGCACTGTTCAACCATTCCTTCCATTCTACCCATCCTCTTGCTTGTGATGTCAGACCTTTTTGCTCTCTACACCCACCTGCAAGGAGGTGGCAGCCAGGTGGGGGTCGGTCTCTTTTCCCAGGTGAGAAGCAAGAGGACGAGAAGAAATGGCCTCAAGTTGCACCCAGAGTAGGTTTAGATTGGTTGTTAAGGAAAATTTCTCCACTGGAAGGGTTGTCCAGCACTGGCACAGGATGTCTGGGGCACTGGTGGAATCCCCATCCCTGGGGGGTTTAAAAGCCATGTGGATGTGGCACTTGGGGACATGGGTTAGTGGTGGGCTTGGCAGTGCTGGGGGAATGGTTAGACTCGATGATCTTAGAGGGCTTTTCCAACCTAAACGATTCCATGATTCTATGATTCTAATTAGTCTCATTTGCTGACACACAAGCCTTTAATTGCAAGTTGAATAATTAGACATATCTGCATATGCAAATGAATAGGGTTATACTATGTCACTCAACATGATTTCTCTGGAGACAAATAGCTCTCTATATTTCAGGAGAGAATATGATATATTAATTTACTTAGACAAATAACTTTATTTAGAATGAGCCGCTCTCATGTTTGTTTATATAAAGCAATAAGAGAAGAAATAGAAGAGATTTTATGTGGAAGGAAACAGCTGGAAGATACTAATTTATGAGGGGGAACTCCTTGCAAACCATAATGCTTCTGAGCAGTGAGAGATGGGAGCAGGGAGCCTTCTCTGGGCAGGAACCTGCTCTTGGGGGCTCGGGAGCTGCAGCACGGGGCTGTGGCCTCACTGGGACCACCGCTCCCATCCCGCGCATCCCAACCTCCTTCCTTCTTCCCGGCATTTCTGCATCCCCCTCCTGCGCTGGCGATGCTGGCAGTGCTCGGCCTGTTGTTCCCCATCCAGATGGCCGCTGCAGCGCAGCCATGGGCTGCAATTTGGGGCGGGCGCACGCCGGGATGCTCAGCCCTCCTCCGCCCACATGCGGGCCGAATCCTAACCAGGCAGCAGGGAGGGGGGCTGCCGGTGGCTGGCACCCCGCTTTGGGCGAGGGCTCGGGCCAGCACTCGCCGGAGCACGGGGGCCAATTCCCACCGCGCTCCTGACGCTCCGTGTGGGAGCGGGACACGGCAGGAAGGGGAATCCCCGGCTGGGCATCCAGGGGGCTTGGAAAAACCGCACGGGGAGCGGGGGGAGCAGCAGTTGCGAGTGGAGCACGTGGGAGCGGCGATGGCATTTGGAAGCAGGGATATTTGGAGGCAGTGATATTGGGAGCGGGGATGTTTGGAAGCAGGGGATGCTTGGAAGAGGGGATGTTCGGAAGAGGGGATGTTCGGAAACGGGGATATTTCCGTGCCTGCCGGCACTGCCCCT
>VXBT01013612.1:429396-587031 GCA_013400235.1 Oriolus oriolus | reverse complement strand
TGGGGGCGGGGTGCGGGCGAGATAGGGATGGGATGGGTCTGGGATGGGTGCGGGATAGGGATGGGATGGGTGCAGGCAGGGTGCAGCACACTCTGTTTCAATGCCCGAGATGTACCCCCGGCACCAGCGCCCAGCATCCCATCCCAGCTGCCGGGCGCAGTAATCGCCCTGCCGGCTCCTGCCAGCTCCGTTTGCACCCGCACGCCCCCCGTGTCACGCCGGGGCAGGGGGCTGCTCTGTGCCACGTCAGGATCAGCCTCGTGTCTCTGCACGCCGTGGTCACGGCAGTGGAAGGACCACCATTTGGGGCTGGCTGACTGTGTTTTCTCGTGTTATCCATGCAGCAAAACAGGGGTTATGGACAGGATTCCCATTCAGGACTCATATCCCTAGCACGATGCCTAAATCGTGTTCAGGACTTCTAAAACTGTCCTGAGTCACTGACTTGGCAGGATCTGATGATGCAACCTGCTTCTCATCGTTTCTGAACTTCCTCTTCCATCCCGATTTTGAACTTTTAGTTCAAGCATCACTGCCTTTATTCAGGCACAGAGGTATCCATCCATCATGGGAAGCTCACAGAAAGATTAGTGTCCCCCTGCTCTGTCCCTCTGCCCAGCTAAGGGAATGGCCACATCTGCTGTCAGCACAAATCAAATATGAAATTACTGTGCGTTACTCAAAGATATTCCTGGGTAAATTGGATGGTGGTTAACTCACACTTTATTAGTGAAATACAGCTAGGAGCTAAGGAAAATTGCAGTAGACATCTACATTCTTAATGCAGACTGGTACAACACCCTTAATGTGCTACAAACAGCGCTTCTTTAATGCAAAGAAGTCTTGTGGTATCAGAAACATGAGGAAAATGGCTGATAAGGCACCCAGACCTCTGTGCCAATTTTTTAACATCAAATTGCCAGGCAGTCTCACTAAGGTGCTGTGTCATGTCTCAAAATTTTAGGATTCCCACAACCAGAAACCTCCTGAAGCCCTCAAAGATATTTTGTGTGTCCTGGTGCTGCAGGAGTTAACCAGTGGAGAGGGTGGAATCTGCATAAGGCTGATTTGGGGAAAAAAAAAAAATGAAATGCAGCTTAGCTGAGTCTGAGTGAGATTTGGGGAATGGCATTTCTGAAGGGAAACCTGTCCTAGATCGGAACTGCCGTGCTGTGGAAGGGGCAGCTTGCTGGAGGCTGGTGAGGCTCTAATTCACACCCAGAAACATCCTTCCATAAGACACAGGTTATTTATCACTTCCCATCTTGGCGCTTTCCCCCCGCAGGGGTACAGGAGGGTGATGGGTGGCCCTTGGGGCTGCCCATGGGTGCTGACACCCTGCCCTGGCCCCCACAGCACCACGATATGATTTTGTGTGGAGCCACCCACCCCGAGGCTACACCGAGGCTGCTTTAATTTGCTCAAGATGAGCCTTTCCCCACTGAATTATTATCGTTGTTGTTATTATTATTATTATTATTATTGAATATTTCTACACACAACATCTGGGAGCTGCATCCAGCCCCAGTCTGTTCTGGGCAGTTTTTCCTATAAAAGAAGCTTCATGTGACTGATCCTTTCCCTTGTCCCAGAATCCATTTCCCACAGGGGTGGATGTGTGTTGGGAGCCACCCTGCCTTTCTCGCCCGATTCGGGGGGCAGGAGGATCTCAGGATGCCTGAGCCCTATTGCAAACTCCTCTGTGTACCTCTGAGTTGATGAAATCACGCAGGTGCATTTCTGTGCCCCTCCCTGGGACAGCTCAGTGCCGTGTTCACGCTGTTCCAAATCACCCAGAGTCCTTACAGGCTTCCCTGCTGTGCCTGTGGGTGTGTCTGTACATGGGTTTCCACGTGCACACACCCAAATATGGCATTTTTTGCAAAGGTGATGTCGCAGTGCCACTATGCTTTGCTAAAACACATCAAACTGTCATTCCCATTAATGCCTTCCTAATCCCAGTGTCCTGGTGAAGAGCGATCAGACCACAGTATGGCTTCAGAAAAACTGTGGAGCTCTTTTCCCTAATTCCTGGTTTTATTCTCCCTGTTTGGGTGCAGCATTTTAAGGCAGGTTGCAGCTCAGCATCACCCTTTTGATTCTCTCTAACCATTTCTTTGCCTCGTGGCAACACGGAGCCTTCGCAGCACAAACAAGTCCAAGGAATGGATGGATTTCCTCGCTATGAAATAAGTAAAGCAGATGATTGAATAAAGTTTCAGTTCCCTGCCTGGTTCAGCAGCTCTCTCTTGCTCTATTACATTTCCTAACTTGCCTCAGCAACTCTCTTACCCAGCTCTGTGACTCCCTGAGCGGGTGATGCTGTTGGGTTTCCTCTGCACTTGAAATCCTGGCCCGACCCTTTTACACAGGGCCAACTGCTGCTCTCAGTTCCCCGGGTTAATCCGGAGTAAACCCCTGGGATTAGCTGGATTTAACCCTATGCTGGCTGAGTGCTGTGTGCAGCCCTGACTGGTGGTGTTGTGCAGTGTCTGCTGGGGTCTGTGTTCTTGCCAGGAGCCACAGGTTGGGTAAGGAGGTGCTCCCAGCAAACCTCAATAAACCACTCCACACTCCACAGGTAATGGCAGGGCAACCACCTCCTGCTGGAGGAGATCCACCCAAAATTACCCAAAATCATCCTTCTTAAAAAAATCCATCTCTTCTTCCCACTTTCACATCTTTCCTCCCTCCCTGCCTGCCCTGAGAGTTTCACGGCACAGTTTGTCAGGATTTATTTTATTTTCATTCTCTCTGGTTTCTTCCCCAGAGCATATGACATCCAGAATGGGCGTTTGGGCAGCTGTGCCCATCCCTTGCAGGGTATTCCCTGCTCTGCCCTGCCCTCCTTGGGGTGGGGGCACAGGGTTTTGTTCCAGTGGTTTTCTCTTGGGAGCCTGGGTGAAATATTCAGGGCCTTTGTTTAAGCAAGCCCAGGCTCAAAGCCTGCATGAGGTTTATTTTTCTACCTGCTGGGTATTTTCTTGGCCTGAACTGAACAAGAGGATGTTCTGCCTCCCTGGGACCTGGGCAAGGAGTTCATCCTTCCTCTGACTGCATTTTCCTGAAACTCTTTTCATATCCGTCATCCCGAGGGTGCTGTGGGTCCAGCTGGGTGCTGTAGGGCAGAAGGCACAAAGTGTGGGGCGAGGATGACTCTGGTCCCGCCAGCCTTGGATGGTGGGGGGCTTTGGGCTCGCTCACCCTCTGCCAAGCTGCTTCCCTCTGTTTGCATCTCTGCCCCATCCTTCCTGGCCAGGCGTGACCTGGAGCGAGTCCCTTTAGCTCTCCCCGCGCGCAGCCGAGGGAGAAGCGCTCGCCTCTCACTCCCCAAAGCCCCCTCTGTCTCCTCCACCTCTATTCCACCCTCACCAGCAGAGCCTTTCCCCCTGGCACAGGAGGCTGCTGGAAAAAGCGAGCAGCAAGCCCCAAAGATGTGTCATTGTGCTGAGTGCTTTCAAACCTTGCAGGATGTCACTGTGTCACAATTTCAGTTCATTAGGTGGCGCAGGGAAGACGCCGTGACATCAAAGCGCTCCTTTTCCCTATAGAAACGGGAGCAGCTCTTTTGATCTCAGCCCCCAGTATCCCCCCCAGATTAATATTTACTTGTACAACCCAAACCTACGGGGATCCTGTGCTTGATTCCGCCATATGTTCTGGGGCGCTTTTGCTTGCTTCCCTGCTTTTCTTTGGGAGGTGGTTTGTTGGCGGGGGGAGGAGTAAGCAGTAATTTTTAGATGTTTATTTATTTCCCTGCTACCCTCTGCTCCTCGGGCACGGCAGGGGAGGGCACCCAACCTATTTTGTGTCAACCAGTTGCTTTGAAGCTTGCCACAATCAAACGCTTTTATTTTGGGGAACCCGGCCAGCTGTTTGTTTGCTTCCCTGCCTCGTATTGATTCAAGGAGATAATCTCCCAGGCCCCACGTGCTTAATCTGTGAACTGCTAATGTTGCATGAGATATCGAAACAGTCCCTTTGCCCCTGGATTGCTGGGATATTTATGGCTGAAAGCAGAGGTTTAGAGCATAACGCTGATTTTCGGAGCAGCACAGAACGCGTGTGTGGCTCAGAGCACAGACTGCTGGGGACTTTCGTGGGGATGTTGTAGCTCTAATTCAGTGACAAAAGGTGGCCTTGTACTTTGTGTTGTAGGAATATTCTGATATAATTTGGTTCCTAGTGAGTCATTAGGATTTGTGGCATCGGGGTTCAGCCACTGGCAGCACCTGAGGAAGAGCAGTGGATGCTGCCTAAGAATCCAACATGCAGGGCAGGAATTCAGGACGGGGGAAAAACTCAGCACAAGTGTGAAACCCCAGCTTCTTCCCCCCCAAAAAAGAGGGACCAAACCTCAAAGCCAATTTGAGCAGGATCTGGCTCTCGCTGCGTTAGCAGCTGACAAAATGGAGTGGAAATGAATTCAATTCAGAGACATCTAATTTAATGAGAGACTCTCTAAGAATAATTTTGCCGCAGATGCTTAAAGTGATTTCATCTTGAAAAGCAGGAAAGATAGACGAGATGATAGAAAATGACTATGGAATTTATACCTTCCCCTCCTTGCTTTAAGCCCTGCACATCCTGTGCATGTCCTGGCATGAAAGCTGGAGAAAACCCTGTGCTGGCAAAGCTGTTTGTCCTGGTTTTATTGCCCTGACGCAAAGAGGTGGCCACTGAAGGTGCACACAGCCACCTGCCCTGCATGCACAGGGACCAGTCAGGGGGCAAAATCTGTGGGTTTTTAAATGAATTTTTTTAGTGATGTTCGAAGCGCTGCTTACAGAGTGCAAACAGGCACTATTGAAATGGTGTGCTCTGGATATCAGTCATTTACACCATCCTGGGGAGCTCTAGGTGATACTTCTGTGCCCTAAGTGTTGTTTGGGAAGGCAGATCTTAAAGGTCCTGACACAGAGACTGTCGCTGATAATAACACATGACCACTATTCTTCCTACCTTTTTTTTCCCTGCATTTTTCCTTCCTGCTGTTTAGGGGGTTTAAACAGCCTTGATTTTCTGTGGCTGACAACACACCCCATATGCTATTTATCTTGTCAGAACTCTTTCCCTCTGCCCTCAGCTCCCATTTTGTTCTCATTAATAGTGATTATGAAAAATGGGGCTAAATACTTACTTTCATATGATTTATCCAAATGTTGAACTGCGTAATTGGAGAAGCTAAGACATTATCCCTTCAGATTCTGTCAAGACTCAATTTCTGCATTCGATTTAATTTTGAGACTCATGACCCTTAACAGTACATGTATTTATTGCCTTTATGGTGGCTTGGCTGTACAATATATCTATCAATCAGAGGCAGGAAGCTGCATATTATTTATAAGGATTTCAATAGTCAGTGTTTTTTAAGAACACTTGTCCTTAGCACGCAGTTATTAACACAGGGCCCCCAGATACAACAAAATTGAAAGTCAGCTGGAAGGAATGCCCTTATAATGAAGATATTTAATAACTGGCATCAGACTCTGACTTTCCTTTTGGTGACAGAAGTGACGCATGAGCAAAGGCAGGGGAGCGCTTTGTGCAGCAGAAACCTCGCCTGCCCCTTCCACGGCCTGATCCCTTCCACTTCCCGCTGGAAATGGCTCATGTCTAAAAGACACTGGTGAGCAGACATCTCAAATTTGGTGCTGCCTTCCTGAGCTCCCTGGTTATTGCATGTGCACACACTCACACACACTCACACACACACACGGTGCTTACAGGAGCCGCGGCGCTGCCTCGCAGCGATTTGGTGCATCCCTCTCCCTTCTCTAATCCATCATTTCCACGCCTGTTTTTCACAAATCACTTTTGCCCAGCATTGGCCCTGATGGCAGCTGAATGCAAATGCTTCTCTGCAGCCAAGGGTCTCCATCCTATGGATTGTCAACGTGCAACTCGGATCGAAACCAGATCTCCTCGAGGCTTTGGAGCTGCTGTGAAGCACCAAAGTATCACAGAAACTCAACCCCACCATCACCAACAACACCACCCCACTTCCCAAATCAACCCCGACACAGTGTTGAAATTGTTAATAAGACGAGTAATCAAGCTACTAATATCTGCAAGCACCATTTTGGAAAAAAAAAGCTAATAGAGAAACCATCAGGGAGTGTAGTTAATGTATAAAACAATTACTGTAGTCAGATGCTTAAGTAAGAGCCATAGTGGTACAAAGGCATTACTGTACAGAGCAGCAGTGCACAATACAGAGGAGATTTTATTTGCGATGCTAACGTGGAAAAGAAAAGCTCTAAGAAGAAGCTGAGGCATTTATCACCAAATTTTCACCAGCAGCCTCTTTCCTTGGCGTGAAACCTGCTAACATGTGTGCACACACACACACATGTATCTGCACACAAATACAGCTTTAACTTAGTATTACTTGTTGTAGAAATTAATATAATTATTTAAAGCACACTTATTTGCTGCCAACTAGCTCATGTCAGCAGTCGTATCTTTTTTAAATACTATATGCACAATAGTAGCAGTTTCAAATCTTAACAGTGGTGATCAGCCAGGAGAGCTTTGGTTCAAGTGGGCCTTTTAAACAAAAGCTTCCCAGTCCCATTTTTGATAAGGATCTAACTGCTAATCTTTTATTTTGCAGCCAGACAGAGTCTTGGGCACAGCTCTTCCCTCCTTGCGAGACTCTTGCAGGGAACAATAAGAATATTGATTTTTGTTTTTAGACTTGTAACACCACAGTGATTTCCTCCCACCATATTTTCTCCAGCATTTGGTGGGTTTTGCTCAGCTTTAATTGCTACAAAGCTCTCCTGTTTTCTGTTGTTAGCACTAAATCCGTGCCCTGTTCTCCGCCGCACGGCAGCGGTTGGGACGTTTTATTGTCTCTTTAATCCCAAATCTTCTGCTGTGCATCTTCCTCTGCAAGCAGGAAAAACTGCCTGGAGAACCCCAGAGCATACAGGAAAAACATGAAGGATATATAAAGAAAAGGGCTGGCTGGGATATCCGGGTTAAATATCTATGGAGCAGGAGCTGTTTGCTGGGAGAGGGGTGCTGGGAAGGAATTTTGCTGGTTTGAATGTGACAGTGGAAGTACATAAAACATCTTGACTGGAGTGCCTTGGTTTTATTCAGAAAAGTTTCTGTCTATGCAGACAATATTGTCACCAATAATTTTTTAATTAAACCTCTCCTTTTAGATATCCCAGTTTTCTATTAATGAAATATTTTTCCCTGTAATGAACATTTTTTTTAATGTGTACAAGATATTTTAGTGCTTTCCCTGCCTTCAATTTCAAAAAGTTAAGAAAAAGTCAAAATTCAAAATACTTTTATCCCCTTTAATAACTACATTATCGTTCTAGTTTTGGGTTTATGCTATAATCTGCATATTAGTAGATCTCAAAGCCAGCAAAACTATATCTCAATTTAAATAAATGCAGAGATTCATCTACTGTGCAGTTCCTTCTGGTTGGATTGTAGATGGAGGAAAGACAGAAAACAATACTCAGGTCATCAAGCACTTTACATTAAAACTTGGTTTCACAGTATTCCAAATTCTAACTACTTTTAACCCAAATTTTAAACAGAAAAAAGGCACTCATTTCTCAGAATAAGACCAATGAAAATCAGAAAGTTTAGTCCAGTAAGTAACTGTTTTTGGAGCCTGTCTCATAGCACTTTCTGGGTATTTTCCCCTCACACTGGGATTTGCAAAGGGCTGTGTCCTCTTCCCCATGAGCTTTGCATTTATCCATTCCTCCAGTGCTCTCTGGATCCTGAGGGAAATCTCTTTAATGCTGGAAATCCTGAGGTTAACTAGCTACAATTGGTATTTATTTATTAAAAGCGTGGGCTGGTCTGGAGGCTGAGCAAGGATGGGTTTCTCATCCAGGAGGTCCGGGGATTTACCTGGGGGAACAAAATCAGCTGAGCCCAGAGGATCTCATCCATTCCTGGGTGAATCACCAGGACCATTTGATGCATCAGGGATGCAGGAGACCTCATCCCCTCATCCCAGTGTCCTTCACTTCACTGACCAGCAAGTCCTGGTTGTTATTATGAAGGTTTTTTTAAAAATTCTATCGCTTGCCTTTTTCACGGCCAGGCAGTTACCTGTCAGCATCAATTACGGGAGTTAATATTGACGTCCTCTTAAAAGAGGTTTAAATATTAAAGTGAAAAGGGACTTGCTCTGGGCTTCATCTCTTTGTGGTGCTCGTCAGTAAAACCTGAACTTGCAGAACAGTTGTCACAGCGATTTTTTGTGTCTCGCTCTGACGCGGTGCCCGAGCGGCAAATGTCGCCGGAATTCTTCAAAGGAGCAAACTGCACTTATTAATTATGGTAATAACGACGAGTCCACAGAGCTGCTCCGAGGGAGACAATAGCTGGAACTTGCTCCCTGCAAAAGGGGCAGCACAGGAGCCATTGCCTTTGTCATTTTTAGAGCATTTAATGCAGGAAAAAAATCATCCTCTTCTTCTGGGGGAGCAACCGTTCATACACGCAAACCCGAACCCTCAATATGCATATCTTTATTTTAGCCACCATGGTATTTATTGATTTTCCCTGCAATTATGCAGTGCTGTATTTATTTGCAGCAGGGCTCTGCTGTGCCATATATTAAACCTCCCTTCCTCCAGTGTTGGCTCTTTAGAAAAATGCTTCTGATTTCCCCTCAGAGTATGAGGTCAATAGGCCATAACTTATGATTTTGAACCTATAGCCAGACCTAATTTATGGATCATTTCTGGTTTCTTGTGTTTAACTGTTTCTGGGAGAGGGTTTCATCAGAGAGAGGGAGCGGATCCATGAGCACTGCTGAGATCCAGACCTATGGACTGTAGGAAAGCTCAGGGCAATGCTATAGCTAATTCAGACCTGCTTCTCTATAAATTATGTATAGTTCTTCTGAAAAGTGTTTGTATTTCCTAATACAGGTCTAGATTATCTCACTAAAACATCAGAAATGTTAAGAAAGCCAATTCTCACGTATCAGAAATTAATTTCAATTTGCTAAGCACAGAATGCATTTAATTCTCAAATTTTGTTTATCAGGCTAATATTGACAAAATATGGATTTGCTTTTCTGAGTCCACAACTTTGGCAATATTTGCCATGGGCATAAGGTGAAAGTTTTACATTAGAATATGTAAACATTATAAAGAAATAATCTCCTGGTCTCTGGCACGATCAGGTTTGCATTGCCCAGCGTGTGCTGGGACATCAGGGTGACGCTGCAGTGGGCAGCATCACAAAGGGGTGGCGGAACTGGGGTTCACACACTGTTTGCTCTGACTCCAGCTGGCTCCAGGAGCTCAGGAAAGGGCTGATCCTCAGTTCCAGCAGATTTTGGATCCGGCACAGAGAAAGCTGGGTGTATAAACGGGACCAGCACAAGCTGCCTGTACAGAGGGGAGCACTGGGAGCTGTCCAGGCTGGGGCCGTGGCATGCTGCATGCATCAGTTCATTTTTGACTTAACTGCCTGAGCAGCTCCTGGGAGCGATCCCCTTGTGCTTTCCATCACCAAAACCATCTGCTAGAGCTGTGCCTGGAATCGCCTGGTCCTCTGGAGGCAGCAGGGAGGGGAAAAAAAAAAAAAAAGGCAAAGTGAAATTCTTCCCTCTAAAGAAGTAAAGTAAATAATTAATTAAATAAAAGATTTAACCCGTTTGATCCTGAATGAAGGTTTTTTGCAGCCCCAGCACAGGTCTGGCAGGGGCTGGGTTGGATCCATCCTTCAAGGGCTCGCTGATGGTACCGGGTGCCCGGATGCTCGCCAGGTGCCTGGAGGGCGTGTGGAACATGCCAGGGAACAAATAAATGGTGGAGTCAAAAGCTCCTGATGAGGGTCGGATGTGAACTGGTGCCAGGTGCACTCAGCAGCCGCTCTGCAGCCCCGGCTGCATCAGCACCGAGCTTGCCACGACAGCCCTCAGCCCTGCACAGCCAGGAACGTGGGAGCTCAGGAAACACGGCAAGAAAAATGCCATGGGAAGGGCAGGCTGGGGGCTGAGCTGCTCCTCTCATCCCTGGCTGCACACTTGGAGTGAGTGTGCCAGTGCTTGTACCCACAGCAAGCTCCGACACCCTCAGCGGCACCCAGGCACCACGGGGTGACTTGGAAATGAACCCACAGCCTTTAATTCTGGATTTACGGCTGCCACTGATCCTAAGCTAACCTTTTGCCATCACAGTGCCTGAATGCAACTTTGGGGATTAATAAACGGGAAAAGTCGAGACCTTAACTGTCAGGAATATGGTAGATGTGCCCGGCACTAAAACCAACAGCCATAAACCATGGAGGAGTTCACTTCACCTGAAGGAAAACCAGCTTCCTGGTGGATAGGGTTAACAGCATCCAGCCACAGTGCCAAGAGACACAGCCGTGGCTCCAGGCTCCAGCGTCTGCCTTGCAGGAGCCCAAGGAGTTAAACTCAAGCAAACCTCCTCATGCATTTTATGTCACAACTCCCCCTTTTTTTGTCTGTGTGTGTGTGTGACCAAGCCAAGTTCTTTTTTAGCTCTACCCTTTTGAAAACTGCTGGTTACAGATAAATTAAAATGCCAGAACTGAAATTGCCCACGTTAGCCCCTAAGGGAGCCTGCACTGTCATCTTTCATTAGATGCTGATAGACCAAAAGCCCAAGGCAAAGTGAAAGCTGGTTCCTAAGAAAGGGCTGGGAGCCAGGAGCTGCATCTCTCTGCTGTAATCTTGCATCTCTGTCCTTTTAAGTTTAAGCTGAGCAATGCTTTCTTGGACATGTCTGTTTTCATACTGCAAATTTCGGTCTTAAAATCAACAGCAAATATGAACAGGGTAATCCACAGAGTCCTAAATTGTCAAGACAAGCCAGTGCATTTTCTCAGAGCAATCTGATGGTTTTGTCTGGTGTCAGCCCTTACATCCTCCAGTGCAGATGATATGTTTGGATGGTTTAATAAAGAGCTGTTTAGAAATGTGACTGTTATTCTTTTTAAAAAAAAATAGAATCACAGAATCTTTCAGTAACAAAGCTGGGATTTTTCCCCACGCTTCTCCCATCCCTTTGCAGGAGGGGTGGTGTCTTGGTGGGCTTTGTGGGGTACAACGCAGCGGTGAAATGGTCTAGCCTCAAAAGACATCAAAGTCTGAAACTATGCCTGCACAAGGAGCTTAATAAACCATAAAGGCCAGTGGCTTTCTAGCATCCTTTCACTTTGTGTTTGCATTAGAGACGTGCTATGACTTAGAAAAATGGGGCTTGGCATAGGTGTCCACAGGCACTGGGCAGTGGGCAGGAGTGTCCAAATCCAATCCCTCACGGGCAACTCCAGCTGCATTTTGCTGCTGTGCCTGAAGGAGAAAAGCTTCCTCATTTTCCCAGGGGCAGTGAATGGATGAGGAGGACGCCACCCTTGTGCCACCTTGTCCCTACAAAATCCTGCTGAGGAAATCAAACTGGGAAGCCATACTGGGGTGCCTAGCTGCTGTAACCTTTGGATGTCCGGCCACCAGGAAGTTCAATAGCAGGTGGATGAATATGGTGTCTTTCAAGGCATGTGAAAGTGTTGAAAGCCTGGAGAAGCCAGCCTCGTTGGTTTTGCTCATCTGTCGCTCTAGGCAGTGAAATAATTTACTCCATTTCCATCCACCTTCTTCTCTTTATTTGTATTGAGTTATGATGGGGAAACGAGCTGCCTTAGATGTTGCTTACTTTCCTGGAGTCAGCAAGGCTTTAGTTTTCAGACCATTATATCTCTGTGCTCCTAATCTCAGTGGGCTTTTTTTTTTTTTTCCCCTAGGTGCTCCTGAATTAATTTTCATTCTGTGTATACAACACAAAGCAAACATCCACCCGGCAAAGTCCAGCTTTTCTCTCAGCAGCAGGCAGGACACCTCACCGCGTGACACCCGCAATTGATTGAGTGGAGGAAACCAGGACACAAAGTAAAGAAAACTGCAAAATATAGTGTTCCAAAAGTTATTGGGCAAGGCCGTGGGGAATGAGTTTCCATTGCACTACAGCTCCAGGGGAGGCAATAATAATGAGCTGCACTTAGCAAAAGTAAATACCTGTGACAGCTCCGTGGAGGTGCACGGGGCTTGGGCTGCCGCGCTGTGTCAGCGCTGTGAGCTGGGCCCCTCCAGATCATGAAGAGGGGAGGACAATCCTGGCCTTATTTCTGGGGAGTTTCTGCTGTATATGAGCACTTCAGTGGAAGGCATTGTGGTAGGGATGGTATGAGAGGTCTTAGTGAGCACAAGCATTCCTGCAATGCAGTAATTTGGCATTTAAATTATAAGTTTTCTTTCTGCATCCCGAAGGCTTGCTTCCAATACACAATGAGAAAGGTGCTTCCATGGGCTTCATGAACAGCAATGCCACTGCTCTGCCTGCCCAATTTCATTCCTTCTCACTTTTTAAATAAATGTATACTCATATGCTGCAGATCACGTGTGTTGCCAGGGGCTATCATTTGGGATAAAGCAGGGGGTTAGTTTCACATACATAATCCAAATAAAATCAGAAGAGTGAAAAGAATCAGATCACACTTTGGGTCTCATTATGGTCACTTCTCCTGACTCTGGATAATTTTGGTCTTCATCTGGAGAGGGGATGAAGGGTGTATGAGCATCCAGCAAGCCTTTGGGATGCCCAGCAAGGATGCAGCCCCATTTCCTTGCCTGGAATTTCCTCCGACCCTCCACATCCACTCTACGTGGAAAGGCCGTGGAATGAAACCAGCCAAGCCTCCAGCACTTTCCAACAGGAGCCTGGGAACAGCCACCAGGCAGTGATGGTCCTGGCAAGGTGCACCTCAGGGTGCAGAGGTGGGTGCTCCAAAGAACCTTCTTTGGCCATGGAGCAAAACTGTGGGGTTGCCAGAAGGGCAAATTTGGTCTAAAATCAGAAACGCCGTTTAGTTTCCTGCCTTATAAAAGAGGGTAATCACACTCCCTTTACATGGGTATCATGCCGTTTAATTAGTAAATGATTAATTTGCTAATGATTTCCCTGGCATGGAAAGCGCTACTGAACAGCTTCGTTTCCCAGCCATGGCAATCTGTGGCAGAAGGGAGGGACATCTGCACCTTCTCGGGCCCGTTTGGTTACTCCCCCATTCCTCCAGTGCTCTGCCCGGATCTCTGCACTGGGTAGATGCAGCTCTGGGACCCCATTCCTGCAGCACCTCTGCAGCGAGGCAGCAAAGTTTTTGTGAGCTGAGCCACATCACTGCTCTCCAGCAAGCAAAAAACCATGTTTTCTCAGAGCTGGACAAGAGCTGAGAACTGAGGATCAGCTCTCCTGGCAGCCCCCGTGGTGCCTTGCTCAGAGCCACCTGCAGAAGAAACACGTTTGCACGGCAAACTCAGACATAAAACATGTTGTTCTGCTCTGTAAACACTCAAATGTCTCAAATTCTGTTTTATTCACAATTTCAGCAAACGAGATTATCTGTGAAAAGAGAAGGAAGCAGAAGTGAATTGCAGCCTTGCTTAGGAAAAGGGAGAGAGACTCATTTAAGCCAATTTCTCCAATCAAGAAGAAAGGCTGTTTGAAAAACAGATCAAAACAAGAGTGGTTTCCTCGTAGAAGGAGTTTATCAGAATGGCATTTCCCATAAAAAGGGCTTGAGATGGACCTTGAGAAGGCTGGGGCTGATCCTCAGAGCAGTTTGCACCTCTGCAGCACACGCTGCAGCATTCTCATACCCTGGTGTGGCTGTTTCCCCACATTCCTCTGCCTCCCAAGGGGTTATTTTGCTACAGAGAGAGATGAAAAGCCCCAGAAGGGCTTCCCTTTTCCTGACCCTGCTCCAAAGCTTCCCTGACCAAGATGAATCTGTTCCCTGGCCTCTGGAAGCACCCCAGGTTTCAAGCAGAGACAGGGCTCATGCCTGTCCTCTTGCTGTGGGTCCTGCCCTTTTAATTCCTGTGAGCAGCTTATCTGCCTTTCCTTATCTCAATTCTTTCCTTCCTTCCTCAGGATTCCCTCCTTACCCTCACCTTCCTGCCATCCTTTTCCCCAGCCCAGCTAAGCCTCCCTTGGGAGCGGCTGCTCCTTTTACAGCTTTTTGCCCAGAGCCACATATCTCCCAAGCAAGTGCTTTTTTGATGGCTCTTGACATTAAAAACTCCAGTTTTGGAGCTTAATGGGGAAGTATGACTGAGACATCAGCATTGTGGCACTGGGAAAAAACCTACTGCAAATGTGAGCAGAACTGGACCCCTCACATCTTGAGCGGCTTCATGTTCCTTAGGAAAGGTTGGCACAAAAATGCACTGCCTTTTGTGCAAAGCCGTGCACTCAGCCCTGCAAACGGGTGAGATCGGCTTAAAAATAACGATGTTTTAAAATAGAGTAAAATGCATTTTGGGCAACTTTCATCTGCTCCTTGGCTTTGGAGTGGTTTTCAGTTTGGCCCTGGGGACCACTTCAATCCCATTTCCAAGTTCTTCTCTGTACCCTGAAGGGCCAGACATCTACTTGAAGAAATCAAATCAAATCTGAGATTGCCTGAAACCCCACAAAAATACTGATGCTTTTAAAACCAAACAAAATCTTCGCTCCAAATGGAAGCTGGGTCCAGCCTGACAACAAAAATCACAAGTTGGCACTGCAGCCCTCCCAGCGAGGCATCCTGGCTGATTAGTGCTGCTGCCTCATTAACATGCATACCGTAATCTCATTTGCTCCAGGACTGCTTTGATGTTAATTCCAGCGTTTTGGTGCAGTGTGGTGCTGCACTCTGTGTTTCCAGGCTAGCATTCCTCCCTTCTGCAGCCCAAGCCTTTTCTTTTTTGTGAGTCTGTCCTTGCTGTGGCCACTGAAGCACCGGCCACCTCCACCCTCCCAGCCCTGTGGCTTTGCCCCCCACTTTCCAGCCTGGCCCCATACCGGTTGTGCTCTGCTTTCCATATAATTTTCTCTCCTTGTGATTTTCCAGCCATTCTTTCATATATTTTTTTCAAACTAAGAGCACCTTTTCCCCAACTCCTGTAACTCCTAGATAGGATATTCAACCATGACAGTTGTCCAGTTTGAGAACAAGAAGCCATTAAATGCTCTGAGCAGTAAATCCCACTTACTCCAAAGAGAAAATAAATGCGCTGGTGCAGGATGGACGGGGCATAAGCAGATGTCCAGTGAAGTGGGGGAGCAAAGTTTAATGGTCATTACAGGGAGCTGAGCTATCAAGAGAGCCAGACATGCTGCCAGGGCTGTCTGGGGCTGAGGTAGAGGTTTTGTTCAGAGCAAGATGGAGACTTCACCTCTCCACGAAATCAGTCATTTTCATGCTTCTCCAATGTGGATTTCAGATATCCCAGGTATTTTTGATGGTGAGGGCTCAGAGCTGCCTCAAAACATGGACAGGGCCAGAAAAGCGAGGCTGCTTTATTGTCTGGGAGATCAATGACTTTAATAATTAGCATCTTACTTACACATGATTTCTATACTCAATTTGAATCTTAATTAGAGGTGGAGAGGGGGATTTAGAAACCCTGATGTAGCTCACGAGTGTCTCCTGCCTCCTTGGAGGAGGAGACCCTGCAGTGAGACCTGTGACAAACCCGCTGCTTCCTGAGGAGCACCCAGTCCCTCTAGAGAGGACACTGGAGCTGGAGGGTCCCACAGCCAAGTCCTGGACACTCACAGACCCCCAAAGCACAGCTCCAGCCTTCCAGCCTGCAAAGGGGAACACGCCAGAGCTTGAGGCTGAGGCTAAGGGTGCTGCTTAGTCCTGGAGCTGCTCTGAGTGGGGCTGAGGTTGAGGATGCTGCTCAGTGCCAGAGCTGCTCCAGATGGGGCTGATGATGCTACTCAGCCCCAGCATCTTCTCAAAGCTGTTAAAATCCGCTGCAGTTTAGGACCAAGAAAGGGATGGAGGGGCTGTCAGTGCAGGCAGGTGGCTTTGAACCTCAGCCTACATGTCTTTACACAGAGACATGCATTAAAAAAATGCAAGGCATTTGAAGCCCACCATTTTAATTAAACTGATTTAACATCCGAGCTCGTGAGGGGCGCGGGGCTGGCAAGCACAAAGGAGCTGTACAATCACTTTGGCTCCATTGTTGACAGGCTTTTGCTCTCTGTTTGTACAATAACCTATTGAACTTTTCCAGACTGTAATTCAATACAGAATAGATCCTTGCAGGAGGCTTTTTTGGCAGGGAGCACTGAAGGCCTTGAATCAATTTCACTTTTCCAGCGTGGTTGTTTAATGTATTGATACCAGCTGGGAAAAAAAAAAAAAAGGAAAAATAAAAAGGAATCAATGTTACTTTTATTTGTCCTGAGCTGCAGCCTTTTGGTTCTGTTCTTTGTGACAGTGATACCATGCAGCGTGTGGCTATTGTCCCACCTTCGCCAGGAAAAGCAAAGGCTGTTAACGCGAAACAAGGCGGGTTTTTTGTCCGTAACACTTCCCGCTCCTGCAAAGGCTTAAAAGGTTTTGTAGGAAGAGAAAAGTCCAGCAACCCACCACTGCATGGCTTAGCTGGTTGTTCTGGTGGTGCTGAGACAACGCTGCAGAACTGCTGGGGCTCTGGGTGCGTGGCCAAGGCGGTGCTCCAGGTCAGGCACCCCCCGTCACTGGGGCGCACGCCTGGAGCTGAGCACGGAGCCAGAACAGGCCGGGCTCTGCCAGCTCCTCTTTGGGGACCTGTTTTAAAAACAGCCCAGAGACCTCCTGCCATGCTCTGGCAGCACAGCTGGATCAGCCCTGTGAGGGACCTGTGCTGCATGGCCAGTGGGACGCCTTCATCCCGGGCAGCGTCACAGGAGTGTCTGTGCGGCCTTGGAGCGACTGCCAGAGGAGAGGAAACATCAGCACGGCTCTGGCTGAGCCAGGGGTGGGCTGGCAGCACGGTGCAGCCCATCACCACCCTTCCCTGCATCAGGATGAGGGGTGGGCAGGAGCTGGGGGATGCCCACAGTCCGGGTTACGCGGCAGGAGCGCGCAGGCTCCGGAGCAGGGGACGCGCAGCGCTCCAGAAGCGCTCCCAAAAGACAGGGCTGTTAATTGTTACTTAAGCAATGAAGCTGTTTCAGACTGCCTGGGGTGAAGCAGCGGCGGTGGAAGGTGTCTCACTGCCAGAGTGAGAAGTGGCGTCGCTGGGGCCCCTCTTTATTGGGAACTTTTTACTGGGAGTGTGAAAGAAAGCTGGGGCTGCCCTGGGGCCACCGGCGTGACCTGTGAGCACCTGGGTTTAGAAGGCAGATGCTGGAGGGCCAGACAGAACTTTCTGCCCTGCAAATTACTGGGGTAGAATGGGTAAAACACATCCCTAAAATAAATCTGTGTGCATGGCAAGGTGTCTGTTCCTCCCCCTGATTAGAAATTCAAGCTGTCTGATATTACTGTAGCGAGTCCTGACGAACAGGACTGGGAAACACAGTCACTGCTTATAATGAGGTACTGCAGTGTAAACCTAATCTTCATTTAGCGCAATTTCTGAAAGACAAAGAGAAATCCACCTGACGAGGTGTCACTGAACCGTGCGATGTACCTACAAATCAAAGCCCCACGTCCCAAAACTTAGCTGGGAAGGGGAAATAAATGGCAGGGGAGCGCCTGAGCAGGTGGCGGCTGCCTTGCAGGAGCATCCCTGGGCAGGATGGGGCCGGGAGGATGAAATGTGAGGAGCATCACGGCCCCCTCGGCTCACTCTGCCACGCACACGCAATGCACGCCTGACCCTCAGCATCCCCTCGCTCCCCTTCCTCCCCCCTCCACTTATAAATCAGAGCAGAATTAATTCAGGCGCCGCGTTTTATTTGATAAACGTCAAAATATGTAAATACCGGGCTCTCTTCCTACAGTCGCTAAAACAAATGGAAAACACATTTATTAGCATAGAGATGAGTTTAATCAAATCAGCGGCGAGTACAAATTAGCCACAGGAAACGTAATGAGCTGGGAATTAATTAGTAGCATAATGGTAATAACTTTGCCTGCTGATTACCTTGCGGCCATGGCTCTCCCCCAGGGCTTTCCATGGGTTCTCCAACAGCTGATCTTTTCTGTTGCAGGAGCCCCTGAACTGGAACAGCATGGCCGACAGCTCCCGTGCAACAGACTGGAGGAGGGGAGGGAGACTGAGGGAGGGAGTGAGACCGAGGGAGGGAGGGAGAGAGGGGGAAAAAAAGCCATGTACAAGATCCACTGCCTTCACCTTCCTTCCTTTGCCCATCTCTCTCCCGGTTTGTCCTGCCGGGCTGAGCGCTCCCTGCGCTGCGTGGAGATGCCCTCGTGGGTGGTGGGCTGGGTGGGATGTCTGGGTCACCTTCCCCAGCCGAATGTTCCCTCCTGGGCCAAGCACATGGCACATTTCAGAGCAGCCACCTGCACCCCGGGCTTATCCCAGCGCACCCTGCTGCAGGGGGGGTGATGTTGGACCTGGCTTGTCCAAAAATAAATACCCAGGCGGTTCCGGAGAGAGGCTGAAGTTGCCTTGGGAAGGGCAGGAGCAGGCTGACCCCAGAGACTCAGCTGGCTGTTTTGAGGAGCTGATGTTGCATGAGAAAGGGACAATTGGTGCTCCAGGGGCTTTGTAAAGTGCTGGGCTTGTAAATTAACTGTTTGACACCAACAGTGATGGAGAACAGTGGGGGGCAGGGGATGCGTGGAAGGAAGGGGCAGTTTCTCTTGATTTATTTGTATTCCTCCTGCAATGCCTCTCCTCCTAACACCTGAGCAGTCCAAAATAACTTGCACAGAGCCTTCCAGTGCCAGAGCTAAAAGCACTTCATAAGCCTTAATGAATCAAGCTGTGCAACAGCCCTGCAAAGAATTATTATTCCCAACAGTGCGGGAAGGTTAAGGGAAAAATGCTCAGGTTTGGGAGCCTCCATTCAGATGCTCTGGTCCATCCTTGTGCACCTTCACACAGCAGCCTCCCAGGCAAGTGACTGAGGCAAAACTTGAGAAGTGAAAAAAAAAAATAAAGCTAAGTTAAAAAAATAAGCCAGACTGGGAAACACAGTGATTTCTGCAGATTGTATGGATGGTGAAAAGTGGGAATCCTGCTTCCAGGTTGCTGGTACCTGCAGAGCCTCTCTCTTGTCCTTAAGCATAAAGAAGCATCAAATTCAGATCTGCTCTTTGAAGCTGAGACTACTCCTGCTTAGGGATCCAAGTAAAATCCATATATGACCTGTGGATGCAAAAATAAGCAAGAGGGTGTACAAATTCCTGCTTGGACACACAAAATAAAGTTTTCCAAAGTCCTCTGTATTGCTTTCCCTAGACTTTTCTGAGAATAGGTATTCACCATTACCTTCAACTGCAATATCAGGTCATTGCTTCTACCAGCATCTCTCTAACAAATTTGATCAAACCTGCCTATGCCAACAGTGCTGATGGCAATCTCCATCAGCAAACTGACTGGGAGAAGAGTTTGATAGTTGTCCCTGCAAAATCTCACAGGTCCCTCCAAAATGAAGTCACAGGAGAGCAAATGAGTCCTGCTGTGCTCTGGATCAGACCTGCTTCCATGCAGGGACTGAAATGGATATTTAAAAGTCCCACGATATGGCAATAAACTGGAATTCAGTCTCCATGGGATGTTTGGTGATGTGTGAGCTTTTGTGGGAGCATTTGCTCCTTCTGGAGAAGCAGAGACAGAATTTCAGCAGAACAACTCTTTAGAGCCTGATCTGCTGAGGTGCATGGGGAAGGGATGTTTGCACAGATACTTCCAACATTTTTTCAGAACTCCTCCTTTTAGGAGGCAGTGCTGACTGCCCTGTTGGAGGCTGGGCTCAGCTTTCCTGCTGTTTGTTGGGTTTGTGCCCCAAGCTAAAGGGTCTCCAAGCCTGATGGGCACTGTGGGCTGTGCAAGAGCTGCCATCCACTTTCAAAGGCCATCTCTGAGATGCTGCTCTCTGGAGATCCCACCCTGCAGAGTCAGGGCAACGTGGGCCTGACCTCAGATGAAAGTTGTATGGCTTCAGTTAAAGATGCTTCATTTTTTACTCCTTTTATTGCCTCTGATTTTTCTTTTTTTTCCAAGGGAGCTTGTGCAAGTTGACACAATAGATTAAACCATGAGTCGTAGTTGAAGAATCCTGTGTTTTATTATCAGGGATAAATAATATCTCCCCCAGAGGAAAATGGGAGAACACAAGGTCACCCAGCATGCCCAGAGCGGAGCCTGAATAGAAGCTGTAAGTTGCTCCAGCCTCCCGTGCAGCCTGAGCTTCGTTCTGAAGGCAGAGGGGTTTATTCTTCAAAGTACCACTTTCCTTTGCTACCTGCAGACAAATAGGTTGCTCTAAGATGCGTTCCACGAGCTGATTTTTGATTCATGAAAGCCTGAACCAACACTGATCATAAGAGAATCGACAGTGATCATAAAATATGAAAGGTTTTTAAGAAGGGCTCTACATCATACTGAGGTCTGCAGCAGGATTTCTGCTTCAGAGCCAGAGGGGCCAAATGCATCCCTGGTTTATTGATGAAAATATGGAAGTGAAAGCAGTGAAAGCAGAATTTTGCCCCTGTATGTTCAAGGCTACCTAATGCCACAAAAGCTTTTAGGAAATCTACCACTTTAAGCATAAACACAAGACAATTTTGTTCTCATGCAATTTTCTTGCCAATGCTTTTTCTTAAAAATCTGTACGGCTGTCATATAAAATATGCCTGGGTTTGTTCTAATTTAGATTACGCATATTTGTCCTCAGTGAATGATTGATCAAGTGCTCTGATCTTGACTGCTATGTTAGCAGCAGGGTATCTGTGCGAGAGGATTGGGAAGCTCATTGGATAAATGGTAGAGATGAAATCTTAGCAGTTACAGATCTGGGCTTCTTGTTCACAGCCAAGGCAAATGCTGTCTTCTGTGCAATAACAAACATGCTTTGTAATGCGTTCCAGGACAGTGCTGAGCCTGACTTTGTTTCCTCATGGAGGGGCTTTAAGCTGTCACAATACCGTGGCACCAAACTCTTGGTGTCACAGATCTCACTGCAAGGAGCGTATCTCCGAGTTCACTGGATCAGTTGTGATTTACGCTGATGTAACTCAAAACAAAATGTGTCTCGCTGACATCTGCGGGGCTGCTCGGATAAAACCAACACATAAGCAAAATTAGGGGAAAAAATAAGATCTCTCTGTGCAACTGAGCTCATTCAAAGCAGCAAGCATGGCTTAGCAGGACTGACCAAAATGGAAAACCTCCTTCAGGGGTTAGTTATCCTGTCAATCTCACTTTACCATCACTGACCCTGAGCTGGGAGCAAATACAATGTTACCCACAGGAGCTGGGAGATATTTTCTTGCTTATTTCTATAGTCTTAGGTTCTGTACTTCTTACAGGAAATTATGTCAATTTATGTTTTGTTATCTTTTCATCTGTTTGTGTTTATGAGCTAGAATGGACACAACTAAAGGTACCTGAAAACACCAACTTTAAAAAAAAAATCCATTTTATTTTTCTTTAGTGCATGTTCATTTCTACACTGGCCTATTGCATTGTCTTTGCAACAGCGTAGCACTAAGAAGGTGTGGTAACAAAACAGGCAATGATGAAAAGAAAGGAGGATTTTTTTTTCTCCTTTTCTCTTTCTGAATCATTTCCCTGACCTTCTTGGAGGTGTAGAGAAAGCTTCCAAGACCATCAGAATAAATAGGTTGTTTACTGTGATGCTTTCAGCCTTGGGAAAAAAAAAAAGAAGATAAAGAATAAAGAAAAGAAAATCCCTATACCCGCTGTCTTCCAAAAGGAGACAGATGAGGTGTGAAGTCTAGAGAAAATATTCCAAAATCCGAGCATGATGCTGTCACAGTAAAGCAGAGTAAAACAGAAGAAAGCTAAACAAAAAGGTGGCGACCCCAGGGGCACTCAGCACCCTCCTTCTTATCACGGACTTTGGGGGAAAAAGGGAGCAGGTTGCAGAAATACCAAAACAAGGGGATTTATCTTGGTAAAAACTCTGTCGCAGCCAAATTTCCCATAATTAGGGGCTCATGTTTGCCGCTGTCTGCGCTGGTTTGCTCCCAGCCCCTGCACACGCTGGGGCCGGATCTCAGGTGACTCCCGAGCGGTCCCGGCCGCCGAACCGCGAGCCCTTTCCCGGGGCAAAGCACGGCCTGCAGCCACGCAGGGAAGCGCTAAGCTGTGTTAATGATGCTGTGTTATCATCAGGCTCTAATGCTGCCTGGGATGGATGTCACTGCTGTGTATGTTCCCGCAGATCAGTTGGTAATTACACTTGGATCCAAGGTAATTACGCTGAGACTTGCACTCCGGTTTAGGAGACAGAAATAACCATGCACTCGCCTGGTCCCACACGTAGCACTTGTGATGTAATTTAATAGCCAGCTACTAACACGAAAGTAAAGAGGCATTTCTCTTATATTTATGCCCTTTTAAATTAAACATCGGTGTTTTTCCCTGTGAAAGGAGCACTGTGCCACTGGTCTCCTTTTCCCACTCAAGCACCCTCCTCTTTTCCTGACAAAATGAAATACATCGAAGGAAAATAAATATTTATGAGCTCCTCCTGGGGTGTGATTGTTTTGACGCAGGTCTTGCTTTGGCTTCACTCTCTGCCCTATTTAAAATTTCGTCAGGGAAAAGCCGTCCCTCTAAAGGCTGGAGGAAGATGAGGCACTGGGATGAGTTTTGTGGTCTCTGGGTGGGGAGCGGAGGGACCAACCCTCCTTTTGGAGGTTTTCCAGGTCACATCTGCCAGTGTGTTTCCTCTTTAACCTCCCAACATTAAACACCTGGACAGCTGTAGCACTGCATTAAGCACCCTTTTTTGATGAGGATCTTAGAGGTGAGGGAGGCAGCCGGGTGCCCAGAGCCCACCTGCAAAGAGAACCTTTCCTGTCTGCAGCTCTGTTTCCCAACCATCCATCAGCAAAGCATGCAGCTTTTTTCTCATGTAGAATCCTCTTGTGCATTTCCAAATAAGCCAAGGCTCTGCAAATATTCCCCTCCCTTCAGGGTGAGGAGCTTACTTTGGTTAGGAAGAGAAAGAGTTTACTGTGATCTCTTTCTTTTGGCAATGTCTGGGTAATCATTGCTCATAATAATGCCATCCCAGATGTTGAAACATCTCCTGTATTAATTTTACCCAGAAGATAATTTCCCTTAGAAATCATGTGCAAATCCCCTGTTCTAATTTAAGAATTAATTCAGTACACTAAATCTTAGCACTTCATCCTGGAAATGTTTTGCAGTGTCTGTTAACCCTTTGCAACAACAGCAACCAGCCCAAATGGGAGATGTAGAGCTGTAACTGAGCCTGTCTCTCATACCAAGCTCTTTTTGAGGCCAGTACACAGTATTTTGAAGCGTAGACACCTCAAGCCTACCTGCTTGAATGACTTCCTTCTCCCCAAAGAATCGCAAACATAAATTAATTTGTTGTTGCCGTTATGGGGGGCAGACACACCAGTGGTCCCAGACACCCCACCGCAGTGGTGCCTGAGACTGCCATCCCACTCACCATCAGGGCTTTGACAGATGCTAGGAATGAAAATAGGATGTTTCCACATTTAACCAGACATGAAGGAAAAAGAGGAGCTCAGTGGTTTGGCTGAACCTGTGTAAGAAATGTACGGGAGAGCTGGGAACACATCACTCTTGTTTGGAGTCCTGGATGTGGGTCAGTAGCACCTGACCATCTCTCCCTCCCTGAGGGGGCTCAGGCACACAAAAGTTCACACCAATACTACTACATAAAAGTGCTGCTGGTGTGAACTGCTTCATGTCTTTGCTGGGCTTTCCTAATTTAATTTACAATGGAAACTGTGTCAGACTCCAGACTGGGCATTTTCCTGCCCTTCCACGTTGTGACAATCTTAAAGCATCACAGCCTTTATACTGAAAGTCTTTGACTGCCATTGAAGAGTGAAGAAAATAAAGAGGCCAAACCTCTGAATTTCCCCCAGATATGTGAGATCAGAGTACAGTCCAGCACATCTTTTGTGGAGCAGGATGCTCCAAAAAAAGATTTCCTGATTCCTAGCAGAACAGTATGAATTTATTCTGTCTCAGTGATAATGCCCAGCAACTGCCTTGTGCAGCCTGAGGTCACATTTGGGATTCCACTGGTTTTACTGGGAGTGATTGTGTTGCACAAACAGCACCTTGTGCACTTTGCAGAGCAGAGGGCCAGCCAAGGACCTGCTCCAAAGAGGATTCATTTAGAATCAGCTTTGATAATTATCATTAAGGTGATAATGGGTGATTAGAGCCAGGTTATTCCAGCACCTCCACCACCACCTCCTAAACTCCCAGATGCTGTACTGAGACTGTGCAGCACCTTGGCCTCAGAGTAGAGGAAGGATGCAATCCCCCCTCAAATACTTTCATTTCCATAAAATAGACTGGGAAAATACTGCTGTGTCCTCCTGGTCCTTACGCAAAGGAGGCTGCATTTGTGCTAGCCTGAATTTCAGCACACTGACAACTGCAGGCTGGATCTGCTGGCCCAGCAGTCCAAGCTGGTGCGTTGGTTATTATTCCTCCTGATGAATTCACCTGGGGCATCTGCTCCTTGAATGCAAAGCTCTCAGGTCAGGACAAATAGAAAACGCATTACATGGAGCGTGACATGCTGTGAGTCCCAGAAATGTGTTCAGATATGTCCATAGGCAGTGGGATAAAGCTGTTCCTTTATCTCACAGTTGCTGCTGGAATTTCCTTCTGGAAACTTGGTTTTGCATCAGCAATGGCTGTTTGCAGTGAAATATTGGAGCTTCTTGTATTTATTACATATTGAAATATAACAAGCTGTAATCACAGCTTTGTTCTAATTTTGATTAGTGGGGGACATGACAAAAAAGACCCAATATCAAATCTGAAACATTTAGAAAGCCTTTCTCGGAAAAAAACCAAAACTTGAGGTGTTGTTCTGATAGGAAAGCTAGCTGCAACTTTCCAACAAAAAATTTCTGCAGCATCTCAGGATTTTGATCCCAAAAAGGAACAGTTTGTAGTGTCTAAGGCCCTGATCCTGCCACAAAACACGTACTGGCTGGTTCTGTGGGAGTTTTCTCCTTTCTTCAGCAAGGGAGAGACAGAGTTTAGTGTTATTTAGTGAACTGTTGCAAGACAAGATGCAGACATTCTCACCCAACCCACTGATCTTTCTAGAAGACTTTATGTATCACTTGTTTTGCTGTTTTCATTTGCTTTGCTGCTCTCCTGAGCTACAGGATACTACATTCTCATTCAGGGAGTTTTATATTCATCTTTGAAGGAACAGAACTGTGTTTGCAGACATGTTTTGCAGCTCAGATCTTGCACAGGTCTTGGTCCCACCAATATTTTCCCAAATGTGTAGGATGTGGGAAGCTGACGTGTGGATGAGTTGATATAATCGAGGTTAAAGTGAGCAGAAGTTCACTGTTAGTTTGGTGGCCGGGGAGAGGTCCTGGTGTCTGCTGGAGGTGGGAGCAGAGGCCCTGTTCAGACTGTTGGCAGCAGCAAGGAAGGAAATATCTCAGCAATAAATGATGCCCACTGTCAGGACTGATCATCCCTCGCTGTGAACACTTAGCCCTGGCACCTCTTGCTCCCAGGACTCAGCTCCCGCGCTCAGTGTTTGAGCTGAGGACAGTGAGCACTGGCACAATGGAACATCTTCTTTTCCCTCCCTTCATTTCCCATCCCACAAGGGAAAAAAACTTGGGTTTAAAGTCTGCTCTTGTTTGATAACTTCCCTTAACTACCAGCTAAATAATACATGAACGCTGAGCCACTGTGCTGACTGATGACTCCCTCTCCTGACCCTGTTTTATTTTTATTGCTTGGCTCGGACCAGTTCCTTCAAGTCCTGAATCATCAGAACAGAGACCTTGAGGTATTCCAGGCAAATCAATCCCTGGCCCATTGACATATTGCTTTAGCTAACCAACCATACAACTTCGCTTTTCCCTGATAATTTCTCAATTAATTGCTTTTCAGCTCTCATTCGTTACAAGGTCAGGCTGTGACTGGACTTGTACATTCCCATCTCTGATAAACTCTCCTAGTCCCCTAATCAGCCACGACTGGGATTTTAGTTCCATTAACTTATTCATCATCCAGACATTTTCATCTTGGGGAGCTTGACTTCTGATTGTATCAGGAGTATCTTCAATTATTTAAGAGGACTTAAAATTGCCTTCTTACCTAAAAGGAAAATGCATTTGGAGCCCTGAAAATTGATCATATTGGAACAGTGTCTTTTGGATGTTCATATGTGCAAGCCCATGTTAAAAAAAAAAGCTCCTGCCTGGCCAG
Source organism: Oriolus oriolus (assembly GCA_013400235.1). Lineage (NCBI taxonomy): Eukaryota > Metazoa > Chordata > Aves > Passeriformes > Corvidae > Oriolus > Oriolus oriolus. The sequence continues at coordinate 560,819 of VXBT01013612.1, read as the reverse complement.
AGCAGAAGAATTTGCTGCTGGTGAACATGTGTGTGCATGAGGCTGACTCTATTAAGATGTCAGCTATAGGGGAATGACAGTGTGCTGATGACTGGTGGCTTACTAATGCTAAATCACGCCTGAGATTCTGTTCCATGATGTCAAACATTGATTCAGTTTCCGTGGGAAGTTATGCAAATGCCAGAGCCCTTCAACGAGATCTGAGACTGAAAATGCAAGCAAAAAAACCCCTAATAATAATAATAAAAAAAAGCTTCCCCTCTCCTGGCAAGAAATCTGTTTGGAAAATCTTGAAGGGAGCTGCTCCAGGAAGGGGGTGCATTTTGAACAGGCCCCCACAGGCAGAAGGACTCGTAGGACCCTTCTTCAGCTTTGGTGGAATCTGGGAGCCAAATCCTTCTCTGCTGCTGCAGCCTTCTGTCTGGGGCTGTGCTTCATCTTTGCAGCAGCTGGTCCAGTCCAAGGCAGCAACCCACTAGTGCCACTTTCTGCAAAATCCATCTTTTAACAGAAGCAGCAGGCCGTGTTACACAACGAAATGTCCTCCATCCCAGCTCTTCTCCACGCCCCTCTTCCCACACCTTACATGCAGGCAAAGCTCCTAAGAGCCTGCAAGCTTCTCCCAAGGGCAAAACTGGTGGCAAAACCAGACAAACTGGCATCAGCTGGGAAATGGTGAATTTCTGAACACAGTGGTGGGACCAAGGAGTCTGGAATCCCACCTTGCTCTTTGTCCCAGGCTTCGTGGCTTTTTCTGTGGCTGAAACCCACCTTCCTAGGGCGGTACTGGGGCACTGATTTAGATTGTCTAAGTGCTTCAGGCTCTGAAGAATATCCACAGAGAGAGGTCAAACTCTATTGACAGGCTCTCTAGGAAGAAAAGCTAGTTTCATATTGGCAAGGCAAGACTGCTGCATGTTTAAGAGGAGCCTCTTCTTCCAGGAAATGTGCTCTGGTTTCAGTTCCCTTTCTGCCGAACATGGGTGGTAGCTTTTATCACCCATGATTTCACTGCAGGCCACAGAATGATGGATTTTTCTGGCAGAACCCTATGCTCACACTTCTGAGTGCAAATTTTCATAATTCACTTAAAAAGAAAAGCCCACATCATCGCTGAGAAGGGCTTAAAAAAAGACCAAAAGCGCAGAAAATTGAAAAAAAAACCTGCACCAAAAGTGCCTTGTGATGAAGGGAAGTGCAACAGCAACAACAGTATGAGCTCTGGGGTGTTGCTTTGCTTGTTTTTCCCCGCAAACAGCCATAACTCACCCATCCCACTGGAAAAAATGTGCCCTTTCTTGATGCATCAGCAAGAAGGGCCTTTCCATGGTCTCTGTCTCTTCCTGTCAATGATGTACCAGAAGGCACCAACACTTGGAGGACGTGAAGAAACGTACAGTTCTTTCCCCTCCTGTTGCTAGGATTCACAGCTCTACCCCACCACTTTCCGGGGCCTCAGCTCCTATTTTGGCTGTAGGAAAAAAGAAAGAAACCTTGTTGCTTCCAGGCTTTCTGCATAAGGCTTGAGCAGCTCCAATGCCAACCCTTATAATATTGCTACAGTCAGACATAAAATCTTAATGCACAATAGTGCCTTGAATCTTACATTCTTCTGAAAAAGGTGAGTCCCCAGTAGTAAATGAAATATTAAACATTATTAAATATGAAACAGCTAAACCTGGATTCCATTAAAATGAATCTTTCATGGTTTTCCTGGTTTCTTTTTCCCATTCCTTTTTTTTTTTTTCCCAGGGAGCGCAGTGATCTCATGAGCTTTTATGTGTCCTTTTAAAGACAGAAAAATCACAGGTAATTTAAGTCTATTCTATTCAGATTTATTTTAGCTGGAAAACAAATCAAGGCAGTGAAACTCTCGCTTGGTCGCATCTCTCTGACTGAACTATTCAGCAGTCAATATCAAAGGCTCACCTAAAGACACTCTTGTAATGCCTGCTGACATGTGCCACCTATTTAGAAATCTTGTACCCAGTTACACACTCTACTTTCATTTGGAATGGCTTTAATCTTCCAGCACACACTGAAAAAAAAAACCCCCTTATTACATGGGATGCATTTTGAGCTGTTTTTGCTGCTCCTGCAGGTTTTCTGGGAGTTAAACTGTGTCTGAGGTGAGTGCCCACATGGGAGCTGGCAGCTGGGCGTCAAAGGGAATGTCTCAGGGAAAAAACATGGGATTTTACAGAGCTGCCCTTAGATTGGCTGGTGAAACAAACTTGACTGAGGGTGTGACTGCACTGATAGCACAGGGATAAGCCAGGACTCAATATTATCACTTTGTTTGCACCTCAAAATTCATAAATATATGGCAATCTGTGAATCTCTGGTGCTGGAACAAACCAAGGCGCGTCCTTCTCATGACATGTATTTATATCCCTGCATTCAGAACTTAAGCCCTCTCTGTCATTATTAACCTCTGTATTTGAAAAGGGCTGGTAGAAATTTTTAGAAGAGGATGGGAAAAAGAGCTCTTGGCCTTGCTAGGAGGATGCCAGAGCCTGGATCTGTGTGAAAGCATTCCCTGGCTCTGGCTGGGAGACTGCTGAATCAGGCTGGGTCTGGTGGGAGGTTGCATCTCCAGCACACACCTTAATTCTTGACTTGCTGCTGCAAAACATGCGTGAATTAATCTACAGACACATTTCTGGACTGGAAGGCAGTAAGTACTAAGAAAGACAAGTTAAAATGGCAAAGAAGGTAAAAACAATTAATTTTTCATGACTACTGTTCCATTTTGTGCAAAAAGCCTTTCCGCCTTGCTTTCCATTTTGCTTTGCTTGGTCACCTCTGAGGCTCAGCAAGGGAGATTTAAATGGACTCCCCACCTCAGGAGCTCACGCTGATGATTCCCTTGCATCCAGCTGGGTTTTGCACCTCTCACTCCAGGAATTCAGAAAAGTAGGGTCCTGCAGCAAAGTGGGAAAATCCACACTCTTCCCTGGTTCAGAGTGTGCCATTTTTCAGATTTCAAAAAAAAAAGTGTAAATTGTACGAGGTTATTTTCTGTATTTAAACACCAATGTTTTCTTTTTGCTGTAGTTCTACTTCAGCAGACGTGGCACAAGCATCCCACCAGCATGGCCTTCTGGCAGCCTGACCAGAAGCATACGCTCTTGGTCTGGTTTTGTAAGGGCTTTTTATGCCTTTTTCTGGCCTGACACCCTTGGAACGGAGAGCAGCGACTCCCAACAGCATTATTTATTTATTTTAATGAACTGCCTTTGGCCAGCTCACGTTTTCACCACAAAGATTTCAGATTGCCTCAGAGCACCAGAAAACATGCTGCAAACTGCTGTGAAGCTGAGACATGAACATGTCAGATAAGTGATCCACATGCGAGTGGATAGACGTGACATTTAGTAATCATCTTTCTTGGACAAAATGGGCCATTGCTGTCACTTTAAGTAAATCTCAGTCAAATTTCTGGCATTTTACCATAGGGGAAGCAGGAGGCATAATAGTAAATTTCTCTTTAAAAAATATAAAAGATCAACCTTGGGAAAAAAATATGGTTGCCACAATTTCAGGTGTAATACCTCATCCCAGCTCGGCCAGCCGTTTCCTGGCTGCTGATATCAATATGTCACTCCTAATGTTTACTGATGTTCACTTTACAAATGACTTTTCCTCGCTGTCAGAGCATCTGTCACTGGCTTCTCTTCCCCCTCTTTGCCTCTCATCCCCTTTAATAAAGATTAATATCTTTGAGGTTAAGTAAAAAGATCACATACTACGTAAATCACACACATAGGTCTGATATTTAAAAAAAGATGAACATGTAATTGCTGAGATTATGTGACCAAATTGGGTAATTCCTGGCCTAAATGAACAGAGTTGGCTTTTGTGGGATCAGTTAATCTAAGTGCACATTCAAATAAAGTGTATTTTGGGCAGGCATTTGAGCTTCTGAAGGTTCCCCCGTTGAAGAACTGTGGATGTTCAAAGCAAAAATCGGTGAGTTTCACTTCTACAGCCTCTCTGAAGTTTCAATATGTTTAAAAGACATGCAGAATGGGGATTCTATAAAAATGTGGCACACTAGCTTTCCATATTTATAGTCCACCAGTGACTTCTATATTAAACGGTTTCAGTCTATGAGTCCAAACAAGATTTTTCAAACTGTCACTCCTGCAGCTCAGCCTGGTACATGAAATGCTAAACATGTTCTGGCTGCTTTGTACATCTTCCTTGACAAACACCTGCAGTAATGATTCCAGAATGAATATTTAGCTGGCAATTTTATGGATGAAGCACAAACCAGTTACTTTGGCTTTGCAATGCTGAGAGCAGTGAACGTGCACTCGGCTTTTAAACTGCAAGATGCAGCTTGGAAGACACAGTGAAGGAGACCATGGACCTTTCATATAAACTATGATCCAAGTAAGGTTTGCCTGGCCAAGAGCTGCAGGATCAGACCAAGACGTGGGATCATACCTCTGTACCAAAACCTACAAGATCAGACTAAACCAGCTGCTGTAGAGGTCAAATTTAGGCTCATTTTTCTGACCCCTGCCTTTGCTGTGCATGTAGGACAATCTTGTGGTTAAGGGTGGAAGATACAGATTCACAGTCCAATGTACGACTGCAAACTTCCCAGCCAAGCTCTGTGGGTCAGATCTACTAAAGGAAGCAACACCTCAAAAGGGATTTCAGCCCTTCTTCCTGATCTGTTAACCTGAAGTCCTTCCCTTTTTGGCAGTCCAGTATTGGTGTTTGAGCTCTCTGATACCCTCAGCAGTAATTCTGTGTATCCTCAGATTTACAGCAGTTCTGATACGGCCGAGCCACTCAGTTTGTGATTTGTACATCTGACCCACTGGGAGCTTGCACACAAAGGCTCTTCCACTCTCTTCCAGGCACTGTAATTTCTTTAAAAGTGGTGGAGACTGAGCACAGGACACTGGAGATCCAGGTCTTGTGTTGTCTGGGAGGCCCCAGACTCACCTCTTTGCATGGGGCAGCATCTCCTTTTCTGCCCCGTGGGTGCTTTGCATTTTGTGTGGTTATGTGTGGTGGTGACCTGGCTCCTCTCCATCCTGCTCCTTCAAGAAGCATCCCTGGAAATGGAGAAAACCCTAAGGACATGCTGGATCAGGAATGGAGCACAAAAAGGGTTGTGGCTTTGATGAAGACACTTCTTTAGGAGTGGAGTATTTTGGTTCTGTTTCGTGCTTTATCCAGAAGCAGTTTGACATAAATTGCTGGATTTAACCCCTAAACTCTGAGTAAAACCCTCCTCCAGGTGTCAAAGGCGACACCTCTGTCAGTGCCCAAACCACAGCCTCCTCTTTGAGCAGGTACATTTTGCTGTGTTGTGAACTCCAGCTCAGAGATAACTGCAGTTCCTGAGTCTGCAGGGATGGGACTGTTCGAGAGGCAGATCTCATGCAAAGGGCATTGATGGTGTTCTTTAGGTTCACACAAAACCTTCCAGCTACTGGCAAGCTACAAAAAAAGAGTTGGTACCAAAAGCCAGATCCTGAAGGGAGAATCGTGTGTGTTGTTCCTTTCCGGTGCACCAACAAAAACATTGTGCTCAGAAGATAACTCTGAAACTGCCTTTTGTTGTATTTCATATGAAGTAGGATTTTCTATCTGCAATAACCACCAGATGATTTTATTTCTAGGAACTAGATTATTTTACAATAAAGGCAAAGAACCTCCAATCATTGCAGCAAGCAAAGAAAAAACACCTCTAAACATTCCAAGAATATTACAAAATGTCCTAAAACCAACTTAGTTTTCACTCACGTGATTGATATGTGCACTATTTTACTGCACAACACTGTTTTTCTTACGTAAAATTGTTTATTTCAACTATAGCTAACTTGATTCTCTGTGTAGCAGGATCTGAGGCCAGTAAACCATGAAGAAATTTTACACTGCAGACTGCAGCAAGCAGAGGTCTCTCTAGTGAAGGCATTATTTTACAAAATGATGGATGTGCATATTTATTTGCTCTGTGACTTCCATGTCAGGTTTGTCATATTTCCTCAAATTACTAGTTAAACCAAGGTTTTGAGTTTTGTTTTGTTTTTGTTTCTGCTGAAGCCTGCAGGCTCAATATACCTTATAAAAATGAAGCTGTAATTTATCTGCTCCATAGATCATGTGTAACAATAATCACTCTGGAGTCTGTGCCCGGTTCAGATGTCTGGCTTTGTTGGAAGAGATGTATGAAATGAACAAAAATCTTCCTGATTTTCATACTCTGCAATAAACCTGAAATATGGAGAGAAGCGAAACATGTATTTAAATTAAACCGAGGAATCATGACAAAGAAGGAGTACAGAGAAACACACGCACACCCAGACACGTATTTTGCAATGACACAGTATTATTTCTCTTACCAGATGGACCTCTACAAGTTCTGTGCACTCCACCTCACAGACATTCAGCAGTCAAGGCAGTGGAACAATTTTCACCCTGAACTTGGACTCACCTGAACGGTGAATTGTTAAGTTGCATTTTGCGGGGGTAAAAACCTTTGCCAACACAAAAATGTGGGGACCCCCAGAAGGGTTCATATTCACAGGCACTGCCTGCAATGTTTGAGTGCTACTTCACACTAAATTCACTGCTTGGTGTTAATGCTTGTTTCGCATACATATGGGTAATTCTGGAAAGGCCACGAGAAAACCTCAGAATCTTTTTCTAGGTGTTTGCAAAAATAATAATAATAAACAGGCTAAAATTATTAGCTGACCAATCTAACCATATACAAATGGAAAACTCACTGAAGACTGTTGTAGCTTTAATCCCCTCCATACCCACCCCCACCTCTGGGAAAGCCAGGGAATAATCTTAATACACTGAAATATTTTTTATTGCCCGGGGTGGCCAGTTCCTCCCACAGCCAAACTGCCTTTTGCAAGGCAATTCTCTCCTTATTTTGTTTGTCACAACACCGAAAGGATACGTGGTTCGGGTTGCACCTCCCTGTGTGGGGATGCGGAGCGGGCGCCAGACTGTGCAAGGCGCCTGCCGGGGCCACGCGCATCCCTCGTCACTGCACGGGTTAATCAGCAGCCAGGCTCTGCCACCGCCGGGGCCCCAAGGAAGCCAGGCATTGGGAAAAGATTTCTGGTCCATTGGCTGTAGGAACACAGAGCTGCAGCGAGGCCCTGGCATGAGGAAGAGATGGCAATTTTAAAATTAATTAATTCTCTGCGATGAACTTCGTCGCAGAGCTGCAGCCCCGCTCTGGTTGTGGAGCGGGGGGGTGCCTCCTCTGCTCCCCAGACAATGCCATGCTTGGGACTGGATGGATAAAACACATCCTGGGAGGCACTTCCAGAAGCCCAAGGTCTGGTTAGTCTGCAGCCTGAGTTACAGGGCAAATCTGATTCTTCCTGCAGCTCCCCAAATTCTCTTTTGTTTTTTTGAAAAACCCCTAAATTGCAGCGGCACCGTCATTAAGAGATCCACCAGAAGCCTGGAAGAAGAGATTAGCACATACCAGAGTGACAGGGCTGCTGGGAAGGGGAAAAAATAGACAACATCAGTGCAATGTACCATTAAAAGTATGGAGTGACAGATGACAGTTGGTCTGTGATGGGGTGATTCAGCTAAATGGTAAACAGAAGGGCGAATTCTGATCTCGCTTATGCCAACATAAACCTTGGGCTGCAGAGGAGCTGCTTCGCGTCTCTAGGACCGGAGTGGAGCCCATGAAAGCTGTGACTCAGCCAGATAATCTCTGACAACTGTTAGCACTGTGGTAAATATGGCAACGTGGCAGGCTGGAGAAGGGGCTAAAAAAAGTTTCGCTTCCACACTTCCCAAATGAAATGTTTCAGAGGTTTTTTATCTCAGAACGACGTCTAACTTTGTGGTAGCAGTAATAGAAGTGGTTGAGAAATATTGAGGTAAAACATGTTGGGGTTTTTTTTTTCAGGTTGGATGAAATATTTTGATTGAGGCTAAATTAATGAGGTTGCTGAGCCAATGGGGTGAAAAGTCAGTTATCCCCATAAACTCCAGTCCCTCGGCAGTGGGCCTGATGGGCACTTCAACCAGCCATTAATGGTGATGTTGTGGACAGACACTAACTCATGCCTGCATGAGATAGACGAGGAAAGGCTTTTAAAAGGAGCTATTTGCTAAGAGAATGTTTAACATTTGTTTTTGCTTCAAGAACACATTTTCAAAGAGAGGATCCCATCCAAAACATATGTTGCCTCCCTGTGTGGGCAGGCGTGCAAACACTAACGTGGGACCGAGCAAACTGCAAAGGAGAGCATGGAAGCCAAAGCTAAAACTCTCCCATCTTGCTGCTGAGGCTTCCTTGTGATAAAGCTGCTTCTCCCTGATACTGGCACTGAGAAAGGAACGGATTAGGCCTGTCCTGTCTCCTGGGTGTCTGAACCCCCTTGTCCTTCACCCATTGGCACCATCTGGCACCACATTGTTCGCATTTGGTAAATGACGATGTAAAAACCATCGGGATGTGAGCCTGTGCCATATTGCTCTTCTGATTAAGAGAATAAATTTCCTTTTTAATTTCCATGGCTTCATTTTGTGAGGTGTTCGTATTTTAACTTCAGTCCACACAGTGCCTGGTTTCACCAGCAAACTACTGTGGTATCTGCAGAACTACAAGTAAGTAATTTCTTGCGGAAAATGTTGAATTTTTCACATTTTAGCTGGTCTGAAAAGCAGCTATGCATAGAGATATGGAGATCTGAAACACATCATCCTTGGTGGGAAAGACCATGAGAAGGGACTGTCCCATGGGGAGGCCACCATGGCAGCTACATCACCCTCCAAGGCTTTAGGAAATTTAGCATCACTCAGTGCCATTTTAATATTTGGAGAAAAGTTTTTTGTATGAAGCAGAATTGCTTCCTCCTGTGAGCCCGACTCGAGGTTGCAGTGAAAATGGGTCTCGGAAATAAAGCTCTGCACCTTATATAGGAAAGCTACCAAAAATATATGGATTGTGGAATTACTCTTTGCTGAGAAGGGAATTCAGATTTTATTCCTCCTATTGCGTTTTATTTCTTGTGTCATTACAGAATACACAAGCAGATTATTCCCCAGCCACAAAAACAGTTGCAGCGAGATGCTGCAGTAGAAAAGAACAAAACAGGCAACAGTTCAACATTCTCAGTTAAGATCATTATGATACTATTAATGGATATTAATTTCTGTTTATTTTACAAATATTAGGAAACTAGTTTTCAAATTCACACCTCACCAAATGCTTTACAACAATGATTTGTTTCATTAATTTTATCAGCTGCATGCCTTGTTTTTTTATAGCACGTTCTTTGCTGAGAGACATTAATCTGTGATGGAGCATCCTAAGAGCCTGTGCAGGGATCCAAGCTGATAAATGTTGGTGTGCAGGCTGCCCACCACTGTCAGTTTTTCAATTTGCAGTGTAGTTGGGGCACATAATAAATTTCTGGGGGTTTTATTTTTATTTTACAGAAGCCTTGAATTTTTTCTGTGCATATTTTCTCACTGTTTTAACATACATATGAGCCCTCAACATCCAAATGTCAAATTCTGTGCGATACGGGTTAGGTAATAAACCCTATGGTATTATTTTTAGAATACCTATAAAAATAACTAACACAGTTTAAAGTCATGTCTTAGTTAAATATTCAGTGTAGAATTGGTTTTTAGCTGAATTCAGTAGCCACTATTTCTGAGTTTCTCACTAGTAAATATAAAATGCTAATGGAAAGCGAACAGGAAAATATTTTGCATATGCTAAATTGACCTTGTATTCAAAATGCAAAAATGCTTGTGCCACGTGCTTAAGAAAAATAAAGTGGGTTAATGCTTACACCTGGATGATAAAGAGAGCAATGCACACACTGTTATTTAAAATATTTTCCTTAAATTCTCAAGGTTTACAAAATGTTGTGGCTTTGTCTATAATGGCAAGAGCAGAGAGCGGCAGCCAACACTAAATTCTATTTCTGATTTTGATCCGGATTCATTCCTCCTGCCCGTTCCTGGGGGCTGTTCCGGAGCTGAGCGCCGCAGTGTTACCCAGGTGCTGCTGTGCCCATTGCAGCAGCGGGCAAGCGGCCAAAGGGAGCAGAGTCAGGTCCCTCCAGCGCCACCAGCGCCAGGCCAGTCAAGTCCGGCACACAGATCATGCAACACTCATGTGCCAGTAGTTTTACAGCCCATGATCAGAGGGTTGCACACATCCTTACACCTCCCAGGTGGTGAACTTCTCCCCAGAAGGAGCGGGAGGCAGGGCTGGAGGTCTGCACAACCTTCCTCCGGGTGAGGGTTTTACAGGCTGAGTGGAATCCTAAGCAGCTTTTGCTCTCCTCTTCCTTGTCAGTCTGCTGTGAATGCTGCCCTGGATGCCGAATTCCTCTGCTGAAAACTGGAGATGGAGCTAAAACTCAGGTTCTGGGATTGGACCTCCTGTCACTGTGCTGAGCCCGGTGTCTGTTGAGCACTGCCAGCGATGGATCAGTGCAGGAATGGCAGTGGGGAAACACTCCAACAACACATGGGTGCTGCTGCATTCCCTCCCCTCCCTCCCAGTCCCTTGGCCAAATTTCTCTATTCCTTTCAGTGTAACTCAAAACCAATGAAGTCAATAGAAAAACCAGTTAACCAGACCCTGACTCAGCCCTTGGTTTACTCAAGCTCCAGTGCTGTGGAGTTAACCCATGACACACTTTAGTTTACCTTCGTGTCTTTCCCCAGAGCAGACAGAGAATCCTATTTTTCATATTTGTTTCCTTGGACCTTGGCCAGCTGAATAGAGGTCAAATACGTCAAGCTGGGTCTAAACTACAGGAAAAAAATGAGCTGCATTTCAACCTTTTTCTCTAGCAGAGTGACAATATAATTCATGTTTATATTCCTGCCTTCGCCACCGTCCTGCTGTTTGACCTTGGCGAAGTCACTTCATCTTTTTGGACCTTCATTTCTCCTCCAGCTTGTTCCTTTTGTCTTTAGACTAATATGGGGCAAAAATAAACAAATATCTATGGGGTAAAACATGGCTTAGGCTGTGCACTGGCATTGCTACAACAAAGTGCTTCCACCTCCTGGACTTGAGGTCCAGGCAGAAGTTATGGAAAATAATATCAGCATAAATTCCAAGCATGGGATAAACATAAAGCAATGTGCTGTCCCCATGCATGCCATGGGTTTTCAGCATTCCCACCCAAATTAGCAGGCAGCTCTCTGATGCAGAGCAGCACTGTGCCCTCCAGTTCTGCCATGCAGCAGGAAAAGCCAGTTCAGATAGGACCAGGAGCTGAGCAAAAGTGAAATACCTTCATTTGAGTGAAACTCCCATTTTTATGGAGATGTTTGGATGTCTTCAGATCTAATTTCAGGATCCAAACACCCCAATTTCCCCATAAGAATGTGTTCAAACATTGCTTGACTGCTATCCTCCCTTGCTGCAGAGGTGGGAAGTCATCTCAACTGATGAGGAGTCATTATAAAGTTGACAATTTGCCCCTTCCCTTCAAGAAACCAATTCTGCAGAGCTTCATTCCTTTCAGCCCACACCAGCTCTCATCCAAAGCCTTCCCTGCTGCTCGAAAGAAACTTGAAATTTCCCAACTGCAGGATTAAACTCATCCTCTCCCCCTCTAAACAAACAAACAAATAACAAAAGAGGGAAGAAATTATCTCTACATAGTAGGGAGATGAATGTAAAGAGTTTATATGTTAATCACTGGCAGAAAAAAAAATCCCAACTGAAGTCAGAAGGAGAGAAAAGAAGAGATAAAGGGGGAATATGGACATTGGAAAGGAAAAAAAGGCGAGAGCAGGAGATACAAAGAGTGTTGTTTGTCTGCTCTGTGAGAGTGGCCAGAGCCCTGTCCAGACTGGGGGAACAGAATTATCCAACTTTTAAAATTCCTGCAGGGAGTCCCCTGGGTCCCAGCTCTCCCCCTGGGTGGGGGCCACCCACCCTCTGCCCCCGTTGTCACCTTGTGCTCTGCCTTGCAGGAACGCTGAGAGCTGGGAAGGAGGGAGGGAAGGCAGCCCAAACCCAGCACCCTTCTGCGCCTCGCGAGCCCATCATCTCCTTCATACCCATCGCTCATCCAGGCATTCCCTTCTCCCCGTGATGACTACTTGCAAAATAAAGGCGAATTTCTTGATATCTATTATTATTATTATTTTAATTTTTTCTTTTTTTGGGTATCCCCGGTCTGGAAGGAGTTAAAGTCATCATCTCCTCGATGTCCACCGCAGCACCGCATTCCCGCTGAGCTCCATCAGAGCTGCCGGGGCAGTGGCAGCGGTGACTTCACCTCAGTGCGTCGCAGCCTCGCGCGGTGCCCAACTGCTGGAGTTTGCTAATTTGTGTGTTTTCACTCGAGGCCTGCTGATTCAATCATTTTAAAGATGCCCATTTCTTCCAAGCCAGGGATTTTATGACTCTAAGGATTAGAAGCTGTTATCCCAACAAACCCTGGAGCTCTATATATTCTGATTTTATGGTAAGCTTCACTAATAAACTGTTTAAAACATATGCTAATTGTGTTTATTGTATTCTTTAATTATCATATGTATCATTAAAGATGTACTATTCCGTTTGGAATCCTAATACCTAATGCCCTCCTTTTATTTATTTATTTTCTTTTTTTTTGGTATCGTTTCACAGTACTGCATTACTTTAAAAAAGAAGAGAGAGGAAATGGAAATACAGATATATATTTTAACAAGGAAGCTTATTTTCAATTTTCACTGTTTATTTAAAAGTAGAGTCTTTGAATTTAATTTGAAATCTCTCTCATGAAGAAAGGCAGGCAGGGAATGACATAACAAAACATGGCATTCTGTCTCTGTGCATTTCATTCTTTAATTCTTTTTTAAAATATGCCTCCCTATCATCTATGCTTGGAACTATGCTTAGTTTTCTGTTTTCAGACTGCTGAAAATGATAATTTACCCAGCTGAGTTGGGTTACAAAAGATCAGAATAATTGTCCCCTCATTTTTGTTATATCTCATTATTCTTATCATACATACACACACTCACACACCCCAGCGTGTGCATAATAAATAAGGGTGTATTATGTATATGTACATGCACCCATGTATACAAATGTATATTCACACTAATTGTGCTCATTTTTTACCCATTAATGAGGACTTGTTTTTCCAAAATAGAGTTACCTGCCATCCGAGCTGGGTGAGCAATTTTCACTATTTTGAAGCCTGATCTTGATCCTGAACGCTGTTTTATCCTGTTGCTTTAAAATGAGGGTGCCCCTGCATAATCAAAGCCTGGATTCAGGAAAAATTCCCTTCTCCTGACTTGCCCCCGACAGCCAGAACAATGTCTCCCAGCCCTGGCTGCTGCTGATGGCAGAGGCCTGCCCTGATTCCTATCCTGCTTTTATCATTTTCATTCTTTTTTCTTTTTCACTTGGGAAAATAAACTGGCATTAACACGGGGCATTTTGCTCATTGCTGGAAGAGAAAACAGCAATAAAAAAATCCCAGCTTTTTTCAGCTGCGCAAGTCAGGGGAAGGGCAGGAAGACGCATGTGCAGCGAGATCAGTCCGTGGTCATCAATACTGCAGATGGGAATAATAAATATGTGCAGGCACAGGAGAGAAAAACGCAGCCACGCTCATTTCTGCACACATGTGCTCCAGCTCAGACCTTTAAGTTCTTTCCCCCCACCCCATATTTGATAATCGTGGGAAAAACATGATTATCCCAACAGAGAGTTTTGTTTTGATGAAAAGGAATGAAACTGCTGGTCTGCTTTGCTGCTGGAGTAGTGGGGGATTTGCTCTCAGGAGTTTATCAACCAGACTTTTTTTATTTTAGTTGGTGAAGAATTTTTCCTTTAGGTACCAGATGTTAATGTCAGCTTGTGAATGAAACAGCTTCTGCAAATTGAATAATGTCATTTGCATTCACTCATTCTAAATAACATTGAAAAGTGGCAATGCTGCTTGTGGTAAAAATTCTTTTTCCGGGCAAAAGAGACTCTGCTGGGGTATCCAAGACATGATAAAACACTGGGATTTGGATTCTTTGATAAACTTGTTAAATAAGTGTAATATTGGGCCAAAAAACTTAAAAAACATGTAATTTTGGTTCCTAAATAATGGCAACCCACAGCCTAAGCATCCACACCACATAATACAGAACTTAATGTCTGGTCAGATTCTCTTTATGGGGGTGATGGGTGAATTTGGGAGAGGCTGCCTGCATAGGTGCTGTCACTTTTCACTTGCTGGGACCCCTGAGGCCAGGATTAATTGTTTGTTTTGTCTTTTTGGAGATGTAACCCATTGTTGCTTTGACATCCCAGCCACAGGTGTGTTCCAAGCTGCAGGAAGAAATAGCAGATTGTGTCCTGTCAAAACACACCCACTGTGGTTGGAGACATCGCAGCCCATGGCTGATTTTATCCTGAATTCCATGGGTGCAATATTTGGGGTGCTGGTGTGTCTGGGGGGCCCAGGGGGAGCACATCCCCCCTGCCTGCACCAGCCCAGCCAGCACAGCTCTGCCCTTGCTGCAGCCCCTGGAAATGATCATTTTGCACATCCCCACACAAATTAAAGCATCGCCATCTCTCCTTATTATATTAATGGATTTTATGCTACTTTTTAAATTACACTGTTTTCAAACAGGAATACATTTGAATGTCAGACTCTAATACCCAAATATAAATGTCAGGACCTCTGTACATCTCCGGCATGTAGGAACTAATTTAATCATCTCAGTGAAACGATTTCAGTTCAGACAATCACTTTGTTCGAGTGGAAGGGTTATGAAGAGGGTGCACAGCCACAGGAAAGTGCTTACACACTATTTAGGACCATGCTTTTTTATAAAAAGAAAACCAAGATGGGCATTTATTCAGGAGTGGAAATTCCCAGCCCCTGCCCAGCTGATGGTAACTGAGGTAATCGCACTGCGGGCTCAGAAAAATGATGCGCAGCACTGAGGAATAGCAAATGCTCATTTACTGGAGAAAAGAAGGGGAGGGGGCAGTGATGGGAAATGATTTTTTCCCCCTGTGTCTGGAGAAAAAAAAGGACAATCTTTTGAAATCCAGGCTGCCTGGTCAGCGAGTGCTGCTGGGCTCCCGAGTGGGTGATCCCGCCGGCTGCGCACAGGGATGACACGGACATGGGAGCAAAACCAGCAGCACTTTTGCGTATGGACTGTGGGCCTCCTGCTTCTAAAACTCAGCTTAGACAGTTTCATTCCTCCTTTTTACATATGGCATTTAAAAAAAGGCAAAGGCAGCGCAGGCAGGTTTTTATCCAAAGGGTAACTGCTAAACAGGACTGGCAGAAGGAGCTTATGCCCTGTGTGGGCCTGCTACCCCAGCATCACCATACTCCACCATAACCCATGGCTTCTCTCGGTTCTAGGAGCGAGGGAAGTTCCTCCCAATTTCTGGGGTCGTTCAGATCGGCTCCAGGCCACTGCTGTGCAAAACTCCCATCAGCAGGAGTGCAGTGACTGCATGGGAAAGAGAAAGAAACATCCCAGCTCCTTTCTGGGGTTTCTGGAGGATCAGGGAGGCTTGAGAGGAAGTAGCATGGTCGGAGAAAGATGGGAAAAAGAAAGGGGAAGGGTGGATCAGAGCCTGGAAGAATGGGGAAGGGGTGGTTAGGAATCCCAGAGTTAATAAATGAAGGACATGCTCCAATCCATGTGTGTGGGGAGTGTTTGACCATGTCCTTTCCCTGGGTGTGCCATCACCTCCTGAGCTGCAGCCCAGCACAGCCTGCATGGGAGCCGATCCAGTTCCCGGTGAGGTTGCTGGGAATAAGCATGGATTCAGTGCTGAGTGCACTTGCCTGCGTTGAATGTAAAACTTCCAGCCCTAATTTTGTCTTCACAACAACCAGGTTTAAAAACTTCGAACTGAAATAATGTTGCTGCTGTGTCATGCACCCCCAAACAAAACAAACTAAAAGAATAACCAGGGCTGCCGTCCATTTTGGAGAGCTTGGGTGAAAGAGGCTTAATTTGTCAGGTTACTTGTTACAATTAGATGCAGTATAGGTGATGTCAAGTCATATTAAAGGCTCTAAGGTTTTCCAAGTATTGGTATGAAAACTGCCCAGGCTTGATAACAAAAACATGAGCAGGAGAGCTTTGTAAAACAATCAAAAATCAGTCCCGTGTGTCAAGTTGAATGTATCAATGAGACAGTTTGCAGTCAGAGGGCTGTCTTATGAAGTGCTGTCAACAGTCAATGCTACACTTGTCTGATCAGTCCAGCTCCGCTAAGTGGAAAGATTTCTCTTTATATTAACCTAATAGAAAAGGAAACGAAAACTAGGAAAATGTAAGCCACAGTAATTCATCTCAAGTATCCTGAAGGACAATTAGCAACAAAGGCTAGCGGTGGTAAGCCTGCTCTTTGGTGGGGTTTGGAGATCTGGGGCTGTAATTATTGAGCCATCCTGCTGAATAGCACAATCAATGCTTGACGGCTGCGCCGGTGCGGCGGCTCGAGCTCTTGTGTAAATGAAACGTCAGGCTGGGGGAAAAGGGAGCATTGTGTTTACCCGAGCCTGGATTAGCTTTTAGAGAACAACGAGTCTGCAGTCGACGCAAGACATTTTAATGGTGTTGTCGGGATCTTTCCTAACAGGAGGCTGGGGTGGTGGAGAGGGAGGGAGAACGGTGCTGGCGAGGAGGATGGATTCCATCCGCGCTGTGCAGGTGTGCGCACATCCAGCCCCACTTCCCGCCTTGTCCCAGCTGGACCGTGGTCCTTGGAGTTGGCAGCAGCCACCCAGGATCAGGGCAGTGGGACCGCAGTGCAGTCGTGCCAGGCTTCACGACTGGCTGGGCAGGTGACATGTTTTTGCACCCGACTACATATCTTTCTGCTCAAAGGGCTTTAAGCCTCCCTCCCCTTGCTCCCTCGAGCATGGCTCTTCCTGATTTATAGCCTCAGGGTTTATCCCTCTCCCTCTTTCACAGTATTTTCACTCTTTCCCTCCTTCTCTCTCAAAAATAAACTTTTCCCCAGCAGCATCAAGCTCAAGCTTTTCAGCCCTCCCTTTAAATTCCTGTCTAACTTCTCATGGACACATCTCTATTCTTGTCATGTCTTACTTCCTTCTTTCACAGCAGAAATATTTATCAAACTGTTCTTCAAACCTGCCAGTAGCTTCACTTCCCCCTTCAGTTTTCTCAGCACTGCTCCTTATATTGCAAAATCATCCCTTATTCCATGCACTGAACGAAAATTCTGGCTCCAGCCACGGATGTTCTGGGAGAGTTTTGTGTGGGCACATGCCCAGACATGAAGGACTCAGCCAGGTTTTTGTGGCCATTCAAAGCTAATCCCCTTTTCTCACCAATTGCAAATATTCCAGTCCTGGACCAGTGTTGCTGGGTGGGGAGGTGACAGGTATCCCAATCCCTTGTTTCCAGCCACATGCTGGAAGAGCAAACCTGAACTGCCAACATATGAAGATTTCCTTCTAGCTCGTGTGTAGACTGCAATGCTCATCCCTCCAGGAATATCAAGGTAAGTAAATACCTATGGAATACACACTGCTGTGCTTGTTTCTACTACAGGGTGACAAAGTGAATGAAGCAGCCCTGGCTGTGCTAAGCTTGGAGAAGACAAGTGATCACAGGAATATCCAAAGGTTTTGGGAATGCATTTGCTTTCTTTACTCAGGCTTCATTCAAACACATTTTTGCAGCCAACCTTTTCAGTGTCAATGACATGGTGCCCACCCTGCCCAGACCCCGCCAACGCTGTGGTGTCTGACTCCTGCCACTAAACCCAGAGAGTTCAGCCCCATTTTCCTTCCTGCAGCCCCAGAACCTGCTCAGCCATGGAGCAAACCAAGGCTGGAGCTCTGTGAAGTGCTTGGGGCAGGCGCCGACTCTCACCCATAAACCACCACCACGCACCTCCTCAGTGGAAGGCAAACTCTGCAGATGTAATTGATTAGTAACTATCAGCTAATTGCAGGGTAATCACATGATTATTTTTGCTTTGCAAACTGAATAGTTGCCATGAGATTGGATAATTGTGCGGGGCAATTTTACACGGAGGCACATACGAATGCAGAGTGAAACCAGTCTCAGGGCTGTGTACAGTGGGCAGGGTGATTTTATTCCTTAGAAGTCTGGTGTCCACATCAGTGCATCGTGTGCTTTTAAAGGCATCTTTGGATCCTGTGCTCTAAAGGAGAACCAAAAGATAAGAAATTGCTCTACTGGCACCACTAGAATGAAATAAAATCCCCAACCTTTTGGCAAGGCAGCATCCTGACAGGTCTGCCAGCCCAAAGGGAAGATGCAATGCTCCTGTCCTTTGGAGGAGGGTTTGGGCTGCTCCTCCAGGAGGAGGAGAGGCAGAGGCAGGGGAACACCGCAGGAACACACTCTACTTAACCCCAGGAACTTGTTTGCCTGCAGCCCACGTAGGCACCACAGCCAAAGCCGCACCTGCAAAGGAGTGCAAAGCATCTCCCTCTCCTCCCAAGGCCTCGTCACGAAACACAGAGATGGTGGTTGGAATAATTTGTCCTTTTGTAGCTCATTAAAATTTTGGTGCTGGCAGGAGAGTCAATCAAATGCCAGCAATGCAACCCAAATATTTTCCCCGATGGGTTGAACATTGTACCAGTAAGCAATTGAAGAAATTATTTTCTCTGTTGGCAGGGTGATTTCAAAGGCACTTTAGTCTCTCAATGTCTCTTAGATGATTAAATATTTCAAGCCATTTTCAATGTCACTGATTCAGATTAATCAAATATTGAAGAGATGGGGTTAAAGCTGGAAGATGTGTTCTCTTTGGCCTCTCAGCGTTGTGGCATCAAACCTGTGGGATAAATACTCCACACAAGGGGCCCGTATATTCTAAGTTTAATGGAAGCATGACTGCTTCTCTTGTCAGGGAATCCTAAAGCTTCCTACATGTCAGGATTCCTGCAAAAAACACTGGAACTACTAAAATAGGACCAACTGGATTTTTTCAGTGATTCAGAAAAAATAATATAAAGAACTACTATAAGTCTGAATTACAAAAATGCCTGTATTAATTTCAGTTTGGCATTGCAAGACACATTTCTGTGTGAGCCGAGAGCCAGCAGAACGTACTGGGAATATTTTTTAGGCCTTATGTAGGAATAATTAATACAGGAAACAAATGCCACAAGCACATTCATGGATGTACAGGAGGATGGTTCAGATCCTCAGCTGATGGAAGCAAACCTCCATCATCTATTGCAAGGGAGATACAGGGATTTACCCCAGCTGAGGCTTCAGCTCAGCCTATGGAAATACTGTTGATGTCCAGTGGCCAGTGGGCACGGGCTGGGAAGGAAGTCAGAGCAGGGAGCCTTTGTCTCTTTGGATTTCTTCAGGAAATAATGAAGGAAACACAATAGAATATATCTGTGAGGCCACACTGCTATCAGAGGGGTTGGGTACAAGAAAAACAGCTTGAGCTCCACTCTTGTATTCTGGTATTCACTCGCGTGGCCTCGGAAGCTGCCACTGGGAGGCTCAGCCCAAGGCCTCAAATGAACTGAAAAATGTTTCTGTGCAGGAAAAAACCCCCCTCAGAATGAGTTACATTGGTCTTTACAAGGAGCCACACATGCTCATAGCCCGATTTAAAGAGTAAAACAAGAAAAAAAAGCCCAATTCATTGCTAGCAGGAATGTTTTTGCTCCCAGAAGACAATCTATTGGTAATGTTGCATCTGCAATTAATTTTGAGTGAAACAGAAAGCTCACACACATTCACTGATCAGAATTTGGAAGAACATACACACTTTGCAATCATTTTCATAATGCTCCCTGCTACTCTCCCACCAGGCATTTCAGGGTGCACCAGCTCAGCTTTCTTAGTTTCCAGGTGTAGTTTTTTGTAACTGGAAAAATATATGTATCATGCAAAGTCTGTTATTTAACATCTCTGGATTTAAAAATCTTAGTGGTTAAACTAAGAACTGTGTTAGAAGTAGAAAGGAAAGGCTGAAATCTGAAAGTGAGAAAAAAAAAAGGAGGAAAAATCAGGGTCACCTGGTTACAGTCAGACAAAAGCCACATTTCAAAAAATGTACCCTGTAATTTAGTCAAAATGGAAAGGACAGGAAAAAGGTCAATATTGTTTTAAATGAGCCTAACAGCTTCCTTTATGTAATGGGTGAACTCCAGTGTGTTTCCGGATGATTGGCAATTTAGCTGCTCGGGGGAAAAAAAAAAAGGTTAAACTTATCAGCACACAAAAGTGCCAGCAATTTATTTCTGTCACTTTCCTACAAATTAACCTATTTTAAGGCATTCTGAACCTCATCAGCAAGCCCAGGTGTGGCTGGGAATGAGGGTCACCACCAGGCCCACATGCACAGCGAAAACGTGACAGCAGTTTCGGGAGGCAGCAACCACACAAAGGAGCTCTCGAAGATGAATCCCACGAGGAGAGGGTTTATATGTTCAGAAAAGGAAATAAATACTCAACACTCTCCCCCATGAGTGAGGTTTGCTCAGCCCAAACCCTGTGTGGACCCTGAGGTGGGATGTTCTGCATCCCTGTGCATGCTGGAAGGGGTAAGGGATGGATGCTCCGGGATGGAGCTTACAGCGTTCTGCTGTATCAAAAGACATTTATGGACCTGAGTCCTGCCCTGCCCAAGCCCCGGCTTTCAAACTCAGAGAATAAGGGCAAGCAGAGGGAAACACAGCTCTAACCCCAATCCTTCACACACCTTTGCTCACCCAGATCCAAACCCTGTCACAAACCTTCATGTGACTGAGGTTTTTAGGCTATAATCCCTGGAGTCAGCATGGAGAGAACACCCTCTTGGGCAGCTGCAGCATCAGTCTGCTCTGCTGTCTGTCTGTCTGTCTGTCTGTCTGTCTGTGGTGTTGAAGGCAGTCACAGCTCAATGGACACCCATAAAGCTGGGGTCACACCAGTGGTGACAGTCCCAAGCAGAGGGGTGGCACACAGCGCGTGCCCAGGCACGGAAGCTTCCCATCACCTCATTTTTTTATGGGGAGGTTATTGATCAATCTCCATTTATTTTCCCCATGAGGTTGCCTTGGCTCTATTCCACATCTTTGGCTGGTGGGGTGTCTCAGGGGGTGGATGAAGCAGAACTGAGGAGGAGGTGGGAGAGAGATGCTCAGTAGCAGAGTTTGGGAAAGGATTGTGACATCCACAGGATGGGAAAGCTGGAGAAATGGTACAGATGGAGGCAGGGAGGGGTCTGAGTAGGAGGGCAGGCCCAAACCCACCTCTGAGAGCCTCCAAAAGGCACAGATCCCCACAGCAGGGAAGGAATAAAAGCAGAAAAGTGGCATTTTTATTCATTGGTTAATATGAGAGATATGGGCTTTCCTAGAGATGCCAGCTTAAAGGAGACCTTTAGCAGTAACATTTTCAAACAATTGGTCTTTCCTTTCCGTGCTGATTACAGCCTTTCTAAAGCCCAGAGCAAGGCCTCCTTCACCTCATGTGCACTGGGGCTGGACAAGGCTCTACCACACAGCACTCTGTGATTTCAACAGAAAATAACATAATTAATTTAAACGTAATAGCTACAATTTTCAAGGGGACCAACTTGAAAATCTAGCGGATTGAGGCTCCTGTACCATTTGTGGCCAGGAGTTTCCACAGTCCAGGGGTGTGGCGGTGCTGCCCTTCATGGAGAGGTGCTCAGAGCTCTGAAATTCCAGGATTTTTACCTGGTGCAGCCTCTCAAAGGGGGCATTAACGGCTTTGAGCTGAATCACTGAGCCTCACAGCTGACTTTTAACCAAAGCAGTGGCTCTCCCTTTAAAACACACTGGGTAGATAAAGCAGCATCTTTCAATATCTGGATATTTTCTAGTGTCGATTTTAAATACAAGGATGCTTGACTGACTGCTCTGCACCGTGACAAAGCTCTTAATGATTGCTCCAGATACATCCACAGGTGAACCTGCCAGTGAGTTAATCAGCAGAAGAGGCTTGACACAGTGGTATTTTGATCTTTGGGATTTCTGTGAGCGCTTATGGGCCCTTTTTTTCTTCTCTGACTCCTAAAATCATCAGCAGCAGCAGGTCCCCTTCATAACCAGATTGCTCTGGAGCTAAATACTGACCAAGAGCAGACTGCTGACCTCAAATTACAGCAAAGACAAGACTCTTTTAAAACTTGCAGGAGTATGATTTCAATTCAGACCATTAAAATATTTCAACTACTTCTGCTTGAACCTTAATGCTTCATTTCTTGAATACCTGAAATCCCTGGTTTAATCTGCTACAGACATCATTACCTTTGCCATTACCTCTTGTGACACAACTCTTACTCTCATGATTACTCATGTAGACAATCAAGAAAAAAGTGAAAATATGAGTTATTTTCAAGCAGTGGAGGGAGCCTTTAAAATTTATCTTTTTTTATCTAATTAATATAACTTAATTGTCTTTTAATAGAAGTTGCATTTACAATTGGAATAAAATATGATGTAAGCAGCATCAGAAGGGATGGGCTGTAGATGTCCAGCAAAGTTTTGAGGGTCAGGTACAGTGCCTGGTGTGGGGAGCTGGTAAATACAGTTTAGGGAGAAAATTAGGAAGGCTTAGTTTTCACTTGCTCTTTCCCCCCTCTGGTATGAGACAGTAAGGCAGCAGCTCATGAAAAACATTAACTTCCAGAGGCCTTTAATAACAGCCTTCAGTGAACCTAGAAATGCTAAGAGGGACAATTTTGCAGTCTAGGGTGTTTGAATCAGTAGCTTTTCATATCACAGTTGAGGCATAAATAGCCATTGTATCCGCTGAAATTATTTCGATCAACTTACGTATTCACCAAGTGGTGTCACTACCACCGCTCTCCATCGCAGTGCTGGAGGAGCTAAGATTCGAGGAACTTGACAGGATAATTAAGTATGAAAGCAGACTGGATTTAGCAGGACCCCAGTGAGTCAACAATCCCGATTGTTTCATCATCTCGGCTTTGTGCTGTTCATATCTTATCAGATTAGATAACAATCTGGTATAGCTATGAGTTGAATTACCATGTTGAACTGCACAGTTAGACCACATGAAAAACATCAATACACATTTAAATAATCCCATTTTCAAACTCAGATAAGAAATGGCCAACCTCTACAAATCAAAGGCATATCCTCAGGCTAAAATAAAGAGTGGTCTGATTACCTATTCAGTGATATCAAAGTGCAACAATCAAATGCTATCGCCAATATGACACAGAGGGCCTTATAGCAGAGCAGCAACACGACGGCCTCCTGACAGCAAATTTCAGAGCAAAATTCACAGGTGGCGAATTTCAAAGGTGAGGAAAGGATGCAGCCAGGTAGCTCCCACAGAATGGAAATCTTCCAGCGCCTCAGAGCCTCTTCCTCCTCCTCCATGTTCCTCCTTGCAGCGCTCACAGGGCTTATGCTCTCAGCCTCCAGTGCAGAAGCTCAGAGGGTCTGCAGGGAGCAGATCCCCCCTTTTGCAACCTTTCCATTACCCTTCCTGGACACAGAGCCTGTTGCCAGCCCACACACACAGTTCCTCTTGCCCTGTCTTCCCAAAATGACCCCTGCTCTCCCAGAAGTCCCATTTCACAGTCTTTTCCATGGGAGAATCCCCACTGCCACCCGCAAATGCAGGTGGCCACATGTGACCACCTTGTGAGGTGGCCAGGCCGTGGTACCTGCAGGAGCTTGAAATTGTTTTGAATTTGTCCTGGGTTGAGAAGAAAATTAAGCTTGGGGAAGTTAAGTTTGAGATGAATATGTGGCCCTTTTAATTACAGTCACATTTTCTGTGCCAGATCCTGACTCCCCACGAAAGCTGAGCGAAACTCTGCATTAAGAACCCTGTCACTGAGAATGAAAATCGAACTGAATAAAAATTAAACAGTGATCAATTCTCTTTAAGCACCGCCAGTCATTCCCCTTCCTTCCTCCTTTCCCCACCCCTCACACATTATCCTCTGATCTTTTATGCAGCTATTTGCAAACTAACCATTAGTTGTCAGTCTCCAGCCATGCAGAGCCGGCAGCCAGAGGATCCTGCGGCTGCTCCGGGACAGAGCTGCACCCATGGACCCGCCAGCACGCTGGGAGCAGCACGGGATCACACACGAGGACAGGTGTGACCCTCCAGAGCAGGGAAGCACTGCCATTAAAGAAGGATACCGGGAAACAACCGAGGGATGATCCCAAAACAGAGCCCCTCCGTTCCGGCTCTGCTCCTGGCACAACAAACCGGCTGATGTGCGACACAAGCGGATGAGTCGATCCCCAGGGATGGCACTGAAATTGTGGCACCTGTCGTGGCACAAGGGTGGAGGGGGTGACGTGGAATGCTGGGAGAGGCTTCTGCCTTTGGAGTTTTATCAGTGGAAAGCAGAAAGAGCCAGGGGAGGACAGGGACATTAGCCATTTTTTCACATTTTTGGCCTATTATTTTCAAAGTTTCTCTTGCTGGAAATACTTTTGATTATGACATTCTCAGACAAAACAATGAAGAAGCACGTATTTCCCTTGAAATTCTCCATGCCTGGAAGTGCTGGACAGGACTTTGAACAACCTGGTCTAGTCAAAGGTGTCCCTGCCCATGAGAGCGGGGTTGGAATGAGATGAGACTTAGGTTCTTTGCAAATAAAACCATTACGGGATTCTGTGAAAATAGCCCACTGTATTTTATATATTTTTCTAAACTGGAGAACTCTCATCTGGGTTTGCTCAGAAGCTCTTTGGCTGCGGATTAGGTCCTGCAGCAAAGAATATCTGCAAATTTCCGGAGTAAATGGAAGCTGACCTGGCAACGAGCACCATCCTCATGATGAAATGAGCAGTCTGCAAGATGCAAGTGTGGAGGGTAATAAACATGGGCTGTGGATATTCTGGGCACTCATCTTGAAAAAGAGCAGGGTGTACACTAATAGGAAAGAAAAGTGTCAGAGTGAAAATACCTTTGGTGTGCTGATGCTGGATGAAGATGTGTGAATAAACCATAACTCGATCTGTTAAACTGTTATCTGCTCATGGCTTTTATACCCTTCAGGACGTGGTTCATCTGACCAGGAGTGGTCAGAGAACAATTTCCCTCAAGGGGCACAGTGTAAGCTTTGAGAATAATTGATTTTTTGAATGGTGGCCAAACTGCAGGGCTGTGTGCATCTGTACTTCATTTTAGGTCAAACAGAGCGTGTTCTGTCCAAAACGAAATGTCTGACTCCCAAACCTTTCTTTTAAACAAGACTTATCCACAGCTGAAGAGAAAACATGAGTTTGAAATCTGAGTATATAATTTAGGAAATATCTAACAAAAAATCCTGTTTCAATGTTTCCACCTTTGCTAGTTAAAATGATTTATGAATTCAAGCCCTGTTGAGTGGGCAGTTTTGATTAACGTTGAATCTGATTTTTAGTGACTAAACCATCCATATAGCTCATTCCTTGGGACAGTACTTGCAATGCGATTGAAGAAAAACCCCGATCTAAAATTTGCAACTGGGGACAGTGGCATTTTGAACCCATCAGCTTTCCAAGGAGAGAGGAGGAGAATTCAGCCATTGGCTCCATGTAACTCAGAGGATTCCCCAGCGATGCTGAGCAGATACTTGGAGCTTTGCTTGGCAGCACACAAACTCCCAGCCCGGCATTCTCATCTCCTTTATGGGTGTTGGCAGCATAAACCAACATATTTCCTTACAACTTCCCCAGAACCCTTATGTGACGCAGGCCCAATGTCAAGAAATCAGTCAGCTCCTCAGTTACAGTTTTTTCTCCCGCAACCTTTCGCGGGTGCTCAAAGTGGCAGCCCTGGGAGACGGCGCATCCTCGGAGTCTCACAGCCCGTGTGTTTGGGATGATCTGAAGGGTCTTTTCCAACATAAATGATTCCATGATTCTAAGCTGAGGAATGTGATTGTGCAGCTCGTTCAGGCTGTCACAGCCCATCACATTCCCAGGACTCCAGTGCACTGAGGTCAGAGAGACATTTCCAAAATAAAGGGCAAAATACCAATGAGATAATTATGGACGGAAAACAGAGATTTTATTTTTTCATTTAAAAAGGTATTGATATATACATCGATGAGCTAAACTGACAAGCTGTGCTTGAGAAAGGAGTAATTGCATCTTTAATAATATTAAACCTGACACCTGCCTTGGCCAATAACACGCAGTCCTGACACTACTTAGCTAACAATTAGGACACACGAAAAGAACGAAGGGCAAAACAGTGTTAAACTGAATCTGCATTTTAAAGAACATAAAAATAAAAAGAAAGACTGTTAATTGTCTAACACTTTGCTAATTCAATAAGGCATGCATTTTAAAAATAGCTTTGCTTTTTCACTGAAAGAGGAATTAATTACGATTTTTTCCTGAATCCCATATAGGAGAAAAAATATTTAGGATAGGCACAGTGCCCTTAGAAAGAAAACCCCAATGCTAATTTGTATCAGAAGCACAATTAGAAGAGATGTCCTCCATTTGAAAAAGAACAGAGAGCTACATAGCTAAAGGATATTATTGCAAAATGATAAACTGTTCAAAGGTAGGAGTGAAAAAGAGGGTCTTGTCTTTAGTGGTAAAATGCCATGTTATCTTGTTTAAATGGCATAACTTTGCAAAAGGCGCCACAGCACTTCAACCTTTTAAAATGTCATTATTAAAAAATACATATCACAAATGGTGTCTCTATACACTTCTTTTTTTTCCCCTTTCCCTTTTTCTCTCTCTGTCTCTCTCTCTCTCTTTTTTTTTTTTTTTAAGGGCTTATGTAGTACTTGCAACTTCAAAGGGAAAAGAAAAGGAAATAGCAAAGATGGTTCAAGGTGATCTTGAGTACCACCAAATGTAAATAGGTTTAGAAGCAAATTCAGCTTTGCAGGGTTTCTTTCCCTCTGTGCACATGTTCATCTGTGTTTTAAATAAAAACCACATCCATCCTGCCAGCTGGGTGAATATTGTCTCTAGCACTGGGGGTTTGAGATGGGAGGTCTTCCCTCTGCTGGGCTCTTCCCCATCCTGGTTCCAAGGAGAGCCAGGGAATGACCCCGGGTGTGGCACAGACCCACTGCAGGTGCCGGGAGCTTGGGCTTATTTATTTATTTCTTGGAAGGGCACCTTAATCATCACCACCATGCTGCTTATTCCTCTCTCTTTTTTTTTTTTTTATTTGTATTTTACCTTTGCAGTCACACTTGGGTTTCTTCAGGGAAATAAATCTGTGGCTCAGTGTAACAAGAGAAAATTATTTTTTCTCGGTTTGCTGCCTGAGCAGAGTGAAACATTTTACGAGCACCTGTTTTTATCAGCAACGGCGGCAAAAAAACAAAGAGAAGAAGAAAAGAGACAGCAAAAATCCCTCATGCAAATGCCAGAGGCTCCCTGTTGAACCAACAGAGAGATGACCATGTGGAAGTTGTCAGGGATTAACCAGAATCATGGAATCCCAGAATGGTTTGAGTTGGAAAGGTTGAAGCTCATCTCATTCCAACCCTCCTGCCTTGGACAGAGATACCTTTCACTAGACCAGGTTGCTTAAAGCCTCATCCAGCTGGGCCTCAAAGCAAGTTGTGTCCATGGCTCAGCAGGATTTGCTTTTCTTTATTTCTAGATTTAATCCAACCAAAGAGTGACCAAAAGCTCAAATGGATCCCTTAAAATGATATTTTTGTGGTGGAAACCCTTCTTCTATTCACCCAGGAGTTCTGCAGCTGATTTCAGTGGGATCATAACTGTGCTTTGGGTAGGGCTAAAATGTGAAGGGGAGGTTAGGACTCCCCCATCCATTGATTTCTGAAGGTTGCTGTGTGTGGCTGGAGGGAAGTGCGGAACTGGGAGCTGCCATTCTTGGTTCTGTGCTGGGATGGCTGGATAAACTCTGATTTCAGTCCAAGAACCCCAAACCAGGAATTTTGGTATAGTTACATCTGGAATATTCTGCAAATAAACCATCGACACATGTATCAAAATGTAAGTGTGTGCACACATTCATCTTCCTACAGACACGTGTATATACACTCACACTTATACACGTATATAAAGATATCCAGTCCCCTAATTTATGTTATATAGGAAATTCCACACTGCTCTTACCCTGGGAACACAAATGACTATAACTGAACCTGATTTGTGTTTTCTTCTACAGTTTTTACATTGCAGCTCTGTCAAATAATCAATGACATTGTATATATGCAACAGAAGCATATACATTTATTTATACATATAGAACATGTATATCTATACATATAAATGGATTATTTACAAAGTATTCCTCAAAATTTTGTGACAGTTCATCGTATTGAAGGTGCAGTAGTTGGGTTAAAATGACACTGTTGAGCCCCTGGGGTCTTTTTTAATAAATATATTTTTGGCTTCTGCCTTCTAGAAATCTGCACCAGGCTTTGAAACTCCTGAAAAATTGATTTGCTTTTTTATTGCTGCTTAGTCCACACTACAGGCTGGACATATTTTCTTCTTTTAATTGAATCTGCCCATTACACTGCACAAGTGCCAGGACATCAATTTAATATCTAGATTTTTTTGTGAGCTTTCAAGCACACACAAACCCCCCTTATTTAATATGGTTGGATGTTTCTATTTCACTCCTCAGAGTTTGATTTGTCTATTAGCATTACAGTAGCTGTCCAAGTTGTGTGATATTCCTTGGGAGAAAAAGATATAACACACCAGAGGAATTTTTTTCTCGCTTCTGCTGCTGCTTTCCTGCTGTAGCTTATCTTCTTAACAAAGACAGGACTACAGTGGGTTTCACAATCTGAGGAAAAGCACTTTAGCTGAGAGATGCACCAATGGGTAAGAACTGAGCGAAGATAAACATCCCCACATCAAGAGCACCATGAAAGCACCCTGGCAAGGAGGGATGTGCAGAGGCTCTCGAGAGCAGCCAGAGAGTCTCGGGCACAAAGCAGGGCTCTGCCCTTCACCGCTGTGATAATCGTGCTGGGGACAAGTGTTCACCTCGCAAAAGTTAAAATCGTGCTTGTAAAACAGAAAAAAAAAAAAAAAAAAAAAAAAGTTCCAAACCAGAAATCTAAAAAATCCCCAGGGAGCCCAGAGTGCCTGATCCCAGTTACTGAATGAGGCTGGAGGCAGCAGGTCATGCAATAAACATAGTGGCAATCAGGAACACGAGTTTATTATTTAAATGCACAAAGAGGTTTCGACTGAGGTGGAGGCAGTGATTGCAGCCCTCATGCCTTCAAGTCCATGAGTAACTTGGACCATCCCAGTGATGGAGAAGGACAGAACCAGGCAGTTGCACACGCTCCAGGAAGGCTGAAAGACTTGACCCACATCAATTAACTAAACCTCTTGATTAACTTCTTGGAGAAGGAAGAAATAAGAAGGATGAGGCAAATGGAGTTTAAGGCACTGTCTGCAATACTTTGCCTTTGTGTAACTGATGTATTTGCTTCCTTGAAAGCCCCTTCTGCAGCAAGGATGCAGGAAAGGTGCAAAGCAAGATTTACATCACTCAGAGTCTGACTGAATCTAAACAATTACTGGGACAAAGTAGATTGGTGGGCACAAAGTAAGAGCAGCACAAACTTCTCTGGTGGTCGGAGAAGTTCTGGATGTGCGCTCCTGCTCCTGATTCTGTAGCACCGCCCTCATCTCCCAAATCCAATCCTTTACTCATTGCATCATTATTTTGAGGTTTTATCCATCCTCTGTTGAACAGGAGCAGGACAAGCACTCCGAGAGGCCGCTTTACAGGCGGCACAGTGCCTGGCTCTGTGATTAGGAAAGATAGCCCAAAATCAAGCATTCTTGTTTAAAATACATTGATTTTGTTCTGTTATCATGCTAAATAAGTATATTGAACTGGGGTAAAAAGTGAAATGTATCGATACAGCCGGGTCCATGTGTAATTAAGGTGAAGCAGTTGTGCAGGGGCGCAGCCAGTCGGGATTAAGGAGTTTCCTCTCATGCATTACTTTGATGTAAACCCCTTTCCCCACCGGATCAGATAAACTCTCAGCTTCAGCCAACTGCCAGCTTCCAAACCCAGAACAAAGCAGGGCCTCCACAATCCCAGAGAGAAAAAATATTACACTTTAAATGAATCTCAGAAATAAAAACAAATGCCAGAGTTATTCCAACAGGGTTGTGTAGTGTACCAGTGATATTCCTGGGCAAGGAGGGGGCAGGCCTGGAGCAAGTACTGTTCATTATTATTGATGAATATTCTCAGGAGAAACAGAGGATGTTGCTTAATGGCTTGATCTAATATGCCATCAGAGAAGAGGGAAAAAATAGAGTGAAAGATATCCTCAAACACAAAAGCTGAGGAATCTTCTGAGCTCTGGCTGGTCCTTTAATTACCCACGCTGCAAGGGAGGAACACACAAAGAAGAAGATGGCTTCAGTGAAAGTCCTTTGAGAGGAAATCCTTTTACCACTTGTTAAAGCTGCAATAATGTCACCTGGAGGTTAGTTTTTTCATTAAGACTTTGAGTCACCGGAACATTTAACACAGACTTGTGCGCGTAATTTGCCGTGTGATTGGCAAAACTACCTGTGCCAGGTGGGCAGGTGCAGGAAGGAGCTGATATAAATGTGCAAGGAATTATTAGGCTTGTAGAGACGAGGACAAAAAAGTAGGGAAAAAGAGAATGTCAGAAGATGATCTGGCCCTGACATGGAGCAGGTGAGTGCAGGCAAAACCAAGACTGGCCAGGGAAATTTTAGGGAAAGCAGCATCTGTGGCCAGACCTGCAGTGTGTGCTGCGGGTGTGCTGCTCCTCTGCAAAGTTAGACCTTTTCTTTCCTAAGCTGTATGGATGGCTGGGAGAGCAAAGCTGGATGAGAAGGCACATTGTGACCGGTCAGGCAGGTTCAGAAGTGCCCAGTGGCAGCTGCTCATCTGCTGTCTGCTCTCCAAAATCGTTCAAATGCTGCATCCAGCTGCAAGAGAAACCCTGAGACACCTCTCTGCCATGTCTCTGTAGGACACTTCCTCAGGACAACTCTGACAGCTGTGTGGACTTGCAGGCTCTGGGAACCAGGAATTCCCCCATCACAGCCTCCCACATCCCCATTTGCTCTGAGTGGGGACCCAGCAAGTGCCCTGGGTCCTGCTGGGGAGCAGCAGGCTCCTGGTGACCTTGTGCTGGGCACCAGGGCTGCTCTGCCACCTGCACACATGCGCCAAGCCCTGAGTGCCCATGAAACCTCCCCAGCTGCCTGCAAGGGCCCAGGACCACCCCAGCCAGCTGGCAGGCAAGGAGGGCTGCGAGCAGAGCGGGCAGAGGAGCCATCAGGAAAATATCCCTGGCACGAAGCCTGGCAGGCTTGTGGTGCCAGTGCACAGGGAGCTGCAGGAGGACGGGTGGCACGATGCTGCCTGGACTATCCCTGGGGCCTGGGCGACAGCAGGGTCCCCAGCCTCATCCTTAATTTGACTGCAAGCTCCACTTGTTCCCACGGAAGTGATGTCCAGGCTCTGGCAGTGCAGCTCCTTGGGCATCAGGAAAGTTTCTGCACAAGGGCAGTGAGAAGAGACACAACCTCAGGGTTCTGAGGGAGGTGCAGCAGTGGAGCTTGCAGGACTCCAGCCAAGGGAAAGCGATGGGCAAAGAGCTGCCTCCCTGCACTGGGAAATGTAGGGAGACACTGGATTAGCACTAATCAGCAATACTGGGTGCTGTAAGTTAATGGGCTGCAGCGTGGCAGCACCCAAATGACCCAGGCTGGGCCATCCCTGACGATGCAGTTTGGATCTGCCCAGCTCCCACCCTGCCAGGCATCCCCTGCTCTGTCAGCAGAAGGGAAAAAAATCACTGCCTGATTCTCTCCTTGCTCACAGCTCATCTCCCCCCACTGGTTTTGTTAAATGCAGCACATTTCCAAAGAAGCAGATTTTAATTTCAATAAATTCTGTAAGAAATAGATCAGCGCTAAGGAGGAGAGCAGCCACAGGAAGTGACTTTAACTGCTTGGCTGCAGAATATTAATAGGATAGAATGTTATTAGAATAATTTTTCACCGTTTATTAGAATAATTTTTCATCATGAATAATAAATTAATAGAATAATTTAGTACCACTAGCCCTCTGTTTGAAAGGGTATTTTACTTAAAAGTAGCTTGAAAAGTGGCATTTGGGGAGGTGGGACGGGGACAGGTCATGGGTGGAGGAGGTGCTGTGAAGCTGCTTCGTGCAGGGACTCACTGCTTGCCTTTATTCCCCGAATTTTCCTTCTGGAAAACCCAGCCAGGTGAGTCCAGCACTGCTGATGGCTCTGAGAGGGTCTTGCTTGGGACAGGAGATGGCTGACACTGAGGATTCAATCCCTGGAATCCTGCAGCTCAGGCCTCCAGCTATGCATCAGCAGACATCCTCTGCAGCTCCATATCCCCATGGAAAGTCCTTCTTTCCTTCCACCAGCCTGGGAAATGTCCATAGTCACTCCCAAGTACATTTACCTGGCTTTAACTCCTTGTTTCTCCACCTCACAGTGAGACACTGGTGCCCATTGCAGGAGTTTTGTGCAAACCAAGAGGTCTCTCTCTCTCTCTCTCTCTCAGTGTCCTTTTTTTTTTTGTTTGCATCTGTGTGGAAGATAATCATTCCTCGGAAGGCTATTCACACCACAAAAGCACAATGACATTATTCTCTCCCTCTCTCTCTTTCTACTGTTTTACTCTACAACTGACAATTAATGTTAGAAAGAACATGAAATGGAGTAGAAATTACAGCAATTTATCAACCGAAATTATAGGTGTAGACACATGTCAGCAGTGGAAACAGTTTCTATCAAAATTAAAGTATTTAGAGATTTTCCTCAAATTTCAAATTATGCAAATCCCATTTTTGTGATACGCTGGTACTGTAGCTTTAATTGCAGGATTACCAGCAAGCTGCAAACTGCACTTGTAACCAGGATTCAGCTCTTCGGAGAGTGGCTCCCTTCTCTAGCACATCTTATTAATTCAACAAAGTTCCCATCTCTTTAACAAATTAAATATGTTTTGCAGAACAGGCAGCGGTTTTCTCGGTTTCAATCTGTCACAAAGGACCCTGCTGTTTGCAGAGGTTACTCGACAGCTGGATGAACAGACAGGTTTGAGTCCAAACATGGATTCAAATGCATATTTATACATAAAACATATTTATACAACAACATCACAGGAACAGCTTGTGCTGCTGAAGTTTCTGCAAGTCCCTTCATGGTGAGGACACCGTTAGCAAAGGTGGAGAAGGAATTCGGGTTTCACCTTCTTCCTCCAGGTCTTTCTGGATCAGTTAAAGCTGCTCTGTGACCTCAGGAGACCACATGAGCTCCCACAAGTATGGAACTTTCTTTCCCTCTGGCAATAATGGGCATGGCTGGAAAGCCCCGTGCCAGCAAACCTTACACTGCGTGCTCCTGAGAGGCTGTTTGATCACTGCCAGCCTAATTAGAAGGCACAATATTCAGGGTGTTACTTCTCTTCCTTCCCTCCTTTTATGCTCCTCTGATGTTGCAGAAGGAGCTGAGGATGAAGCACAGGAGCAGGCAGGAGCTGGATAAGGCACCTGCATGGCAGAGAGTGCCACGAGACTGCCAGGCCGAGGAGGGGAGGTTTGATGTGCCACACCAGAGCCCGGGGCATCCCTCGGCTGCACTGGGGTGATCGCTGGGTTCCACTCCCAGCATCCACAGAGCCAGGACAAGGCAGAGCAGATGGTGATGCCTTTTCCTGGTCTTAACATTAAGAGAGCTAAACATAGTTAAGAGGGAAAAAGGGTTTTACCTAGGTGTTTATTTAAGGACCCTCAGGTGCGCCGAAATGCACATCGAAATGCACCCCGAAATGCCCACCAAAGAAATGGCCCCCCAACGATGTGATGTGTGTGCAATTATAGGCCTTGCTAATTAGCACATCTATCAAAGATTCCCAGTGGGGGACTCCAGTGAGACCCCTCAGCGAGGAACCTTCCCCTGGCTGGGCCTGGCTTTGTTTACAGAATGTGTTCTGGAGAGGCCCTCGGGGTCTGGGGTTTCCAGGGTGTTTGGGCTCTTGGCTTAACGGGATATTGGGTCTGAGGGAAGTTATCAAACTTAAAGAATTATAACTGTGTGGGCTAAAAGCACTAAGAATATATAAAAGCTATATAAAAGAGTGTATAAAAGGGGTATAAAAGAAAAAGCAAAAAATCATCATGGCATCAATGGGAGGAGAGGAGAACATGTTCCATGTCCAGAGGAGAAGAAAAGAAAACTCTCGGGGTGGCTGTTCTGTAACATCATTGTCTCAACCTGCCCCGTGAAAGAGGAGAGGGATTATCCTCGGCTGCACCTGCCAAGGCGTGGCACTGACGCCTGCAGTATCTGCACCTCGCAGCGTTTGATCTCAGCGGTCTCTTATCTGCATCTGAGTGCGACACTGGCATCAAGCCGGGGTTTTTTAGGTGGTTTGAAAGGATGCTCTTTAATGCAAGAACATCTCAATGATGTTCAACACATCAGTGGTAAGAGCCACCATCCTACAGGCACTGGGGCTGAAGATCCTTTCTCAGGCTCGACTGGGCAGTTATGAGATCTGGCTGTAGAGGGGCATCAAGCATTTCACAGGATCACAGGATGGGTCAGGCTGGAAGGGATCACAGTAGGTCACCTGGTCCAACCTCGCTGCTCAAGCAGGGCCACCTCAGAGCACACTGCACAGGATTGCATCCTTTTGGCTCTGGAATATCTCCAGTGAGGGAGACTCCACACCCTCTCTGGGCAATGTGCTCAGGGCTTGGTTACTGCACAGGGAAGAAGCTGTTCCTCATATTTAGGTGGAACATCCTGTGTATCAGTTTCTCCCTGTTGCCCCGTCTCTATTTCACTCGAGTCCCTGTTCCAACAACGGCCCTTGGTGCAGGGGCTGCGGGTTCTGCTCCCGTCTGTGGCTGTGCTGTCACACCCCCAGGCCCAGCAGCGCCCAGGCCACCTCTCAGGTGTGCATTTTGCATGACCATTTGTGCTTCTGTTACTTTTGTGAACTCCCCCTTCCCTGGCTTCCTACCCACCTCCCCGTGGATCACACTGTGACTGCTGCAGGGTGCCACCCATGCCAGGGCCAGTGGCGCTCCCGAACCCAGAGGTTTCTTTTCCTATTTTTGAGCGTGGCCAGCCCAAGACACAACCAGATGCCCGGGATCTATTTGCATATGCCAGGCAATGCGAGGCTGCTGACAGCCTCTGCATCCAGCTTCAATAACCACGATATGCTCCATCTGCTGACGCCCCAGCATAGCCACAGCGGGGAGCTGTACTGCCAGAGGCACTATCCTGGAACAGCTGAATGGCTGAACAGCTGGGGAAGCATCAAAGGACACTTTTCATACAAGAGCAGGGTTGCTGGCCCCGTTCCTCATCACACACACGTCGTGGAGCACAGGCAGAGGAGCCACAAAGGCAGTGACAGGTTATAGGGGCAGCCTCTGCGAGCGTTTGTGGCCCTTGCATCCCACACAGCAACGAAGAGAGGCTGGGGAAGTTCATGTGAAAGGAACAATCTAATTGGGAAAAGAGGCTACCTGCAGGCCACCCCACATTCAGATGGGGGAGAATTTAGCCTTTTTGTGGATCCAGTGGTGATGCTCCCTGGGTACCAATAATCCTCTCTGCTGCTGTTTGTAAGGAGTGGTGAGGTCTGAGCTGAGTGCCCAGGATCAGGGAGAGAGGCCAGAGACAGCTCATCCCTCTGTGCAGGGGTGATGAACCACCCAGGGGGGCTCCCTGGGCAGGCAGCTCCCAGCAGGTTTCGGGACCAGGCTGTCTGGATCCACATTTTACCATGCAGGGAGGAATGGAGATCGCTGAGGAACTGCACGAGGATGGCAGCAGGGACTGGGTGGGACAGCGTGAGAGGGGTGATGGGTGATACCCAGCACAGAGCTCCAGGCTGGGCTTTGGTCTGTGCTGCCCAGCTTTTTTTTGGAAAAAGAGAGTGAGAAGACGGAGATGGGAATGTTGAATTTTGCATGTTCAAGTAAAAAGACTCTCATTTTCCCTAGGTTTGGTGTGGGAGCTTGAGGGAAGGCTACAGATGGGTTTTACCTGAAACTGGGAAGGGAAGCAGAGGAAGAAAGGGAAAAGGGAAGGGGAAGAGAAAGAAAGGGAAAAGGGAAGGGGAAGAGAAAGAGAAAGAGAAAGAGAAAGAGAAAGAGAAAGAGAAAGAGAAAGGGAAAGGGAAAGGGAAAGGGAAAGGGAAAAAGAAATAAAAGAACAATCATTGAGAGAAGGGGGAAAACCAGAATTGATTCTATGATTTTTTTTTTCCAAAATAATTCAGTGATTCTCATTCAGCTGGTGCTTTTCTTAAAGACCAAAGAGCCTATATGATAAGCATATTTTACAAATTAGGTAGCGATTTATCCCGCTTTTGTTTTAATGATTGAAATGAATGATGTCGTGCCGCTTGCTGCTGCTGCTGCATTCAGCGCCTGCTGTTCTTGGGAGCTGAAGACACCGAGAAATTTGCATACTTAATGCCGGGAACTGGCACAGACTAAATAGCTTCTTTTCTTTCCTCTGTGTTTGTAGATTTACTGTAGTGCTGGGTTTAATCAAAGGCTTTTTAAAGCCGTCCGTGTGCCGTTTCACAATGCTGAACTTGCATGTGACAAAGGCAGCTATTTATTACTTATCAGCTTTATGGCAAGGACCACGGGCTACCCTAATTAAAGGTGTAGGGGCTGCGTGCCCCTGCAGGAAAAGGCACTGGCCAGTTAACATTTCTAATCCCTGATCGAGGCGCGGCGTGGATTATTTTTCATTTTGTTTTGCTGGTTAAGTATTCAGAAATAATGTTAGGGCTAGGCAGGGAGCTCAGCCAACTTTGGATGGGATGTGAACTTCCAAAGGTGTGAGCTCTCCGTGTGGGTGTCACAGGCACCATTCACTGAGGTGCTCTACACTTTCACCTGCTCTAAAGAAGAACTGGCTGGGCCACTGTCTGCTTCATGAGATGTCACCAAAACAGGATGAATCATTGGGTGTCCCATCCCTGGAAGTGTCCAAAGCCAGGCTGGATGGAGCTTGGAGCAACCTGGTCCAGTGGAAGATGTCCCTGTCCCTGGCAGGGAGTGGAATGAGATGACATTTAAGGTCCCTTCCAACCCACACAATTCTGTGGTTCTGTGATTCTGTGATCAAGGGTAAAATGCTCTATAGAGACAAATTCACATCAACCAGCTTTCTTCTGGGCTTCCCTGCTCATTTCTCATGTGCACATGAGAGAGCAGGAAAGAGAGAGCTGTCATACCCCATCACCTGATTTGGGGTTGAGTGGATCATCAGGAAGATGCAGAGTGAAAAGCTCTTCCTCAGAAGGAGCTTTAACCTTGCATCTCTTATGACCAGGAAAACCACCCCAGAGACCAGGCTACGGCTCAAAAGTCTTTTCTATCTATTAAGATTATCCAACACTTCAGAATCTAAGAACCCTTCTTATGATAACTAGGATTTGATTAGAGAACAAATATTTTGATACAATCCTATGTCTTCAAAAACCAGCCCCAAATTCTTGGCTTTTGTTCCACCACAGACAAAAATAAATGCTGAACTTTGGTGGATGTTCATAAACCAGAAACACCTCGTTGTGGACAGCTCTGCACCCAAATCAGTGCCCATGAAACCCTTCAAGAACAGCTACACTGACTGTAGTGAAAGCAGGGTTGTCCCTTATTTACTATCAGCAAATTTAGGGCTCCTTTTCAAGTCAGTAAGAAATTTCCACAGGCAAATTATTATTATTTTGAACAGCAAGGAAACACATTTTTTTTTTCCTCTCTAAATATTTTCCAACTTAAAGAGACAAAACAAAAAGCGTAGGGGAGAGCAAAGAGAATTAATCTCTTGTCGGGGCTGGCCCATAAAGAGGCAAACTTCATAAAAAGAAATAAATAAATTGCCCCCTCCCCCCAGCATCTGCTGGGAGCACTCGGAGATAACTGGCAGCTTGAACAATAACTCCGAGGACGGGAGTCCTGGAACAATGGCAGTGGGAAGAGAGCAGCCCTGGCTGTGGCATCGTTTCCAGGCCTCCTGCACACGCAATTGGTTCGCGGGAATAAAGATCAAGTTGGACCAATAGCACTATAATTTGGAAACAAATATATTGATTACAAGAGAGCCCCACTGGAATGAATGGCGCCGCTCGGGAAGCGCCGCTGCTGTTGTGCGCGCGCGGGGGCTGCGGGATGTGCTCTGCCCGGGCTCTGCATTGATCAACATGATATTATCACCCTGCAAAAGCAGAACCAGCCTGCTGCAGCACTGCCTGGCCGCACAGCCATGGGGTGACACAGCCTGCAGGGCCGCTCACACACAGAGATTCCTCATCACCCCTTTGCTGGGCCTGCTCATTCCTATAGATCCTTCAAAAAAACCTCCCTCCCCAGACCCTGCAGGTCGTGTGCTCCTGAATGTCACTAAGAGGGAGTTTATCTTCCTTTTAAAGTGACTATTTAATAAAAGAAATAAAAACCAGCCATGAAATATTTAGGAGAAAGGGTAGTATTAAAATAACAGCCTCTGCCAAAACCTCTATACCTATTAATAATGTTTTAGAGCACAATAATGGGATTAATTTTGAACTCTTAGCTCCTTTTTCACCATCAGTGGGTTTTAGTTAGGTTCGGCATTTTATCTAGCTCTGGAAATTACATCATACCCCTCTGTTTTTATTCCCAACTATTTATTTATTTATTTATTTAAATTTAAATTAGAAGATGAGATGCATATCTAGGACTTTAAATTCCCTAATTCATCTTTCTTGAAGCAGAAGAGTCCCAACATCATCAAAATTATCGTCTTGAAAGGAGGTCAACCAGCCAGATCCCTTTAAAAGTCCTCCAGTTTGCATTATTTCACAACTAGCAGCAGCAAGTCCCAAAATCCTGGAGACCTCATGGTCTCTGTCCTCATAACCAAAGAATATTGACCATGTCTTGTTCTGCCACTGCTCTGTGACTACTGCTTTAGAATAATTTAAAATCATGTTAATTTCTACCTCCTTCTAACATGGACATCCCAGCTGCCTTTTCACTGATGTTTCCTCTTCTCAGATCTGCTTTTGGCCTCGCTGCCCGTGGAGTATCACAGTTACTCTATTATACCTAACTTAATTTTTATTCTTTTTGAATTTAAGGCTGAACTGAGCTTTTCAAACAGATCATCTTTACCTACCTGCTGAGAATGGCTTTTCCAAAGGTGGGTGTTCAATATTTTCTGAAAATTGTTTTTCTTTAATGAGTCCAACCTCAGGCTCCCAAGGCGAAAGACACCCAAACCACGAATCATTTCTTAAAACTTCATCCCTGTAGCAAAGTTAAATTGCCAAGTTGCATTTTCTTTTCTAAATCACTTTCTCTGCATTTTAATTCCTTTCAGTTTGACAGCCTTAAAGCAGCAAAGATTTCACCAAGTCTAAGCTAAGCCTGTTTAAAATGACTGCAACGTTCATTTCAAACTAGGAATTATAACGCAAAAAGTAATTTTTCCCTCAACGTGTAGGTAACAGCCCTGGGCAGGCCCTTTTGGGAAAACATATGCAACAGCACAACGCTGATTGAATCAACCTAAAAAAATTAGCACGACCACAAATCTGCAAAGAGTTTTTTGCATTCATTCCACTCCGCTCGAAACCAGAGAGACTCTGATGGTCTTCTGACTAACTGGACCAGCTAGTGCTGGTCTTGGCCTAAAGCCTACAGAGACAAACATTTTTGGTTTGTGGCGCCTGCTGCAACTCCAGCAGCCTGAGATCTGTGCTGCTTTGCTTATGCTCGCCCACAAAAGCCGTGGACTGCTCTTTTCCACAGATCTGTGCCACAGAAGCTGCCCTGGCAGCGATCAGTGGAGCTGCTCCACGTTTGTCTGGCACGTCTCTGGGATGGGAGGTGTGTTACCAGGCCAGGCTGCGAGTGTCAGGTGCTGCCACCAACACTTGGTGATAATGCTCCATATGCAGGGAAAGATGGATGGTATCGTAGCTGGGATATTTTTTTTTCCCCCAGCAAAGTGAGAGCTGTAACATTTCACATCTCCTGCCAGAGAGGACACTACCAGCACATCACTTGCAGCCCCAACCTGGTGATATCTGTGTGCTGTAGTAACTGGCTCTCCAGCAGTCCTTTGATGATAACCATAATTCCAATTCATAAAATACAACCAGGAAATATTCCCTGAGCACGAAATTTTGTTATTTATAGACCCATTTCCCAGAATCTGATATTTCTGCAAGAAGCCTAGATATTATCTTCACTCTAGTCACCGTCCAAACCTCTGAATAAAGCTACAGTCCCATGATAATCTAAAAGACAAAGAGACAAATAAAGTCCCTGGGTAATCACAAGAGTGCCAGGTGGTACCAGAACTGTCAGGAGGATGTTTTGGATACCTGGTTAAGCACCTACTCTCTTGGTGAAGGTCATCAGACCTCAACATGAGCCTGACCAGCCCCAACTCCTCACCTTTGAGGGGACAAAGCTTTCAGACCCCACTGCAGGGTCCCCTCTGGCCACAGGAAGCAGCACTCACTGTGCTGGTGTGTTGGGCAGGATAGAAACTTGGCTCTGCCATCGATTTTATTCCATTTTATTACTCTCAGCTCTTCTAGAGTATTACAAACTCTCAAGAGACCTTTTAAGACATTTGCTGATGCTTCACTTATAAATCAAATCTCTTTTTCCTGGGTACTTTGCTGTGCTCCATCCTCCTCCTGAGCTGTGGGAACAAAATCCTGTGGAGAACTGAGCCCACCTCCACCTTCATGCTGTCTCCCCCCAAAAAAAGTTTTAAGGGAGAAATTTTCCCAGTGTGACCTCAGATTTTACTGGTCAACCTTTTTTTTTGTTACAGCTTAATGAGATTCATCACCCCTCTTTCCAAATGATAATTGCAACAGGTAAAATCGGCATTTCGCTGCTCTTTCTGGGTCTGCAAAAGATTTTTTTGAGGCTTGTGGTGTCGGGTGGAGGTGGCACCTCTTCACCTTCCTGACAAAGCTGTGTCAGATGGTGCCTGGGAGTGTGGGCACGTCTGAGACAGGGGAAGGTTACTGGGAAAGAAGATATTCCCAACCAACATCTTTCTTGAATTGAAATTACAAGCTGAAAAGATTTATCACAGTAGCATATTCATGCTGCTGTATTTAAGGCAATGTCAGTGTTCTCAGCATAATCCTTCCTATGCACCGAGGATTAAAACTCAGCCATAATAAAGTACCCAAACTGAGACTTGTCCTCAAATGTTTCCTATTTGAAGCATTAATTTTATTTTATTAAATTAAAAAATAAAATCAGTTCAAGACTTTTGTAGGTTTGGAGATGAGAACAAGGAGGAATTCTGCCTAGAGACTTGCCCCTGCTGATTGCCAGAGAAGTTAAAAGACCCAGGCAGAGATGATGCTGCAAAGGGAGAAAAATGTTGCTGCTTTTCTTACTTTGAGCATGGAATATCAGCCTATGGACTAAAGAAGTGCCTTTACACATAAACTGGCGATGAAAATTCAAACAAGCACCAATTTCTGTCTGCACTGTGGCCCTTCCTGTGGTGCTCCCAGGACTTTTGGGTACCAGCTGAACTTTAGAAAGCCTTGGCTTTCTCCCTGGAGTCTGTATTTACTCTTGAACAGGCTACAAACAATTAATAGGTTTATCTGTTGAAATGATACATAAAATGGCAATAAAGGTACTTTGCTTGTACAGTAGGAACAAATCTCTATAAGGGATCTTGCTTTTTTCCAGTATATTGTCATTGCCAAGAATACCTAGTTTCCTGAGTTCTCTTTTGTTGATGGCCAGTATTTTTATTCCCTAAATTCAAATATGAACCTCAATCCTAATTCTGATCACGTTAAAGAGGTTTTGCAGGATTGTTTCCCCCTTTGAGCCAGGTGTAGGGCTCCGGGTCAGGATCCAGCTGGCTGTGCTGGGTCAGCAGAGCGTATTCAGGACGGGG
Organism: Oriolus oriolus; assembly: GCA_013400235.1. Classification (NCBI taxonomy): domain Eukaryota; kingdom Metazoa; phylum Chordata; class Aves; order Passeriformes; family Corvidae; genus Oriolus; species Oriolus oriolus. The sequence continues at coordinate 518,902 of VXBT01013612.1, read as the reverse complement.
AATGCTCAGTGAGCACGTGGGAGCAGGAGCAAACCTGACTGATTGTGGGATGTTCCCTGCATTGGCCACGCTCACACCACAGCCTTGGGGACCAGCTGGAGAGACTGGTGGCTCTGCTGGCCCTGGGCACAGGGAGCAAGTCTGCCCTAATGCAGCCCTTTGGTCTGAGATAAGGATGAAATGATTCTTTGAAGCTGAGATAGTGAAAGGAGGGGAAAAAAATTATAAAGCTGGTGAGAGAGCTTAGTGCTGCTCACAGCAGCAGAAATGGCTGGAGCCAAGGCTGTCCCTCTGAGGAGTTTTAATAGGAAACTCTCCCAGGAGCATGTTCCAGCTGGAGGAGGAAGAGGAGGGAGGACCACAAAGATGGGCAGTTAGTCCTGCAGCAATGTAATGCCAGCAGGAGATTGTCCTTTCTGGTGCTAAGACACTAAAATCTGGGATTCAGGGAGATCGTGGAGCATAAAGATGTTATAAACGCAAGGTTTGGGTAATACACAGCCTGTAAATGTCAAAGTAAATTTACCTGAACAATTTCAATTTGATTCCTTTGGGAATATACATGGGTTTATGATCTTTAAGCTAAATATTCACATGCCTTTTTTTCCTGAAGTGTCCGTGTGCACAAAGTGCACCTGCAAAGAGCTCCTTTAAAGAGCAACTCTTTGATATTTTAATTTCAGAAAACTGCTCAAACACTGCTCTGGAGGCAATGACTAACTTCCTCTCTGGCTTGTCTATGGAATTCATAAGTTTAGAATTAATTTAGGAGGAGGGTGACATTATTGCCACTTTACAGAGGAAAGCATTGAGTCACAAACGAGAGTTCTTCCAAGGGCAGTAACTGCAGAGCCCAAATTGTGCTGATGCAGGGCTGGGTATCTCATGCCCTGGGGTCTTTGCTCTGTTACATTACCTGGATGCAGCTGGGGGAGATCAGCACCCCTCTAAGGCCAAATTCCAGGGTATCACCCCAAAATGAGCAGCTTGCATCTATTGATGACTCCAACAATGTTAGAACCTCGTGTAGGGAGCTCTGTGAGGGAGGTAGAACAGGGTAGTACATTATCCAGGCCTTTGGAGACAACTGCCTTAAAAGCAGGATGACCTTTCTAGTTGTTTTTATTGAGATTTTGTGGTTTGGACTGAAATTTTCTGATGGAGAATTAAAAAAAATTTATGTAATAGAGATTAGAGGTTTCTGAGGGGGAAAAAAAAAGAAGAAAGAATGAACAGCAATCTGCTCTGTTCAATTTTTGACTATTACAGGGGGATGTGGAAGGATTTTATACTGGGAATATGCCTTTTGAAGTTCCCATAAAAATCTGTTCAAATTTGGCCGTGCTAAATGCATTTGTGAAATTACTATTTGCACGTGCTCAGAAGAGCCTTTTTAAATTTTATATTTAGCAGCTAAAATCTCCAGAGAACCACCTGAGCAGCTTGGAGCTGTGCCATACCCACAGGCTGATCAGACTCCAGCCCAGGACGTCAGCGTGAAATGTGGGATGGGGCGGGCTTTTCCCAGAAGAGGAAGATTTCAGCCCTATGGATGAACATGTGAATGGCACAAAATAGATGTCATTATACTCTCAAAATCCACAGACAGTATCGGTGGAGACTGAACCAGAGCCTTTGCAAGTCGAGCAAAATTCGGAGCGGGTGGAGCTGTCAGACTGTTTGCAATAACTTTTGAGTGATGCTGCTCTCTGAACACACCCCTGATTTGGATCAGGTTTGCTGTGGGCATTGTCTGGACAGCCACTGCTCTGGTTTTCCCGGTGTGAAGAAGGAACCATCCCAGGCACAGTGGTGGCACAGAACTTTTCCTCCCACCCTCCCCACTCCTTGGCTTTTGGAATGCCAGCCCTTCCACTGCCTGTCCAAACTGGATGTGTTTGTTTGGAGCAAGAAGAAAACATCCTTGCTCAGGGATGGAGCAAACAGGACCTTTCCTTTGCATGTCACAGCCCTAGATGTGTCAACATGTGGTTGGGTCAGCAAAGGGGAGTTTTACCTTGGAATGGCCACAGGGAGATAAATGCAGCACCACTGTTAAATAGAATTAGCTATTTATTTGCATGGCATTTAACAGTGTTGGATAAAGGTCAGTGTGTTCTCACAGTCTTGCCATTTGTGTTGAGGAAAGGAGAGCAGCTGTGGCTCTTCTCCCCATCTCCAGGATTTCAAACTCCCTTATTTTACGCCCAGGTATTCACAGCTACCTTTTATGAACTCTCTCCATAAAGAGAGGTTCCTCACCAAGAACACAAAGGGAATTAATCTGAAAATTCTCATCCACCGTGACAACAGAGACTGGATTGCACCCAGATGCAGCAGGGCCACGAAGGAACAGCATTCCTCCAGGAAACCAGAGAAGTTTGGCTGACACATTTTTCCCTGGGTCATTGGGATTGACCCATGTGCTGCCCAGCACGTCACAGGCAGCCATGCACAGGCCATGAGATGTATTTTGTACATCCCTTGCTCCTGTGCCTTCACATCTCACAGTGAGCTGCTGCAGATCTACCCTGTAACGACGTTCAGTGAACAGGGGGTGCTCTGAGACTCACTAACAACATCTTACACCTTTCTGTGCACACCTCACCCTCACTCCAGCCCCAGCAGTCACCAGTGTGTGATGGGAACTGGGGCTGTGTCCCAGCACGCTTCACAGGAGTCTGTTTGTTGGTTCTGCCTGCTCTCCTATCCTGGTGCAAGTGTCATGACACGAGGGTCTGAGGGTGGAACACCCCTCACCCCACCTTGCAGGACACCATGGAGCTACATGGACTAAACCCCCAGCCCACACAAATTAAAATACAATAGATTTCCATGTGGGTGATCTCATTCAGGAGGATTTAATTACAGTGAGATGAGGAGCTTCCATCCAAGGGTTTCACCTGCTTTAGTTTTACACCTTTTCCCTATGATTTTCATGGCCTTACCCCAGGCTCCATAAGGCTCAGGCAGTACCACAGAAGTAGCAATATTTCCCTAAAAGAGCCATTCTCAAATGTCTCCTTTGGGTTTTTCATAACTTGGTACTGTACCAGCTCTTCTCACCGAGCTACTGTGTGGAATAATGTGCCCAGGCGAACATTGTTACACGAAAACACAAATACAGGAGATGCTGACAGATGGAGGAATCACACTGTTTTGAGGGAAGGAAGGGCAGGATAGGAGCAGGAATATCAGAATGAGTCTTGCCGTTTACATATAACAAGCTACAGCTATATTTGGATACGCTGAGGCATTCACAACCTTCCCAATTGCCAGGCTTTCAAATACACACATTACCACCAGAAGTGCTCTTGCTTAAGTGCTCCCATCTCCAGGATTTCCTTTGAAGCATCTGACTGAAGTAATGTAAAGTGCATTTCAATTGGCAGTGAATGCAGGTTAAATGGTAACAGCACAACAGATCCAGTGTTTGTTCCCTGGGCTTTTTCTTTTACCAGTCTCTCTTTTTAGGAGGCTTGGTTACTTACTGTAACACTGCATTCAGGCACCTTCAGTCTATTAAGCCTCTTTCCTGACCCTCTATACAACTGCTCGAGGATGCTGTGAGCTGTATCAGTACTGCTTTAGTACACAAAAAAAGTGAGTAAATGCACCGCTGAGTGCACAGGCTGAGCAGTAAGCGGTGGGTAAACTCCCTTTAGAAATCTGTGCACTTGCATTTACCCTTGGCTACACCGCCGAGCTGGCTGCAGGCTGAGCCAAGCGCTGCGGATCACTTTGGATTTGTGTGTCACCTCCCATACATGTTGATGCAGTATCAACTATTTAACCTTTAAACACAGTGCTTTTCTAATCCATTGGATTGGCTGAAGGACGTATATTATGCTAACAAAATAGCCAAGTCTGCCCTGAGCAATGAAATATCCCCCTGCCCATGCCAGACGCTCTCTCCGCTTTCGATCGCTGAGCCAGTGCTGCAGCACTGCTCTTTGAAAAGCAACCAAAAAACGCAGGACAGGGACTGAGATTATCCTAAGTCCCTGGCTTTGTCCACAGGTACCTTGCCCCGTCTGGACTGGAGCAGGATCTTGCTCATTGAAAGAGGAAAGACCCAGTGCAGAAGCAGGGAATGAATGCCCTGGCAGTGAGGTATTGGGCTGATTTATAATGGAGAAAGGACTGATCCGGGCCACAGAAGTGCTAATACACCTTCCAGGTGTGTCAGGGAGAGGACAGGGATCAGCTGAAGAGAGACACAGAAGTTACCTCTTCCTTCCACTTCTGTACCACAAAATCAGGCTGAGAGATTTCTAAGGGTAACAAGAGGAGGGATCACATCCTAAAGCTGCTGTGCAGGATGGCCAGGCTGAGGTCTCCCACCAAACCCCTATTTGTGCCTGTGTCTGCAAAGCAGAGATTGGAATTGAACTGCTGCAGTTAACTTGCTTGTGCTTCACACATACACTCTCAAGAGGATTTTCATTTTTTTTTTCTTCTCTTCTTAAAGCTGTGAGACATTTTTTTCAGATTCATCTTTTCGGAGCGGAAAGGGGAAGAAAAAGGAATGTTCCTTTAGGGCTTTGCTGGATTAAACCCCTCACATCTGAGCATCCTCCGGATCTGGATGTTGGCACCTCCTTACATCTTCCCCATGGCTTCTCTGAAGCTGCACCCATGATAGATGTTTAACATGCTGTAATGCATATTCCTCTGTAATGACTTTGGTGGGGCCATTACCATGAGTTACACCAGTGACAGATTGATACTTAAGTCAGTATATGTTTGCATAATATCTGTCTGCGTTCCCACGTAGCCCCCCATTACCAGTGCACATAATGACAGCACCGAGAGCCACATGACTGGTGGGTTCAGCCCTAGTCCCTGTCACTTATTGCCATGGCACCCAGCACTGAATCACTGAGGGTGTTTAAATAGGCAGACATTAATTTATAGAGTAAATCATTACGAAATGGAGGAAATAAGTGACTATCACTGGCACTGATTTGATCTAATGGAGTCTCACAGTAAATTGCTAATATTCTGCCTCTCCCACTGTATTTTATTTTAAATACAGTGAAAACCAAATAAAAATATAAACCTGTGTTCAACTTGCCACGTACATTGCCAGGTATGTGGTTTGCTGATGATGTACAGATCCAGCTCACCTCCTCCCTGCTGCTTCTCCAGCTGGGGAACAGGATCTCCTCCTTGAGGTTTCAGTAAAGACTCAGTAACCTGAAAATTGGAGGAAGACACATTTATTGCTCTCTCCTACACTGCCCTTACCCTTTCTTCTCTGGGAGGAGGCAGCTTTTGGTTCACTCGAGTGGAAGTTGGCTGTCCATTTCCTGATGGCAGCGAAGAGCAGACTCCCATCTGGTTGATGCAGATGCCACTGTTTTGACTTTATCCAGGTGGTCACCCAGCAAACCCTGTTGTGCCTAATTATTTAAGAGGGTTGTGAAACACTAGGTGATTTTATATACCATATGTGCTAGAAAACATAAGCATGAAGATGCTGTGACTTAATGATGTGGCAACTTCAGCTCCGAATCTTCCCTGTTTTATGGCTTAAACCTGACCTTTCGCTTTCCTGTAATGCACTTTGTAGCATTTAGCATGAAAGAAGAGCAAACAGAATGGAGATGGGGAGGTTATCAGCAGCAGTTACAGAGCCATCCCCTACCTTCTATCAAGATAAAGCACTTGACTCATTTTAGAATATCCATCCTAGCGGGAAGAAGGCGGGAGGAGAGAGGGGAGAGCCTGTCCATTAAATGGAATTTCAGGATTTGGAGTTCAGAGACTTCCTTCATGGTGTTAGAGCAAATCACAGATCTCCTTCCTCAGAGCAAAACAACAACACAAGGGGTCTCCTGCTCTGGTTATTAATTTGTTTATTTTTAACCCGTGTAGTTTGTTGCTTTGACTTCTCAAACAATGGGAAGGTACAAGGAGAGAAGGATAATAAATTGCATTCCCTCCTTTTTGCCATCACAGGAAACCTTGAGGGACTGTTCAGCAAGCTGGAGCTCTTATCTGCCTTTGGGCGATCTCATTATCAAACCTTCATTTTGCTCCCCAGCAGGAGAGATGGCCTGCAATGTATGATAACCTCTACTTATGAAACTCACACTCCAGAAATCTCTGATAATAGGCCAGCTAAAATGGAAAACCAAAGAGCAGGCACCAGGTTTTCAGCCACCAATAAAGACTAAGCACATGCACACACACAGACAGGTACCAACACACATATATGTTTTTAGTTTTATTTGTATTTCTATGCACCAGCCTCACTCTGATGGCACCTCCCATATTTAAACCACAAATCTAATAGGACTAGTGTTTTCCAGCATACTTGAAATGATATGTTCAAATAAGCCTGTGTGATATAGGAGCCTGTATCCCATCTACAGAGAGGTCAGTGAAATCAGTGGGAATTATAACCTGTCTAACCTGCTCATGTGTTTTATAAATCCCATTAAACACTTATTTAAAGGCAGTTGAAAGTATGAGCTGTAGGAACAGAAGTAGATCCTGGGGGGAGAGAGAAAAAGAGGAGAAGTGGGATAAAGAGAATCAAGTTCCCTAAGCACTTGGGCATTTGGATTAATACAATATAACATAACATGATAGAATATTCTACATTATTTTTCAATTCCTTTCCCATCATGATGGCACTGCCCAGGAAATCCTTCATCCTCCAAATCCCCTGTTTCTGAACCCTACATCTCTGCACAGGCCATTGAGGGTTAGATGGGTTTGCAGCACTCCCAGTGCAACCCCTTCTGGGTATGGGCTAGAGAAGGTAAGAGACTGAGATTTGGGGAGCTCAGCTGCAAATCCCAGAATTCCTGCCAGTTTTGCCTGGTTTAGGCTGCGTGTCCTGCAAGTCTCCATGCCCAGCAAAGAGATCCAGCTGAAAGAGGGCCACGAGGGCACAGTCACAGCCCACACCCAATGCCTGCCCACCCCACTGTGAGGAGGTGAAGTGTTGGATCACGTGGCAAAGGTGACGAGGTCCTTCTGAGCCCGGAAAGGTCTCCAGGAGGACTCCCCTGGATGCACAGCCCCACTAATCCGTACATTCCCACTTACAGGGCTGCGTTTCCCAGCTCCATGAGCTCCCACCAAGAGCAGCTGCTCTGCCATGGAGCAGCTTTGCTGCTCTCCACAGGCAGGGGATTAGGCCATGGGAATCAGCTACAGCTCAGCATCCCTTGGCCATCCCCATCCCGCTGCCATGCCAGAACTTCCTCATCATAACCTGAGAAACAGACCAATCCAGGCTACGAACTTGATTTTAATGTCTTTTTGTTCTGTACCGCTGGGAGATGTTCTGGATCACACAGAATGTGGTGGGAAGGCAAAACACCTGGAAGCATCAAAAATCTTTTTGTTTCCACTTTCCTATCAGTGAAAAAGGTCACTAGTAGCCAGTTGGTCTCCCTCACTTGTGCAGGGAATGCAAAAATATATTTGCTCTTGTAAAACCTCCCTAGGCACAACACACTGCTGCAAATATGATAACACTTCTAATTATATTTTAATATCTCATACGGATTATATTTTCAATACCTTAAAAAATAATCAGCCTGAAAAATCCCAGCTAGTGAGGAAATAAAGGCAGAGAACAAAAATATTAAGATATGAAGAGATTTTTCTTATGAAAGCTAAATATGTCTTATTTCCAAATTTCCATTAAATGGGAACAAATAGGAGAAAATAATCATAAAAAGCTGCAGTGAGGCACCTGGTTACCTGAACAGACCTCGCTGGGATGGGTTGTTCTTGCTGAATGAAAGAGTAAAAGTGAGAGAACTCCTCACGTTTTTCTGCACTGGACCTTGGGGACATGCTCATCTAGGGCTGTTTTCCCAAACAAGCAGAGACAGGAAGGGAAGGGGAGCTCTCCTGATCCCAGGGCTCCCACCACAGGGACAGCTCACCCACCCATGCTTTGGGAAGGGAATCATTGTCCATTTCCCAACCCTGGAACTGCTCCAGGTCACGTTGCTTGGAGCAACCTGGTCTAGTGGAAGGTGTCCCTGCCCACGGCAGGGGGCTTGGAACGAGATGAGTTTTAAGGTCCTTTCCAGCCCAAATCATTCTGGGATTCTCTGCTTCCTGTGGCCAGGCTGTGGATCATCACCACCACACACACCAGGAGGGTGAACAGGAACCAGCTCACACTTATTCATACCAAACGATTATTTTATTTTGTTGGATTAGGGGCTTTCAGTTCCAATGCCAGCTAATCCAGTACTTCCCAGAAATAACATATACCCTCCTAAAAGCACCTAAGGTGAAGTTTGGGGGTTCTTTAACAGAAAGCAGAATCACATCTGAAGTGGCCAGGGCTGAAGGCAGATCTGTCTGGGCAGACCCTGCAGGAGGCCTCGTGAAAACAGCAGTTTTATCGATAAAGTCAAGTCTACTTTAAATGAACGCACAGAGGCCTTTCCCTTAGAAATGGGAGAGGAAACGGGTGAAATTCAAAGTAGTCCCCCTTTAACAGAGGTGTTTGAGCTCTTCTCATCTGTTGTTTTGCAAGAGACAAAAAAATGAACCCCAAAAACAAGGCAGTGGACCTCTGCTCCCAACATCTTCCCTTCACATTCCACGCCAAGGCCGCAGTTGGATTCCTGGGAGCTGGAAGGAGACGGAGCTCGTGCTCGTTCTCCTCTCCCATGCTAAGGGCAGGTAATTATCTCTGCATTCCTGGAGGAATGTTACAATAAATATGGCTGTCATTTTTCATTACTGCATAGTGAACAAAGGGAACAAAGAGAACAAAAGAAAGTGTGCTTTTGCTAACCTGGGCTCGCATGTGCCTGGGTACGTGCAAGGCAGGAGTAGAGGGGAGAGTTTATTGCTATCATTTACTGTGGATAAAGCAATCTGGGTGACTCTCCAAAAATTTACCAGTTCTTTGAACTAATTAAAAACTATTCTCTGGGAAAATCCTTCTCTCTTACTTGGTGTCCCACCATTTGGTTTCTTGGCTTAAAATGGAACTTATTTGAAAGGCAAGAAATGCAGTCATGTCTCCCTAACTTCTACCATGCAAAGCACAAATATTCACTTTCTCGTTTTTTCCCTATTTGACCTCTCAGTAGTGGCCAGATTTCTGAATTTATCTTAATGACCAACACCCTATGATGTTGGAAAATACGGCAAAGGAGTTTGTGTAAATAAAAGTACTTAGAAACTGAGTGTTGTTGTTAGTTCCTTCCCTCCAGTGTCATCCTCAATGCTTCTCTTTCAATGCAGACAAGATAAAATGGAAAATGTTCAACACCCCTAATCACTGAGAATATCTGAGATACAACCAGCTCAAAGTCCAGCTCTACGCCTGTGTATTTTTTTTGCATGGTTCCCAGGTGTTTTTCCTGCCTAAATGAACAGACACTTTGATTTGCCAAACTGTTATTAGAGAAAAAAAAATAAATTAGAAGGTTCGCAGTGTTCACACTGACTGCAAAATTATCTCCTGAGTTGCAGAGAGAACAGTTTGCACTCATCTGTCTGAAGTCTAGCAGCAAATGGAAAATTACAGTGTAAGCAAAATTTCCCCTGGCAACTGTCTACGTATGAAACATCAAACCCTGGAAAGGACTGAAAACCACAGGTCACAACAGTTACTCATGGAAGGATCCCAGAGAAGGGTCTTGCCTCTCCCTTTCTCTGGTAATAGACTTTGCTGAGATCTAGGAGTGACAAATTCACTTCTGTTACATCCTGACTCCCATGCTTCATCTTCCATGCTTTTTCCTACAGCTCTTGCATATCCTGTCCTTTTGATGGACATGGTGGTGCTGTCACTTCTCCTCCCCAGGGCTCTGCTCCCTGATGGTGTCTGCTGCAGCCATGTGGGTTTGCTACCAAGATCCAACTTACAGAGACCCAGCTTTGTGCTCATATCTGCACCAGACACACACTTGGGGATGTCTCTTCCCAGAGCAGCAGGAAAACAGCAAGTCCATGAAGTCTTGCAGCCTCAAACTTCCCAAAAGACTCCTGCCTTTAACTCCTGTCCAGAATTTCACAGGTGTCAAGCTGCTGCATGTTGTTCTCTAATTTCAAGTCAACTGTCCTGATGTATAAATATCTTTGTATCTCAGAGTTACAATGGCTCCATATGAGCCTGGAGATGACTTGGGAGAAGCCCAGCCAGCCCAGAAAATGCAGTTTTCCAGCACTGGGGACAATCTGCACCCACTGGCATGGGGAGAGCTGGGTTCTCTCCCAATATTGCACACAAACCTTGTGCAGGCACACGAGTGTGGAGCAGATATCAGTGCAAACCCTTCCTGATGGGCATTCCTACACTGTGGGAAGGCACAGACACATCCCAGTTAGGTGCTCAGCAGCTTTGGCTGTGGGGTAGAGCATCTGCAAGCCCATCCCTGCCAGAAGCAAATAACTAGAAATTGGTAGAATAAAAATTAAAATGAAGGACATTGATGAAAAATGAGATCTTTTTGATTTGTCACTCTCTGCTCTGATCTGATCTCAGCCTGTTCTCTCTAACAGGCACCTTCTTGTCAGTAGCCCCAATTACATCAATTGAGTGGGAGTGCAAAGCATCAACATTACTTGTGAGAACAATCCAGTTAGGGAAGGTTGCTCTGCTGGTAATATTAGAATCAAAACATTCAAATGCACAGACAGAGAGGCTAACAATTCAATTTATGCTGTGAATGCTGAACAGCACATTAAGCAAATCAGTTCAGATGGCTCTGGGTTGTTCGTGTTCAGAGAAGATCAGAAACAAAATTTCCAATCCTGTACCACATCTAAATGCTCGAGAGGAAGCACTAAAACCGTCACTACTGATACATTTATTTTTCTGCTTTTCCCTCAGCTGATTGGTCTTTTACTGCTGCCCTGTGCTCCACAGGGAACTGCTGTGGTCCTTCACAGAAAAAATACCAAGTTTTCCACGTGGTTACACCTCATGTAATGGCACATTTTAGGGATGTTATTTTTTTCCCAAATACTTTTATGTCGTGATAATCTACCATGCAATATGCAATAAACCTTCCAGCAAGAGTTTGCCATTTCCCCTGCAAGCCTAGATTTCCAAAGGACTGCAAGTTTCCAAAGTTGCAAATGCCCATTCCAAGGATTTATGAAGAGCTTTCAGCAAGTTTGTTATCTGACCACGGCAGGTCATATTAATGCCAACTGACCCATGAGTGCCTGGAGGTGTTCCCCCACCTCTGACACATTGTTTTGAGTCCTTCAACAGCCCTCTTTCCATGACAGGCCTAATCTTGGGAGAAAGTCTCAAAATGTTCCTGGATTCAGTCTTAAACCCTGGCTCATACATCGCAGGCGGTCTCCAAATACTGCAGGATGGCACAAATCCGGGCACATCCCTTCCAGCTCAGGATATTCTGTGATTTTACATTTATACCTCTATATAAAATACTGGACATTACCAGACAGCTGGATACATGGATGAGAACAACCCCTCCAGCAAGACCTGGGTGTCTGCAATTTCATAGCTGAAAACCTCTCTTTCCAAAAGCTTGAAGGAAGGGTCCAAAGCAGAGCTGTGGAGCCAGCAGGGCTGGAGGCAGCGCAGCCATCCCCTGAACTGGCAGTGCCGCCGTGTCCCCCGGTGCTCCGTGCTCCCAGGTAGGGCTAATTAGCTCTTGTTGAGCAGCACATTAGCACAGCAATGCAGACTTTCCCGAGTACCCCGGCTTGCTTGGAGCTACACCGTGCCACTTACAAATGTTTTAAGATTCATTAACCTCCCTCTGCACTCCCCAGCTACAGAGACAATATATCAGGAGAGGAAACCTGCAGCAGCGGTGAGACAGACAGGATGATAATTTCTCACCCGTTCTCCTCTCCTCTGCTCTAACACACTCCAGATAATCACACCCGAAGCTAGATCAGACAGGGACAAAATTAACTGGGACTAGAACTCGGGCCTCACGCGTTTCTTGCTTGTATCTACACGAGGCACCGCGACCCTTCCCCATCTGTCACCTTGTCCCTGCGTCAGCCCCACGTGCTGACAGCCCAGCTCCACCAGCCTGGGGTGCTGCCAGGCTGAAAGGATATCGAGGCACTAATGGTTCTGTGCTGCTCTCCAGGGCTGTGTGAGCCCGCTCCAGGTGACACGAGCAATTCCACACCCGGTTATCCTGCTTCTGTTAGCGTTCCCATGCTGGCATGGAAATTCAAGGTATGTTCCCCCAATGTCTCCCTGTCTTTCCAACACTCTGAAGAATCAGTCCCTACAATTTAAGCATCACTGCAGCATTGCCATTCAGTAATTTATGTTTTAAATTTATAGAGAATATAACTGGAAAAAATGAGCCTGGCAATGAATTCTGTATTTATTTTTTTTTCCCCACAAAAGATCTTTGAAAAACAAGTTTTCTTTGGTCAAAATGCAATCCCCTCAATTTCATGAAGGCTACTGAGAATTATACAGGTCTCCTATGCTGTTCTGGACCTGAATTAATAGTGACTCGTTTGACACATACTACTTAGTTAACCTGGGTAGGGTATTACTTTCTTATCTAACTACATTAATTGATTCTACATCACTTAATAGCTCAATAGCTTATCAGGTTACTTCACTCACTAGACAAGCTAAATGTCTGGAGGCAATTAGAGTGTCATTCTCTGTAATAACAAGTTTCTTTGAGAAGTTGCTGATGAGGTTCTTTATTACACAGATTATAAAACGTATCTTCGTACTGTTATAAATATAGGTACAAATTGAAATGACTTACCAGGAGTCCCACTTCCCTAGCAACCAGGCAGATTTTAGGCTCGTTTTAGGAATGGTTGCTTTCTCCCCTTCCTCCCCTCTCCCCAATGTTCTCTCCTGCCTTCCTTGTGATCTGTGTCCAATTTTCTGTCACTCAGAGGTGATCTATGACCACGGAGAGCCTGTCACCGGGTCCCTTGCAGCTTGCTGCTCTCAGTGCTCAGCTCATTCCGAGGATGTTACCTCCGGGACACTGGGCTCAGCGTCGGGGTTTAATTACGGCTGCTGCTCTCCGTGGATGCCACTGACACGAGGAGTGCAGGGCCAGAGAGGAGCTCTGTCCTTTCACATTTCCCTACCCCGACAGCTGAGCCCTGCAGGAGGATGGACACAAATCCCCAGCCTTGTCCCAGCAGAAGGTCTGCTCTGTTTTCCACCCCATCCCTCCCACTCAGCTTTGTTACCTGGTTCATTTCTCACCTGCGTGCCTGAAAAGCCATTGAACAGGGATGGAGAGTCCTCTCTCTGCATCCCCAAATACACCCTGGTGCTCAACAGAACAGTGAAAACATTTTGCTTACTCCTGCATGCATTCAAACAGTAATAAATGCTTCTTTCCATGGATTAAATTAATAGCATTTAAAATTAGGGGAAAGATCATTAAATTCATTTTTTAAACTGTCTACGAGGCTGAATGGTATGGGAGAAAGAGCCAAAACCCAATACCTTTTGTGCTATCCCCAAACCCACCTCCACTCCACAAAGCCTAAATCAGTATTTTCTTATCCCAAACCAGTGTCAAATTTGGGAAGAAAAGAAAGTGAGCAGAGGGGGAAGTGGTGTTGTAAGAGATGGGCTTTGAGCTCTGGTGATCTCAGCACTGTGCAAAAGGGATGTTCAAGACTCTGGTGATCATCTCCCAGGAATGAGCACGATTTTAAATGACAAAAGAAAAATTTTATTGTGCTTTTTCTTCTTGCCATTCTAATTCTTGCTGCGATTTCTCAGCCATCTCCTGTGGCCAGGCAGGTGGCTGAAACTGCCATTAATTGTGCTCTTTCTTCTGGCTCTTTAGGAATGTTTTTTTAGTTACTGCTGGAAAAGCTGCAGGAGCTATGGGAAGACAGAAAAACTGGTGGAAGTGAGGCAGAGTGTGAATAAATATTGCTTGTGATGCTAGTTTAAAGGAGGAGAAACCCTGTGTCCCTCCACAGAGGGAAAAATCATGATCTTGTCTGTGTTCCTGATGATTGTCCAGTGCAGTGGTGACTTTTCCACCCCACATGGAGGCTTTGCCTCTAAGGAAAAGCAGCAGCCCATGGCTGTGGGCTGGGCAGAAGAGGAAGACAATGCCAGGTCACGCTCTGAATTTTCGTCTTCTCCACTATCAGCACCTCCATCTTGACACGCACCACAGATCCACATCTCCCTTCAAAAAGCAGCTCCTGTATGTTCAGAGTTTGGTTGGGGAAACTGTGTTTTGCTTTTAAATCCCTGATCCTCATCACTTTTTCCACAAACACCCTGCTGAGTTGGAGGATAAAGGCAGAGCATCATTAAGAGATGTTGTCCTGAGCCAGCAGCTCCTTTGCCCGGCAGCTCCCCTTGCTCTGGAAGCACCTGGGCCCTGAGCCTGTGGGAAGGAGCCTACAAGGCACAAAAGCAGCCTCTAAACAATCCTGCAGGAGCTACAGCTGCCCTGCTCAGCCCAGCACATTTGTTTTCCGTGTCTCCTATCTCTGGCATTTAAGATGTTCCGTAATTTTCAGAGGACAAACAAACAAAACCCTCGCGGTTCCCTTTAAACAGCCGGCAGCACCCACGGCTCGTTGATATTCACCAGTCAGAGATGTCTGCTACCTCCGAACAATTAGCCTAAAATATTTATCAGAAATAAGTGTTGGGGTTTTTTGTCCAAGTTTTTGAAGTTATGAGGCCTCAGATGGGATTAATGGAAATTTTAATTAAGATATGGAAATAAGCTGCTTTCTCCCTGTCTCTCTGAGACTGCAGGGAGTTCACATTATCCTCAACAGCATGTCTCAACCTGCTGGGGGAACCCTTTGCAAGATGACTTTGTTTTTAAGTTCACCTTAGACAGGATGTTTAGCTGGGAATTTGATGTGAACCCCAAGTCCATGTCTGCAAAGAGCTGCTCTGCCCCTGAGTAAGGATCCCCCTGCTCTCTTCCACAGTCAGGATCATGAACCCTTTTCCCACTGTAGGGAAAAGCTTTCCTGAAGGAGGGAGAGGGATTTAAATCCTTTTATATGTTTTCCGACAGGCATCCTGGCCATCAGGCTGATTAGCTGGGCTCCATTCATAAGGAGAAGATAAACAGAAAGGAGAATTGCAGGGGCAGCAGCTGAGCAGAGGAGCCCAGGCTGCCATGGGGCTGCAGGGAAGAGCATCCCAGAGGAGCAGAGGCTCTGCTCCAGCACTCTCCAGGCTCATGCTGCTGCAGACAGGACCCTGACGAGGCTGATGCAGAAGTAGATTTGAAACACAGATGATTTTAAGTCTGGTTTTAGTCTCTGACTTCATTCACCAGTCACAGTGCAAATGCCCAACACCAGCAGGGTGAGCGCCCTCCTCTCAAACACTGCTGTTCCCCTTGGGAAAACATTTATTTTATGAATGTTCACCCTCCTTACACTGCAGCATTGATAAGAGTGTGAACTGAGCTTTTTTTTTTCGGAGGCAAAGGATTTTAATTCGAGCCTTGGAGCTGTTTTGGCCTCTGGTGTTTGAAGATTTCACTGGAAATAAGGAAGCCAAGTAGGCTGAAGAGTTAGATTTTTGCACAGAAAAGAAATTGTGACTTGCATGGAGAGGTTGTCTCAAAATATTGAGGAAAGCTGTCTGCAGGAACTGTCTGGAATCTTTTCTGCTTCTCTTCTTCCTTTAGTCTCTATAGATAAGCCTCACTTTTCCCAGTCTAAAGATGAGGGAAACTGAAGCACATAGGCACCTATGTTTCCCAAAGAGAACTATATTTTTGGATGCTTTGGCTTCTGGACACACTAAACATTTGTATTTCTAGCTGAGCCCAGCATGAGAAGAAGATTTAAGAGAAGGGCATTTTAAATCTCTTTCAAAAGGTAATGAAAAATATCTGATAAAAGTATTTCAAGTCATTCATATAATTTTGCACGCTGTGGAATCACACTTAGATACCTATTGATATGGGTAAAGATATCTTGTTTATGGGAAACAAATCTCATTCTCAAAGCTGTTAAAGCAATGGAAGCACATCTGAATGTGCTGTGAATAACTTATTTCATGTGAGCATCACAAAATATCTCATGAGCATTAATTAATCAAATACTGAGACCTAAGCATGAGCTATCTGGGCATTTCTATACCAAATCCATCTTACTGACAAGGGGGAACCAAAAGGCATGAAATGACTTGCCCAGGGTCTCCTACAAGTCCACAGCAAGGGTAAAACTGAAATCCGGCCATTCTTTTTCTCTTTTTTTCTGAACTAGGGACTGTCCTCCAGCTTTGGGAACAAAGGAAAAAGGAAAAAAGGAAAAGGAATAGATGCATTAAGGATGCCCAGATGTTCTTGACACAGAGGGCATAGGTCAAACCTGAGATCCTATTTTAAAATCTAGAGAAAATTACCTTTCCAATGACATGTGGCGTGACCTTCAACTCCTAATAGTGTAGGAGCAGTCCATTTCTGAACGTTTGCATCATGCATTTTACATTCCGGATCCCTAAATCATCTCTTATCATTTACTTACTTCTCCCCGATAATGAACACTATTTTTCTGCTGTATCTCTCTCTTTTTTTCATTTTTTTCAAATTTTTATGTGGGCTGCATCCTGCTACACCCTGCTTTTCAAAAGCACATGAAAAATCTCAAAGCACAAAACTGACATTTAATGCAAGGCTGGGGTATAGTTGCTGATTACTGCTTGCGTGTGTGTTTTGTACAAAACGGGCAGACAGACTGCAGAAGGCTGGGAGGCATTAAGCAGAGATGATTTTGAGGGGATCTCAACCAAATTAAACTTTTTTTTTTCAAGTAAAGCCCAGCAGGGGATAACAAAAATTAGGGTTGGATTTACTAAAAATGAAGTGCTCCGGTGATTAAAAAATGGTTGGCTGCAAAATCCCAAACTGCATTTGATTGTGAAACAGCACCAAGCCAAGATAGGGCAGCTTTAATAAATTGTGTTGCTAATTACAAATATTTCATAGTATCTCCATTTAGACAATAAGGAGGGAACTGTTTAATGACAATTTATTAGTGCATGTGCACAGATATACTGTATTTTAATCTTCTTTTTATTTCATTTTTTTTTTCTTTTTCCAATTGGTTCTTCCAAATAGGAAGAAATGATAATCGTTATCTAAGCTCTTGACTTCCCTTGACTTAATTGCAATCTAAGCCCACTTCTAATCTGTACAGATCACGGTTGCACGATTTGGAGTTTAATTTG
Source organism: Oriolus oriolus (assembly GCA_013400235.1). Lineage (NCBI taxonomy): Eukaryota > Metazoa > Chordata > Aves > Passeriformes > Corvidae > Oriolus > Oriolus oriolus. Next base: position 501,744 of record VXBT01013612.1, on the reverse strand, counting down.
AACCCCCGGTGAATACATGTGCAGAGGCTGGAGGGTTTGTGTGTGCACACATTTGTGTGCTCAGTGCTTTGAACGTGCCCTTTTTCCCCCCACCAAAAACAAAACCAAGCAGGAAAATGTCTCTCTGTATTTTCGCTATTAGCACGCGCAGCATCCGCCTGCCTGCCAGGACTGCAGCTTTCTGAAGGATCAGGATTTTTTTCCACAACTCCGTATTTCATGATATGAATACAATTCAGAGCTTTTGAAGTACGAAACCGTAATTTGCTGAGCGTGGGGAAGACCAGAGCAGGTCTTCTGTGCGTGGTCCGCAGAGTGTGCTGTGCCCCTGAGCTAGGGAGAAGATCCCTTTGTGCTTCACGTCTGATATTGCAAAGCTGTTAAAGAAATCTGGACGCCTAATTCTTATTAGAATACTAAATTGAGGTTTTTCTTACACATCTTCACCTTGTGTTTGCCTCAGGAGGATTCCTCCATCCATTTAGAGATGCTGGGAAGGGGATCTCAATCTCTGCATTAACGTGGCTCAGCTAGGGAGAACAGCAACGCGGATGAAATAAGAAACAACACACCTGAAATTTGAACCAATTCATATTTGAAGTGCAAGAGAGATGAGTTACCTATTTTTCTATCTTTTTGATTATTATGTTTAAGACAGCTGCTCATCCTAGATCAGGCTGAAAGCCCCAAGCACTGAAATATCTCTATGTTTGGTAATTGTCTCTAAATAAACACAGAAGGGCTGTGTTTGTCCCTGCAGGAACCACATCCCCTGCATGGTCAAGGAATAAGCTCAAAACAGATCCTGCCATGGAGGAAAAGACACTGCCTCCTCCCCTGCTCACTTACCAACAAAAAAGCAAAGCCACACACACTGAAAAAATATTTGCTCCGCTTGTAGCTAAGATTTAGGTTGATTACAGCTGAAATAAGACTTCCACAGTTTTAATTAGCTACAGGGTGGGGGCCAAGCTCATTACTCTGAAAATGTAATGATGTTTCCGCTTCCATTTCCACAATCAGGTTCTTCTCCTTATGAAGGGGCTTCTGGCATATTAAAGATGGGCCGTGAACTTGTCGTGACACATTCACTATCGTTGGAGCAGTTTGGACCTGGATGTGGGAGTGTGGCCGGACTCCATCCTTCACCTTGGGTTCAGAGGCAGAAGCTGCTTCTGCACTGCCCATACCTTGCCTGAGATGAACTCTCCTGCCAAAAGCAGATCCCCAAACCCTCCTGTAGAGTATTTTTATCTGCAGCAAACCCGATGTCATAATGAGCTCAGGATTATCCCCACCTGAGATGATGCATTGTCCAAGCTCCCTCCAAGCACATGCCTGGAAGTCCCGGCTCCTGATTAACAACGAGCCCAAGTGGGGACTCAGAGACAGGCAATGAAAAATGTCCCTGCAAGACAGGGAGGCTGAATGGGAAGAAACAAATCCCTTTGAGGTGCCCTGAGAGTTACTTTTAGGCCCATGATAGCTCCATTAGTTGTACCCAAGGTGCCACTTCGCATTTCATGCTACAGCGAAGTTTTCGTTTGACCAGCAGTGATTTGCACAACTTGTGGAAGTTTCTTTCTCAATGCTGGCACATTAAAGAAAAAGGCTCCCTGGCGCTGCAGGCGAGATCCAATATTTTGTTGTCATCTATGATTGCCTATTGACTGTGAAAAAGCAAATAACATGCTCTGAACCAGGCAAGCTTTCGGATACCTGAATCCAAGCCGGTCTTGCTGCTTTCAAAGAGACCCTTTGGCAAATGTTTGGGGTTTGTGTGTGTGCGTGTGTGTTCCATTTTCCATGACCCCAGAAAATGTGTCAGACTCACCCAGTTAAGAATAAGGATATCTTTTCTTTTAACTCAATTACCAAACACTGCCAGCTCTGACAGTCCCTAGCTCAGTCCCCAGGCTGTCAGCTGCTGGTCCAATTTTAGTTTTGTGTACTGTCTAGATAGCAAATTTATTGATGAAATATGGTCGTAGGTGTAAGAAGAACTTGGAGGATCCAACACAACTTCATGAACCTATACTTACGAAGACTAATGTATGTCTTTACGAGCTGTCAAATGCATCTTTCTGTCTCTGAAGGTTTGTGCGTGTGAAAAAAATAATCTGCAAAAAAATGCTGATACTTTAAATGTTGGCTTGTGGTTTTGTTTTTATTTTTTAGTCCTGCAGTCAGGGAAAAAAAACCCTGGAAAAAACACCATATAAATAATTGTTACTATGACAGTGCTGAGGAGACTGAGCCCCAGAGCAGCACTCTGTTTCACAAGGGTTTTCCTTAGCTTAAAACCCAAAAAAACTCCTTGTGGAAGACTTTTGTCCTAAACATTATTGGGCACTAACAGATGCAATTCCGTTCTTGCTGCACACATAGGTGATGTGTCAAGAGACTGGACATGGGAGGGGACAGTGGCAGGAGAGACCTGCGGGCTGGCAGCTGGGTACAAAGGTGACACCACCCACTGAAATATTTGAATAAATTTTGTGTTTCTCGTTTAAATTAATGCCAAACATATTTTGTATTGTAGCAATGTACTGTGCAGTCCACATGCTATATTTTGTATGAATGGGTGAAAACATAGGACCAGCTGAGAAGAGGTGCTCGGGGACAGATTTAGCGCACATTAGTCCCCCAAAATCTGTGTTTTATAAGATCTCTACCCATGCAACTCGGAAGCCAATGGGATTTGATAACCAGGACCACAAATAATTGTAATGGAGAAGATTGGACTCTCCTACATCATTGCATGGAGATCTTGGCATGCATGGGGATTGCCCTTCACAACGGGGAGTGAAAATCAAATAGGTCAGGGAAAGGGGGATATAGCTCCATAGTACACTGAGAAAGAGCTGAAGGGGAAAGAAATCCCCCCAGTTCCATAGAGATTCCCTGAAAATAACAGTTAAAGTTCTCCCTAAGGACTGTGAGCATTGGCCAGGAGGGAGTTACATCAGGAGCAGACAAGATGGTGCAAACTCCTTGAAGTTAATGCTCATGGCTTTCCTTCCCAGAGCCTCTGGAGAGGAAGCAGTGATTGAATCCAACAAATCACAAACCATTTAGGCACGGAGAGGGGAGCAGGCAGGACTGCTGGCTATGGAGCCAGGTAGCAGGGGAGGCAGAAAACCCTCAGAAGTGTGAGGGAAAATGTCCCCAGTGCGTGGGAGGAGAGGGAGAAGTGAGACAGATAATGCTGCTGGCTTCTGTTTTGTGGCTCAGGCCCTCTCATGTTCTCACTGACTGTGTGTGACATGGGCATGCCCACCCCATTTTACCTGTTTAAGTTGCATTCAGTGTGTTGTTACTGCCTGGTGCCTCGTTTGGTAGAAGCAAAAGGTTCTGAGTCCATAAGAGGGGGAAAAAAATCAATAAATTACAATAAAAGTGAATGAAAAACATTTCTCTGGCAACCAGCAATGCAGCACCAGCAGGAGAAGCAGCCGCACCAAGGGGGGAGAAAAGATGGCAGGGAAAATAAACAAGATGTCTCATGTAAGGAAAAAAAATTTAAAGCAAGGCACGTGTTTTGCAGGAAAGGAATAGTGGTAAAAAGAGGGCATTTACATGGAATAATTCCCCTTGAAACCTTGGATAAATTGGAAGGAATATATCCCAGACTACAGCTGGGCTTTGCTGGGCACTAGAGACAAGTGAGAGGAGGGAAGGGAAAACCCTCCCAAATTAAAGCACGAGGCAGCAAACTGTGTTCCTGCATGGCTGAATCCTCAACAGCCCCTACCCAGCAGCCTCCAGAGTATGGAATTCCATGCAAGGGGGAAAAGACATTTGGACTGTGTGGGGAGGACAGACATGCTGGGTGGCACTGGTGGCTCTGCCTGAAGCAATTCCTCCAGGAACGTTCAGGGCAGGTCGCAGCTCAGTCCTGCGCTCTCTTCCCTGTGCTCTCCCTGCACCTCAGTCACAGCTGAATTTTTGGTGGAGGGTTTTTATGCCTTTAAAAGCCCCTGATGTGGGGTCCTACATCGGTGGGGAAACAAAATGATGAGGGTCACAACATGCTCCAGGTCGGAGAGACTGGCTGGAGTGGGGAACGGGGCAGGATCGGATCCTCAGGCTACACCCACATCCTTGTGCTGACACTTCCCAACCACTGCGTCTCTGCAGGTGCTTCAGCCAGTTCCTTGTGCCCAAACTAATCAGCAATTCATTGCTAAACCGCTCTTCGAGAAACTGCTTTGCAAATAAACTCTGGGCTTGGGCACTGGAAGAAAACAACCTAATTATTGGCTGCTGGGTTATTTTCTTCTTTAAGAGATCTTTAAGAGCAAGTCTGATCTATTCCCTTCGCAGTTTCTTCCTCCCTGTCAATACTGAGAACTCATGTGAAGCAAAACACTGGATGCATCAAATGATCTTCTTGCTTGCCTGAGAGTCACTTTGGGTGGGTCCAATATTTTTAGGTTTAAAAAGTAGTCTAAAGGTTTGAGAAGAAATGAGATGGAAACAGGCTGGTTTGTATGCATGAAAAATATACATTCTCGTCAAAAATCTCCTGGTAGCAGCTAACAGCAAAAGTGATGGGTTAAAGAAAAAAACCAACATTGTTACAATGAGTTGAAAATTTACAATGAAATTAAACAGGTATTCTGCACACAGGGATTTAAAGGCAGATTTCAGCCTGAGAAGCTCTGAAATAGCTGAAGGGAGACGCATGGCTGCAGGAAACCTCATCCTCCTGCAGTGAAACCCTGCAAGGCTGTTTGGTCACATGAGAGATTCCCTGTGCCTTCCCACTGCACACCTCCCTGCATGGCCTTTCCCTGCAAAGGGTCTCATCCCCCTCCTTTTACAGGAGGAGGGTTTGTACAGGAAGAAATAGACACACTAATAAAGTCTTCAATGTCTATTTTCACTAATTTTATCTATGGAATCAGAACAATTACCCAGCAGAATAAGGTCTCTCAACATTTTTGAGTCCTTGACAGTGACCAGAAGAACTGATACATCCAGGAAAGGTTGGAGTCAGTGGGAAACATGGAACATACAGCCACTGTTTCAGTGTGTAAATTAATCTCACTGGATGTAAACTTTGTTCACTGCCTCCCTATAACCTGTGCTGCACAGACACAGCCTCACTGACATTTCCCCATGCAAATAAAGAATCCCTAATGCTAATCCTGATTTGACTGAAAAAAAAGGAGCAGGAGGTCTGTCAGGCACCTTTGCTATGCTAGGTGCTCTCCAAATATAGACCAGAATGAGGATCCCCAGCAGACTGAAGTAAGTGAGAAAATCCTTTTTCCCCTCTGAACTTCTCTGGATGTACATTTCCATGTGCTTCCCCTTATGTGTGTGTGGGCGTCTTATCGCCAAGACCCTTCCTGCCCCCAGTCCCTGCTTGCCTGTTACCAGTCTGCAAAAACACATGGACTCGGGCTGGAGTAAAATAAAAGTATTGGAAAGCAATATGAGCAAAGCAATGGACGTGACCATTGCCTTCTCTGCAAGTTTGCTCGGAAAGGAAAGGCACAGGTGGAGAAAAGACAGAGGAGAGGAGAGGGAGGGAGGAAAGCTGAGGCCCAAGGAGAGTCTCCTGGGCATGGATAACTGGCTTGCTGCCATTGTGGATCATGGAAATGCCCCGCTCCTCTGCACTGGGACAGATTTCAGAGGAAGTATTCCCACCTGCTTTGCTTTCTCCTCCTCTTCTGAAGCACTGTAACCTGCCAGGTGGTTTTGCAGAGGGGTCACTCAGGCTGAATGCTGAATAATATCAAATTCCCCCAGTCTGGGGTCAAGCACAGTGAGGTATCTCAGCCTCTGCCAATTCCCTTGGGTAGGGTTATACCATTGTCTCTCCATCCCAATATCCTGCACACACGAGGTCAACAGACAGGAGCAACCAGAGGCCTCGCTATCCACCAGCCCTCAAACTCCTCCCCTCCAGGGTCCAGGACAGGGAATAGCATCCCATTGCCAGGAGACAGCTCTGTATCACAAAAGGAATTTGCCATCATCATTATTCTGCTGTAATCATTCAACAGCAACCACCCCAAACCCGTGACTTTTCAAGGAGAATTGGGGTATTTTTCAGCCTACTTGATCCGCCAGTGCTGCAGCCTGGGAAGAGTCCTAGATTGAGGTTAGACCCTAAGGACCTGATTTCCAATATTTCTGCCCGTTGGCCCCATTTGGAAAGGAACTGAAACTTGTGCCTAACTTGTCCCACTGAGCTCACGAGCACAGGAGTCAGAACCAGGCAAGAAGACAGAGCTTCTAACACATCACCTTAGGCTCCAGTGTCAACAATGCAGATGCTATGAGGCACTGCTGTGTCAAAGATGAAAAATGCACTTTATCTTCCTCATCATTCTATTGAGAGAATTCCAAGGAAGTGAGTACATGTCTATATTTAACTCTTTTTCCTCTTCAAAAAAAAAAAATTATTCAGCTCATACAGGCAATGAATATAGGCCACAGAATCCAACACACAGTAGCAAAAGTACTCCATTATTAAGTCTGTAATTGCCAAGAATTAATTTGCTAATTGCATGCAACTAATCTGCGTCCTTTTTGTTTTATATCAATTAACAGAGTAATTAAAAAAAGCAATCTTCTTGATAGTTCCTCACTGGCAGACTTAGCCCAGCAGAGCTAATGAAAGAGGGCCACCCTTTAACTAACCTCATTAGTATCTCTTCTTTTGTTAAACATCCTACAAAAAAATAGTTAATTTTGCTGCATGAAGGTCCTTGATGTTCGACTGCTAATGAGGGGGCCACACCGCTCTGATTCGGTGTTTGTTTGGAGAGTGGCTCCGTGCAAGGCAGATCCCTGCTCCCTGCCTTGCTGCCCTTCCAGAGCTGGAGATGCAGGTAGACAGCAGAAATCGTGGACTGGGTAGAGTTTTATGGATATCAGCAGTTACCAAACAGTTAAAGTTCCCTCCAGGACAGAGATTTAGTTTGTTCCATTCTAAAAAACTCAAACTAACCGACAAAAAAACCCGCAAACCCCAAACCAAAAAACCCTGCAAAATGAAACAAAAAGCAAAGAAGGGAAGACCTAACTGCAAGGAGAGAGCAGCAAAAAGGGGGAATCACCAAGAAGCAAGGACAGGAGGGTGGGTGCACGGTTCTGCCTGTGTCACTGTGATGCAGGAAGGAAGCCTCTGCTCTCATCACTTTAAAAAATAGACTTCAAAACCTTCCCACCTGTTTGAACACTATGTGAACCTTCCTATGAGTCACCTGTAAGTTCAGCTGGGCACTGAGCTCCAAACACAGCCTTCAGTCAGAACCTGTGGGCTTGGTGCTGCCCTCACTCAGCAGGATAAAAGCACACAAGCAATTTTTTTTTTTTTTTTTTGCTGTTGTAAGTGATATTCTATAATATTCCGTTGTGCAAAGGAGATCTGTGGGGAGACCCGCAGCATCACTAATGCAGCATTCACTGCTTCCCAGGGCCATGGGGGCTTTCATTTTGTTTGCTTTGGGCTCTGCTGGGTTGGGAGATGCCCGTGAATGTGACACGGACATCCCATGTCGGCAGCCCGCAGTCCGAGGTGGGGCTGGGCCGTGCAGCGACTCCTTGGCTCTGTCAGGCTCCTCTCAAGGTGTTTGCAGCTCACGTCCTGCTTTTTACAAAGCCGCTGGAGCTGGGAAGTCTCCCTGCTGTAATGAGACCTTCCACCAGGAGGCTGGTCGGGCTTCCCAGCGGCACGGCACGGCACGGCACGGCACAGCCCGGCACGGCACGGCACAGCCCGGCACGGCACAGCCCGGCACGGCACGGCACAGCCTAGCCCAGCACAGCACGGCACGGGAACTGCTGCAGCCAAGACCTGCCTTTAATCACAGAGGGGTCCCAAATCGTGCTCAGGTACCAAAGTCACCGGGAATTTATCTCTGAACACACCAGATGAAATTTAAAATATTTTCCCCCTCGTTGGATTTCTAGATTTGCTCCGTGGATTTACTGAAAAATACTGTCAGAGTAGCAGGTGACAGCGTTAGCAGCGTTTGCCTGCTCCAGGGGCTGGGCTTTGTCAGAGGAGACGGAAACGGGTCCAGATCACTCTGAGATGACAAGTCAAAACCCAGGCAGGTTCAAAAACCTCCCAAGCACGCTGGGAGACCATGGACAGAGACAGAGTGCTCTGTGTTCCTCTTTAGGAGCTTTTTGGAAGCCACCTCTCCCTTCAGGGAGTTTCTCCTGTTTTGGGAGGATGTTCCTCGCCACATTTAAGGGAGACTTGCCAGAGAAATGCTGGATCCAATCCTCAAGCTCCTTAGACATGAAGCAGAGCTCATTTCACCACTCTCCTACCTATTACCTCTGTCTTCAAGATGTGCTCTCACATCTTGCCAGAAATCTTCTGGTTATTTGCAAGTGAAGAAAAGGGATACAATAAAAAATAACCCACAACTGCTGCTGCTATAGCTCTGGTGACTTTGAGGCAATGGCATCTTTGCACTGGTGAGAACCAAGAACTGGGTGACAGTTTCTGTGTCACCGTGTCCAGGGATATCATCCTGTGACAATGTGTGTGCTTGGTTTTATTTTGACCAAAACTCCCACCCAGATATCAATTACAGTTAAGGACTGACCTGGCTCTCTGTGTCTCTGAAATGGTGAAAAACGTTTGCTACTGTTTAAAACCATCAAGATTTCCTTTTCTTTCCCCCGTGCAGGGATGCCTTGGAACCTGGGGGATGGCTGGGCCCGCATCCGTCTGCCTTGGCTTCCCTGCATGGGGAACAAATGGAAGTGAAGCAGGGGAGGGGAACGAGGTGATACCACCAAGGGGGAAAAAAAAGAGAGGAAAAAAAAAAGGAATCCAGATTTATGCTTCAGCCATTTCCCTCCATAATCAGCTTATGTTGTAGAGTTAAATGAACTGACGGGGAACTCATGCAGGTGGATGGGGCTTGTCAGCTGGGAACCTGGAAATCAGCTGCTGGTGTGAGAAGTGTGTGCAAAGGTGGGCGTGCAAGGGTGGTCCGTGGTGTGAGGGTGGTCAGTGGTGTCAGGGTGGTCAGCAGTGTAAGGGTAGGTGGGGGTACAAAGGTGGTCAGCAGTGCAAGGCTGGTCAGTGGTGCAAGGATGGGTGTGCAAGGGTCATCAGTGGAGTAAGGGTGGTCAGTGGTGCAAGAGTGAGCATGTGAGGCTGGTCAGTGGTGTGAGGATGGGCATGCAAGGGTGGTCAGTGGGGCAAGGCTGGTCAGTGGTACAAAGGTGGTCAGCAGTGCCAAGGTGGTCAGTGGTGAAAGGGTGGGTGTGCCAGGGTGGTCAGTGATGAAAGGGTCGGTGTGCCAGGGTGGTCAGTGGTGAAAAGGTGGGTGTGCCAGGGTGGTCAGTGGTTCAGGCAGGAGGAGGCTGGCGGGGGCCGGTGCCCCTCCCTCCACGCCGGGTGTGAAGGAGCAGCTGAGAGGAATTGCAATACCTCCCACTCCTCTGCCCATTTGTTTCCTATGAATGCATAATGAATGCTAATGAATTCCTCACTTGGGGCATATGGTTAAGACATATAGAGCCTAACCTTGCTACAGAGGAGAAAGACCTTGATGTTACAAGATGGGGGAGGGCCAGGGGGAACCCAATGATGCCTGAGCTGAACTTGGGTCAGCAGGACTCATCCTGCTCCAACCCAAGGACTCCTTCAAACACAAGGGCTGCAGGATCTGCAGGGGGACAGAGAAATTTTGTACTTCCCTACTAAAGGAAAGGCAAACACGGGTCCACAGATGTGTTTTAGAAACTGAGAGCTGCCATGAGGTTAAAGTAGAAGGATTTCTCCTTTCTCTGGAGAAATGGGAGGTACCTGAAGGGAAGTGTATCACAGCAGTGCAGAAAGGAAACAGATACACAAAGATCCAAAAGCAATGTTGGAAAAGACCAAAACCAAAGCAAAGACCACGCCAAAGCAAAGTTAGCAGCATGCTCCAGCCCCAAGAGACTTCTGCTCAACCCCCATCCCTGCCTTCCCATGGTTCTCCATGCTCCTTCACCTGCATTCAGCTTTCCAAACATGAAGGTTTAGGGCTATTTTAGACTCTGTAGCATAACCAAGTCATCCTTGAGGGACTGACAGATATGGCACAGGAGCCCTGAGTCCACTCCTGACTACTGAAGTTGGAGACACTGATGTTCAGGCCATGGAATCCCACACACGGTGTCACAGGCCGGTTTAGTGGCCTGTACAAGCCTGATGGCATCAGTGCAGGTTGGGACCCTGCAGCAGCACAAGTTCATGGCTCTGCTTTGGGCTGATGGGTGAGCAAGACATTTACGAGCTGATTTCTGCCATCCTTTCTAGAGATCTCTGGTGCTAGAGCCTCATGGATTAGTGCTGCAAACCCTGGACTGCGCCCCAGCCTTTCACAACCCCATGTGTTTGAAAACTACTGAGAGACTTCTTTTTGAATCAGAGGAGCTAAAAACTCGATTCTCCAGACAACTTTGGATCTAGTCACGGAATTCTGCCCGTACCCCAAGAAGCAAAAACTTACAGATCAAGATTTACATGAGCTAGCTGAGATTCCTGTAAAAGCACGGATCTCTTTGCTGGGTTATATGCCAAACTCCTCCTGGCTGAGTTCCGGGTCTCTGTAGAGCTCTCACCTCTGCACTTAGACCCAAGCCAGGCAGTGCTACCTAGATCCAGGATTCCTCCATGGGCTCCTGACATGAGCGAGATATCACCAAACATGCACCCTGATGATTAGAAGACATCAAGAAAATACTCCAGGACTCTCAAAGTATTCAAAAAAATTCTGAAGAAACTTTCACCCACAACAAAAATTCTTTCAATACTGAAAGCTGCCATAGGACCTTTCCGGAATCTTGCAGCAGGCAGATTTCTGAGTGCAAACACCTCTCTTGAACAGCTGGGGTCTAGGCTGACACGTGAGCTGGATGCTCCACCGCCAGCATTAGGACTGGTATCAGGATGGGTGAAGGCTTCTCTTTCTCTATGCCATTTTCTAACTCTGTCCCCTAAACTGCAGCAGGAGCATTTAGACGGACAATTCAATAGCACTTTGAGGCATTGTTGTCCTTTGCTGCCCATCTCATACCTTAGAACAGGATCTGAGATTGGTCAGTGTTTGCCATAGCTCAAGACTGCCCATTCACCAATGCATTGCTGAGAACAAAGCAGCCCAGGTACCTCCCTGAGCGAGTGGTGAAAAACAGCAGAGAGAGAGAAAGAGAGCTGGAAAAATTTCAAAGTCCTTCTAAAAATTAAAATCTGAAAGCCAGCCAAGTCCCAGCAGCCGAGTGGAGGTGCGAGGCATTTTAGTCTCCGGGGTGAGCAAAAGCAGCCGACTGCCGTATGCATCAACACCTCTTGACACTTATGAATATGGGGCTGGTGCTGATGCCCACTTGGATGAAAGAACAGAGTGAGACTGCCAGCACCAAAGTGGGTGGAAGGGAGGGATGATCTGCAGCAAGATGTTGGGTTTTCTTTAACCCTCTCTCACACAAAGAACACCGTTTGTGCGGGGGCTTTGGGCCGTGGGAGTTTAAAGATCGGAGATGTTTGGGTGCAGGTTAAGTGGAGGATGGATCTGGGCTAAGGCCACCAGAGGAGATGTGTATGGTTGTGTGTGCAGATGAAACACATGTGGACGCTGATCCTCAAGGTTGGGGAAAAAGAGCTGATGGATTTCTTGCAGCGCTGAATGATTTGCAGGAAAGCTTCCGCTAGCAGGGAGCTGTGGTTGTTGAGCCACTCTGGAAACTCTGGGCCTTTGCATCTCCTGCAGTACTTTGCACAAAACTCAGCAGCAACCCCTGACTCCTGAAGAGCAGTGAATCCCACTGCCATTAAATTTCCAAGCCTTGATGACTTCTACAAGGCCAAAGAAGATACTGAGATTGGCTGAAATAGTTCTTTGCAGTAAAAGATCATGGGAATGAGAAGTTTTCAGTGAAAGCTACCGATAAATGAGGGCTCAGCATGGAGTGTGTTTTGGATCCCTACACCATAAATACAAATTCATGTAGGTGGGGGCAGCCAGGTGAGGGTTTGGGTTGCGGCAGCCTCATCAGCAAACAATGAACCTCTTTAATTCGAAATGCCAGCCTCCTTCACTTTCAGAATTCTCAGTTGTCATTTCTGGCTTTCGCCAAATCCTAAACAAAACAACAAAGTAATCCCAACCTGCTCTGCTCTCCTTCCTGCTCCTGCTCCCCTTGCAGGAGGCTATCCCTCTGCAGAGCCTTCCCCACTCCCCCAGGGCCATCAGGATCTCGTTCAGGAACACTCCTCTTGCCTTTCCATTTGCATGACAGACGGCTCCTTTGCATTACCCACCTCTTCCCACAGAAGCCTCGTCCATCCCTCAGGCATCCCGTGGGGATATCTGCTGCTGCAGGCTGCTTTCCACTCCCTCGCTGCCCACCCTTGCCCTCACTCCTACATGCTTCCAGCAAAGTGCCGCTCTGATAAGTTTGCCCTGTGTTAACTTCTCCTCGTGCTAACTCCCTCTCTAATTTGTCTGGAATTCCAGCCCTCGGGGATGCAAAAGGTGAGGAGTCCTCTGATGCCTGTGATGCCCACCCTGCATGGACACGCTCCAGGCTGGCTCCAAACCCCCAGCCCACCCCAGAGAGGGGTTTTGGTGGTCAGGAGGAAGACAGGAGCATCTCTCTGGGAGAGACTGAGTCCTTACCCCAGCTGCAACATGCACCGTGCCTGATACGTTGTAATGACATGAAAATGAATAGAATAAACTGACTGAGTGGCATTGTTATTAACCTTTGTTACCTCAGTAAATCACACCAAAGAGCAGCAATTACTCCCATTTCTGACAAATACTGGTTTATGCTGTGGATTCCCCCCTTTGCTCTCAGTCCCATACCCTCTCCGTCACTCTCTTTCTCAACTGCAACCAGGACGGTGCAGTGCATAGCACAGTATTGAAAGAAACAGGAATAATTTAATACCATCATAAAGGCATGTAACAGACAGCATGGGCCTTCCATGGCACCCATCTACTTCGCTTTTAAACCATCTACTGCTCTCTTAAAGGCAGCAGGTTTTCCAGGGGCTCTGCATCCCCGGCGGCTCCCGGTTCCAGCCGCTCAGCCCAAATGCACAGCAGCACTCATTCCCCTCTCCGTGCACTGACAGGGGTATGTGCATTTCTTTTACTGGATCTCAGGAATTACTGAATGAAAAGGCCAGGAAGGAAAACTCACCCTCCTCCAAACTCTGGTCCAAGATATGAGTCAAGCTTTTGGCCCCAGACCAGGACCAGCAATTGGGCTTTTTGCTCAGCTCTGACTTGGCTTGGGTTTTGTCACGCACTCGTGTCAACACCGATCTGAGTTTAGGAGTGTGATGCTGCTCCCGAGCCAGCTAATTTCTGAGGTCAGTGCCATGCTTTGAGATCGATAAGTTCCGAATTTAGTCAGCACAAACAGCCTCGAAGCAGAGTGCTACGCTTGCATATTTAAAGCAGTCTGGGGAAAGGACCTTTCAACAAAGGTATTCAATGAGACTTAAAAATCAATCCTCATTTGGAGAAACCAGCAAAATATTGTAGTAGCCATTGTTAAAATGACTGAATTGATAATAAATCAGAGCTGACAAATATTTCTGGCATTTTTTCACTTTGTAGATTTGTTTTAACAGAGGACCTGGTTGTGGGTACGATCTTTCTTCACAGAAATATTCAGAACTGTATTTCCTCAGTTTGAAGGACTTTTTTATAAAGCTGGCAGAACCTGTGTTTTATATTTTTTCATACTATCTTTTCTTTAGAAATGAACAGAAGTAATTTTGGAGATTTTAGAAATTCCCTGGGGATTTCCAAATTCACATATACAGCAAAAATACTGGCACTGTAATATTTACATATCACACCCAGTCTTGAAATAGTTTGAAACGAGAACTGAACAAATGGTCTGTGGCCATAAATAGCTGAAGTTTGGGTTCTTCTTGCAGAGGTGAATTTGTTCATGCAGCAGTAGCATCCATGTCTGCCTCACCTGTTCCAGAAGCCTGTGTGTGTCACACTGTCTGTGCTCACACCCTGCTCCACGGGCCAGAAAGTACAGAAACAGTGCAGGACTGGTTGTTCTGCCAGGTGAAACCTTCCTTTTGAGATTTGCTGGGCTGTATTTGCTTTCTCATGCTTAGATTTTCATTAATCCAGCATGGAACACCCACGTCTGACACCAGCACCCTTTGGTATAGGATCAGTGTCCCGTGGCTGTAGGTGCTACACAAACCCATGAGACATAAGAGTGGCCCAAAAGCATAGTAGACACTCATCTCCATCTGGGAAAAAACAAACGCACAATAGATGAGATTGTGTTAATACTCTGAATAAATTCCTTATTTCCTCTGATACGATTTCAGGAGTGTGACAATGTGTGGGTTTCACCCAGGGAACTACAGCTGGTAGGACCAAGGGGAAATACCCAGCTCTTCCTGAAGCTACTGCTTGTCTCGGTAGCTTTGCTGTTGCTGGATCTGCAGTGAGACCCAACCTTTGTTTTAGGTCAGCTCGAATCTAATTTAGGGAGGAATTTTTGTTGTATGGATGTCTGTGTGACTTATGTGCTCGGAGTTGATTTTACTGGCCCAATCTTATTAAGGACTGATTATAGAGTGAAGGCTGCAGTGGAGTCCATGAAGGGATGGGAGAGGTGCCCTTTATTGCTAGTGAGGGGTAAGTGTGTGAGCTAGGAAGAATGAAAAGGAGGCAAACCGGACATAAATCATCTGGAATGCCAGCCAGCAGAGCCCAAAAACCCATGGAAAAACAAGATTATTTCTCTTTTCCAGAGAGCAGAGGATGTGACTCAAGCTCTGTCAGTGAGCAGTGACTTCAGCAGGCACCAGGTGTGCAAAGAAGCAAGACAGGACCTCTTTGCTTCATTTTCTGCACTTTCATTACCCTAAAATAATCCTTCCTCTCCTGCCTTCCCCACTGCTTCTGAAGAAAGAAGGTGGGATTTTGTCATTTCCATCAGTGTGAGAGAAGTGGGGCTCGTTTGGGGATGAGGTGGCCGGAGCCCAGATTTCCTTCCCTTTCTTTTCCGCTGGAGCATGTGACAGTTTGCAATATGAAGAGCGGGCGGCTGCAGGAGCAAAGTAGGAAAAAAAACCCACCCAGTCCCACATCACAATGACTTCTCTCAGATGATAAACATAATAATAAAACCCCTCCTAGTAGCCAATATGATGCTAATGCTTCTTAGCTCTGTCAAAAGTGAAAACAGCTCCTTGCTGTCAATTACTGGAGGGACAGCTGGAGTCTCTCCTCTCACTGTCAGGATGCAGACATATTGCATGTCATCGAGAAGGTAACAAATTCACCAGGACAGCATCACCATCTGTCACCAACAGAGACACCGCTGAAACAAAGGGTCAGGCTTCGGCGCAGAGCTCAGGCCTGATCCCTCCCCACACCGCTCGTCCTTCCCTGCAAAGAGGAGGGGCACAGGTGGAGGTGCCCCCAAAGCCAACCTTCATCCAGGGCATACAGTGAGGATTTGGGGTTTATAAACCAAGGGGATGAAGTTTGAGCTCCCAAATTATTGTTTTCACCAGAAAAACCTCGTGCTGATGCCTTCAGACCCTGCTGATGGGTATCAGCCACGGGGTGAGGCCCTGTGGGGTTCGGCACTGTCCCTCACCCAGCTTCCATGGGTCTGCCCGTGTGACCCCCTCCCATGCCCTGTGTGCACGAGCTTGGGCTACTCACAGGAGTAGATGACACCCAGGGAGGGCTGGGGGATCAGGCTGTAAGTGGATTTGTTTGGGGACAGATGGTTGAGTCCCCACATTATTGAAGTCTGACTGCCCTGGATCTGCTCTCGTGAGGAGAAGCTCGCCACCCCAGGAAGGCACTTGCAGTGGGCCAAACTCTGCACATGATCTGAAACCCAGTCAAACGACAAATAATTCAGTGATCTGTTTTGAGGTCATTTTCAGTATTTAACTGTCTTTCCAAAAACTTCAAAAATCCTCTTCAAAAAAAACCTCTCAATTAATAATGCCATTTTTTAAAAACATGTTTTTGAAGATGCCGTTCAGAATAATAGAGTAAATAACGTAAATAATTTAAACCATTTTTTTTTTCTCTAGCATATATTGTTGTGCTATTTAAAAATAACCCACATAACTCCATTCTTTCACTCCAGACGAGGCTTACTTCCAACGGATGATGTGCTAATTATTTCGAGAGCAAAGTTTATTTTTGACAGAAAAATCATTGTACTTTAAATCACGTAGAGTGCTGAGACTTTGGGTGAGTCTGAAAGAAAGATGTTTCTGCAAAACTAGCCCGATGTGACAATGCAACATGTTCACATAGCTCCTGTGTTTGTGTCACAGCATTAATTTGGGATACCCTGCGGCTGCTGGCAAATGCAGCTCTGCGGGGTCCAGCTGACATCTGGGGATACCCTTTGGGTTTCCAGAGTCAGATGGCAGCTTTCCTGTTTGCTGTCAGTTGCAAAATCCAGGACTTATAATTTATATTATTAAATATCTCAGGTGCTATTTAGAAGTTAGCTCATGAGTCATCCTGGTGCAGGAGATGAAGCTGCCTGGAATTAGCGGGCACAATTCAGACTTTGGTGGTCATTTGGAAGCTGTCCTGCAGGATTTCCCTGCAAATCCAGAGTTCAAACCCTGCTCTATTGAACGGTAATAATCCAAAATAAGCACAATTGAAATATGAGCTTAATTCCAAAAATGCAGCACAAAATGGACTTGCTGCTGCTCATTCCCAACTTGCACTGCTTCCACCGAGATTTACAGCCAGCACACAGAGAAAAAGCTGCTACTGCAGACATAAGGATTCGTTCCTGACTAAGAGAAATATCCTGTCCTCTAGTCACAGGACTGCACACCAAAATCCACTTCATACTTTAGGCTACAATAAATGACAACCGACCACCCTGAATCACATGAAACAATTTTTAAAGAAATTATAATTGCTGCTTCCCTGCTTTTCCAGCACTATTCCATTTCTCCAACCCAGGATGAACAGCTCCAGCAGGGAGAGGCAGAGCATGGTGCTGGGAGGCTGCATCCACCATCCTCCCCTCCATCATTCCATCTCCCATGGGCTCCCTTGGGGTTTCTCACTTGATTCTTCTCCAAGGTTGTGCCAAGACTGCTGTGAAGTGGAAGTCATGGGATATCGCCAGCAAGAGGCTGGAAATTATATTTGAATTGTGCCTAGTGGTCCTCCCTCCATCCCTGCCATCCCAAAACGCCTGTGTCCTTTCCTGCAGAAATCAGGAGATGTTTGGGGGACCTGTGAAACTTCCATGCTCAGAGTTGTGTAAGGCTGCTGGAGTGAAAGAAGGAGGTTTGCAAACTGGTTTGGAAGAACCAGTTTGTGTTTGGGAAGGGAAGGTGGTGGCTGTCCTCGTTAGAACAGAGAGCACAGAACAGCCCCGTGTCTGTCACCATGGGCAGGGGGCTTGAGCTGCGACTGCTGCTGTCATCCAGACCCACACTGGCCTCCTCCCTTGGGGAGGACGGGCGTGATTCACTCGTTATACAACTTCCACAAAACCCACCTCCCTGAACTCCCACCATTCTGGAGGTGGCTCTTTGGCAGACTTTTAGGTGGGCTTTAGTCTGCAACCCTCACTATTTAAATTTTGTTGTGAGAAGCAGACAGCCCAAAAATTCAGTTGTGGTTCCTCTACCAAAGGCTCTTGGGATGGCGTTTTCCAGTACACCCAGGGAGAGCTGTGATCTGACTCTCCACAGGGAAGCTGAGGCCACTGGGGAGGCTGTGACAGAGCAGGGAGGTGAGCTCTGAGATATTTTTCTGCCCTTCAGGAAATCCTTCGGCCTCATCCCCACATATGACAACATCCTCCACTGAGCAAATCCCCGGCTCCCTCCAGAGAATCAAACCTGGACACTTTGCTGAAAGTCAGAATCTCACCTCTAAATTTGGACACAACCCTGCCAAAAAACAACCTCAACATTTTCATTTAGGAAATCATATCAAGAGTTGCTCCTTGAGGAGTGTCCTGGTCTGCTTTGAAGAGATCATCTCTGCACAGAACCTGCCCGGTTTAACACATGAGTTAAGTGTGGAGGCTGGGACTCACACTTGGGATGTGGACAGGACTTAAATTCTACTGTTTGCCAAGGTTTTGTCAAAGTAAAGAAAATCTGACTGTGGTTGCTCAGCTTGGTTTGCCCTGTGATAAGCTTAGACTGGAATCAGGATATTTTATCTTTATCTAAATAAGAAAAAGGCCACATGAACAAATGCTCCTCGCGCCCCTCCCTGACTCGGTCCATGCTGGGTGCTGACTTCACAGCCGGTGCTTGCCGGCTTTCACAAAGCCCTGTGCAGCTATTTTGGAACTGGAGCTGATCTTTATGCATTAACATGGACCCAGATTTTAGAAGAAAACTCACATCTCCTTTGAGCTGCTGCTCAGAACATTTTGCTCCCTCGCTGCCTCTGCCTGCAGAGCCCTGTAGCCACCGCCGGCAAAAGGGATGTGAGAAACCTAAGGCTGCTCCTTTATTAAACAGAGCGGAAAACGTAGAGAGAGGAAAACTTAGCTTGAAAGCAATATCTGCACTTAGATGTTGTTTGGAATGTTACTGCAATACAGAGACATGTTAAAATACAGCCTGAGCTGTTGTCCAGAGCTCGCATTTTGGTGGTGCCCCACCATGAGGTGCCACAGCAGGGCTCTGTCTGTGGCACTGCACATAAAAATTGCTTCTCTCTCCAGTGAAACGCGTTTGTCTCTGGGGTGGAAAGAGCAGCTGATAAAAATGCAGCTGTTTCATTAGTTTGGACAGGGAACGGGAAAATAATTGGAGAGCTACAGGGGAAAGCCAGGTGGGAAGAACCTGATCTGAGGAGCTTTCCTAAGGAAAGATTTTTTTGTTTGAACACAAGTGGCTTTTCAGGGTGGATTTTTGGTACTGGCCACGTTTTTCTCTCTGAAACAATTGTGATATTTCCATTAAAACTTTTCATTTTGGCTCATGATTTGATTCAGTCCATAAAAATCAGCAAATGCTGTGATTTATCTCTTAGAGGTCATGCACGTATTTGAAGAAATAAATGAAAATATGTCTAAAACCATCACAATTTTTGGAAATTCTGTGTTTTCCCAGTAACTTGACCACATATAGTAAGAAATAGGCAAGTAGAAAAGGCACAGTTTTAATTCTGAGGACACAAAAAAGGAGAAGAGTTTAGATCAGGGGGATCATGAGGGACTGCACACAGCTGTGCCAAAGCTCTTAGGTTTGTCCAGGACTGGTTCAGAGGCCTTTTATAAACTGGGAACATTTTCACCACAGTTTCTACACAATGTGCCAAAGATGTGTATATATTTTGCATCCAACATGAGATTTTAAGTCTTACAGATCTAGATGCAATTTTCACTAAAAAATCCCAAAAGAGTTAAATACCTGATGTACTTAGGCAAGTTCAAGCAAATTCAGGAAATCCTGATTACAGTTTTAGAAGTTTTACTTGTAGCTGAAGTCCTTTCCTATCCAACAGACAGGGACTAACCACTTCTACACACTCAAAAATGGACTTTTACTGAAACTAAAAAAATATCTGGGAACCTGAGGATGCACATACTGTGATTTTTGAAAGCTCTTGGATGTCTTTAACAGCAGCTACATGCCACAAGTTCCGAATACAGCAGACATCTGTAGGAATTTTCAGGTAGAGAAATGTTTCTATAAACACAGGTTACTATTTGTAGGGATAAATATAGAAGAATGTAGACAAACACTCTTCTAAAGATGGTTGCTTTTGAGAATATTTTCTGAAATCCTCCAAAATTTTAACATCTAGACTGCTTTGGTAGAATGTAAAAGACAAAATGGGTGCCTGGATCATCCGCAGGTTTTCCTACTAAGTAGCTCCACCAAATTAGGAATTTAAACTGAGCCTGAAACAGCACTTAGTCTGCATTTACAGACGTATTGCCCCAGGATAAGAGATGTAATTCTCTGAAATGAAGAAAATTAAATCATTACCCTCTTCACCCAAGCCTTTTTGCTGTTGGAAAGTTAGTTTTGCATTTAATGAATATGGGCTCATGTCTTTCTAATGAGTATGAGATAGCTGATGTAATTGAAAACTTAAGCAGGGAAAAATCATTACAAGGCTTGGGGTTTTTTTTTAATTAATTTATTTTGTATATTTGTGTTATGAGTGATAGCTACCAGTAGAGTAATGGGGATGGAAAACCACAATTTACTCAACAGGCAATTCAAAACCATGTGTTGTAACAGGAGATTCCCCATATTTTACCTGCCTGAAGAGAAGCAGCTGGAGGAGAGTTTTCTGCTGTACTTCCCTGTGTCTCTGGGAGGTCCTTGGCACCTCCTCATTCCCACCTTCCTCCTACTTCTTGCCATTATGAATTTGTTCTCATATTTTCTGTTCTCCCTTTTTTTCCTGACAGGAAACACCTCCTCTGCCCCTTATTCTTCAGGACTGTCAACCACCCTGACATTTGGGAAAGGCACCCTCAAATGGAGAGGTGGGCAGGGGATAACAGCTCCTGGGCTGGCTTCCCTCCACAGCCCCATAAAAACCTCCTCTCCCACATTGGGATGTATTTCAGGCTGGGTTTTTATCTTCCTGAGGGCCAGGAACTAAGCAAGAACCCAAGGAAATCCAGGGCAGGGCTGTTGCTCAAGGCCTGTGTGTGCCTGGGATTGCAGGGACACCTGGGACCTGGACAAAGGATGGACTCCGGCCTCCTCTGCTCATTGTTCACTCCTTCAGCCAATGTCCTCAGTGCCCCAAAGACTGATGGCACTGATTGTCACTGTGTTCCCATGTACGAAATTGAGGAGAGAAACATGAATTTTTAATAATGAAAGGACATCGAGGGGAAGGGCAAAGGAGGTGCTGGGGAGAGAGGAAGGTGGTTCATGAGGTCAGTGTGATTCATAACAGATCCATAAATCTCCACCATTAACAGGCAATGCTTTCCTCCATCTTTTTTGATATCCCTCCCCAGGTTTTGATGATCCCCATCGGCTCTCTGCACATTTACCTCTGGAGGCCAGCCTTCATCCATAGGCCCATATGTCATTTCCAGACACACATTTCGTTTTTTTAAACTTTTTGTTTTCCTTTGCTCTTTCACCAATAATTAGATATTTTGCATGTCCTTGCTCTACCATGAACGGCTTCTCTTGGCCACCATCAGCAGCAGAATACCTGTCACTAACTCCACTTTAAACCCTGGTATCATCCTCCTGAGGGTTCTTTCCATGCTTCCCTTACAAAAAAAAAATTCATCCTCATGCCCATTTCAGAGACCATGTTTGAGATATCGTCTCTAATTTCAAGAGCAAAGTCAAAAGAGAGGGAAGATAACATGATTAAGAGAAACTCTTACTGCTGAGAATTTGCTTGGAATTGCTTTGCCCCATTTGCCCCATTCTTCGGCTGTGGTAACAATCATGGTTAGCACCATGCTCCACCTGAAGGCTGGAGGAAATAAGATTTCCAAAGCAGCTGAGAGTGCAAGTTAAGAAAAGGTATTTCTCTGCACACTGCAAAACTGATTGAAGGCTTTCCCAGCCTCCAGCTTTTCCTTCCTTCCTGCCACCAGCCAGGAGTGTGTGAATGCTCCCTAATCAGTTCCACGTGGTCATCCATCTCCTACCTGCAGTCCCTGGCTGTCTAAACTAACCTGGCTGATTCTGCCTGAAGTGGATTAGGGAGTGCACGTCCCATCACTCCAGCCTGCGGGGCTGGTAATAGACAGCTGGGGAAAGTTAATGTCTTCAAGCAGCCTCACTTGATCTGGTAGAGGATAAATGTCTGAAACAGTAGCCAAGGGTTATGTCCTGATCCCAGTGCATAATTTATCCACAAATTGGCTTCCTGAAAAGAAGCAGGAGTAGAAAAACACCTCTGTTTCCAGGCAGATAGAGCTGAGACACGAGAAGGTTGCAACTCTGCTCCAGAGCTAGATCTGGGCAGTGATTTTCCTGCTCTTCCTTTCCACAAACGCCCAATTTAAAACCAAATGTCAGTCCCTACTCAGTGTTCAGATTAGAACAGACGCATCTGGAAACCACGCATTGCCCTGAAAGCCACCCAAGCTGGCTCTGAAGTTGGAGACGAGGGTGGAATGTTCTTATCCCGGAGCCAAGGCTGTCGCTGCGCGAGCACAAAAGGCAGTTGGTAGGACATCAGCTTGTGGGAGTCTCCTTAGTTACCATAAGGAAAAGTTAAATGTCACAGTCTCCACTGGATCGAAACTACAAGAACAGGGATTATTTATTTGAGCTCAGATCTGGGCTTAGCCGCTGATCTGAAGGTGAGGATGGAATATGGAGATTGCAAGAAAAGCAAGTTTTGGTTTCTAAGGAAAAACTGGAGAAGTCAAGGCAGCAAGTTTTAAATGAGGTTGGGAGATTGTGGCCTCCCTGATCTACGGTTTAATTTATCTTCATCAATATATTAATGTGTAGTTTGCTCGTATGAGCTAAATTTAACTAACAAATTCTATATCTGAGGAGAAAAGAGGCACAAGATCTGCAAAGCAGTGATTCCGATCTTGCTTTCACGTCAGCTTTCTGGTGACCTCGGTTATCTGGCCGGTATCTGGTGCAGGGGAGTGAGGTGACATCTCTCTGAGATGGGATTTGCAGGTACAGTGACCCACATCTCCCACACCTCCACCACCCAAAAAGCAGCACCTAAACCTTCCACCTCACACTCAGGTCTCTGCTGACCAGAAACAAATCGAAAGAAAAGCCTGGTTGAAACGTTATTGGCAATTCAACAAGATGCTAATCCCACTGCCAGCACTGAGACCTTCAACAACATTTTTTTCTTTTCAGCCCAAAACCCACCCTTTCAAAAGTCAGCAGCACTTTAAAGAGACAGAGCAAAGGAAACGGCGCTCATTAATCATTCTGCCACGAAAACACTACGGGGTGATTTCTACTCTACACCTTTTTGCACAATAGTATGCAATTTAATTGCTTTTAAAAATGCTTTAATGATACAGACCAAAAGCTGATCTTAGCAATATCTTTTCTAATTCAGTGGAAATAAGGACACAGTTGGCAGTTGACAGAAATGAGCGACTGAACCAGTTCAAAAAAGACAAATATATCTCAAACCTCAGTTAGGCTAAATACAACACTAAAGGCCCCAGTAGAACGCCTCCTATCTATTCTCAATCTAAAATTCCTTTTAACTTTCTGTCTGGCCAACACATATCGGTTCAGAGTGTTTTCACCCAGGACCCTCTCGTCTGTAAGAACTGCTCTCTGAGGAGCAGGTTTTACAGATAGGAAGAGGATGGAGACACAGATGCCTGGTTAGTAAACTGAAAAGACAAAACAGATGAGGACACTGATGGAATGCCAGAGAGTCTTTATAAAAATCAGGAGTCATAGACCACCAGGTGTTCAAATAAATGTGGTGTATCTGCAGATCCAGGTTTCCAGCAGCACTCAGCAGGCTGGGTGCTGGATACACAGTGGGCACTTCACTAGGGCTGTGTTAGATGCCAGGAACTCCTCTGAAAAAGTCAGATTGTTATGTGAATGCATCAGCTCTGAAGCTGGACTTTTCTGCAGGTCTGACCTAGAAAACAAGAGCTCGAAGCTGCAAACCTGTATGGATTTTGCAGATGGTTTGTAAGACCAAACTATGTAAAACAGGGGATGCAGACTTCTTTTATGATAAAACATGGCCAAAAGTCAATGAACGAGTTTTGTATTTGTGCCACCAACTATAAAGAGCTTGTTTTAAGAGTGATTCAGGTCACTTCAGCTGTCACTCTTTGTGATGTGTGGGCACGGACAAAACAATGAGGACTTTCCCTGCTAAAGGGACAAGCCTGTGACATGTGCACTTCTGGAGATGCCTGGTGAACACACCACTCCCAGATTACTAAATCCATCGATGCTTTTACACCTCTGGATTTTGTGAGCAAATTCTCTGATCTCATGTTTGTCCCTGTGTAGGATTTTTGAGTTCTTTGACAACTTTTCAGCTTCTGACATGGCAGAACAGGACAGTCTTGTTCTGGCACCCCTTCTCAAGGAATGTCAGGAGGATTCCTGCCTTTTCTGGATTTGAAGGAACAGTGCCTTTCCCATATCACTGCCAGGAGAAGCAGAATTTCTCAACGCTGGGGTAGGAAACAAACTGAAGCACCATGGAAGGGATAAAGCTGCCCAGTACTGCAAGTGGAAGCCAGCTCCTTGAGAAAGGTGTTCAGAATTCAGGCTGGAGGCACAAAGAGGATGAAAAATGTTGCTTGTTGGGGAGGAGGGGGGAGAGAGGAGGAATGCAATTTGTGAACAAAAAGAGAGGCCCCATTCCACATGGCTTTGCCTCTGGATAAGCATCTGTGGCCATCTTCTCCCAGCCAGAAATGTGCACTGTGACTCTCTCCAAACCACACAACATGCTCTGAGTCCTGAGGTTTCCATCTGCTGTCAGATGGAAACAGAGCCAAGGCCAGTCCAGAAGAGATTACCTTCCTAAGGTGGAAGACTTTGCTTTCTCTAAGAGCTATTAATGAAAACCACATTCAACGCAGGAACAGACACAGCAAACTTACTAGAAAATATTCACCTCAATGGAAAACTTTCCTCTGCTCATGGACAGAGTGCTACACCACTTCACACAGCACCTCAAAAACTCCTCTGGGATCATTTTTTTCAAAGGGATTCGTTTCAGTGCTGATGGGGCCGCCTAGAAGGGTATTTTCAAATCAATCTATAGATATGAGTGATTAATTAGATTTAAAAATAAAATAAATAATTCTTTGAGGGTTGGATGCCATGGACAGGTTTCCCTTTTGAACCAGGACTGCCAGGGAAGGGCCTGGCACCACTCTGGGCTCCTGTTTTCCAACCCTTGCTGCCTATGACTGAGGAGATCACAAGCACTGTCAATCTGCCCCATGCAAAAGCCCCAGACCTGGTGAAGGCAGGAAATGTCATTATTATTAAAGGAAGTACGGAATTAGAGATATTTGAGAGCAAACATCCCAGCCATGCTCCAAAAGAGCAAGAAGCAAAAGCTGCTTTTTAGATGAGCTGATATATTTAGCTGTCGAGAGAAAACAAAGAAGAGAGGTAAGGTCAGAGAGCAGGTCGATGGCAGGAACAGAAACAGAACAGCTCTCTCTCCTTCCCAGCTGGTGCCCTACTCACAACAAGGTCTCTCCAGCTGGAGCAAAGCCTATCCTAGAAACTTTGGCCCCATACATGCAATTTTCTTCCTCTGGCTTTCATTTAATAAATGGGATACAAGGCTCACTCTTGTGCCATTGTATTAGTCTAATGTACATTTATTTTGTATACATTATCTTTCCTTCCAAGCAATTCAATATGTCTGAAAATAAGAGATAAAAAGGGATAACACATTAGACACGGCAACTCCCAGAGAGGCAGCCAGGGTGTGAAGAACACTGAATTCCCACATGATATTATTATATTGCCTTCTTTGCTGCACAGTGTTACAGTAAGTAAGGGGATTAGCTGCTTGTCTCCCAATATATAGATGAAGAGAAGGAAAAAATGGCTGTCATTTCAGTAGTTCTTTTTGCCTACAGGAAGAAAAAATCCTGCCTATTCAAAATACTCTGCTTCTGCTGCATCACCCTCTTTTCTCAAGAAACGATCTCTGTCTGACCAGAGGGAGAAAGGAGAAGGTAGAGCAAGCTAAAAGATGGCTCAGATACTCATCATCATAATTACACATGCAACTCTTCTGTAGGGTAATAAGCCTCAAGTGGACATTGCCCTTTGGAGCTGGCTTTGTTCCTACCCTGGGAGTTTGAACCCTCCCTTACTGATTCAGGGAAAGCCAAAGAGGAGAGCATCCCAGAACCTGGAGAGAGTGCTTAGGTCCTGCAGTAAGAATAATGTTTGATTCTGGTGACAGTGCATGTCTGTCACCCTGGGAAAAGGGCACAGGCAAACCCTTGAGCATTTCAGATGCTCCCCTGAGCACTGGCTGTTGAGGGAAAAGCAAAGGGCAAGGTGGTGCCAGCTCTCTTGCTTCAGGAAAGGACTGGCAAAGCAACTGGAGGAACCTCCCCACGTGTGAAAGCCCCACTCATCCAGCTGCAAGGAGGTGCAGCACAGCTGGAGAGGTCGGGCCAGCGCTGGAGCAGTCCCTGCAGAGCTGGGGCAGCACAAACTCTGACACAAAATGTCACCTCGTGCTGAAGGCAACCCACAGCAGCAGATACGGCAAGGGACGGAATAGAGATCATTCCCAAATGTGCCCGGCTCCTTCCAGGATCAGGTCCTCTCACCTGACGTGCCACTCAGCCTGGTGTCTGACCTAGCAATTAACATGCCCTTCGTTGTCTATTAAAGGTGGAAAGCCTCTCTCTCCTTACCCCAAACATTAATTTAGAAAGCAAAATGCCAGAGTGACTGCCTCTCTCGGGTAATTTTTCCCCCTTCAGATTCCCTTGCTTCCTTTATTTAGTGCCAGCAGAAAACAATATGGTTTCTTTCATTGTCTTCTATGAAGACTTCCAAGCGAGGGGGGAGATTATTACTGTTCCAGAGTGTGACGACATAATAGGCTCCTGTCCCAGAAAACAAAAGTCTTTGCAAGACGATAAAGAGACAAGTCCTACTTATGATGTCACCGAGAAGACAGTAATAAAAATAAAGAAAGGAAGGGGGGGGGAAAGATAAGAATAAACATCTGTATATTGGGAATAACAATAACATTTGTTCTGCCTTTTATTTCTGAAAGATGCCCTAAATTGTGCCTTGTACAGAACAGAAAAGACTTTTTTTTGTGTGTATGTGTGTGAGCACAGATGGATTTATAATAATAAAAAAATCCATTGAAATGCAAAGTTTAGGATTTCCTCCCTCCCCCTCAAAAATGAAAAGATCAAATAATTCTTGACAAAGAAAACTGTTCCGGTTCTATTTTTTTCCTGATCTTCTCAAGTTCTGCCCCTTTTTTAACCATGAAGAGCAAAATGTAGGATTCTTTTCGAAAGAGAAATGTGTATATTTCTGGAAATATGCTTTAGGTTGTATGATTAATAAGGCATGTGAACAGCAGGAATTAGAAATATAGGAACTGATTTGCCTTCAGTGCAAGCACCACTGGGAAGACGGAGGAGTCACCCCTCACTCATGGGCTCTTCCCTGAGGACAAGGAAGGGAGGATGCCGGGTTTGGAGAAAGTCACAGGCACTGGGTGGGGATCCCTGTCCTGTGTCTGAGCAGCACAGGGTGGGGATGTGCAGCAGCACGGTTCTGTTCCCTCTGTGGGATACTGCAGCTAGGAGGCTGCTTGGGCAGATCAGGATCCCAAATTCGGAGAGGGCTCAGACACAGCAGCCCCAGGGCTCTGCACCACCCACTGTGGGCTCTGTGCACAGCAATGAATCAGGCTACCAGTGGCTCCCGCAGGGACATTCTAGATATGCACCAGCCTGCCTGCAAGCAGAGTTTGTCCCTCTGCTTGGAAAAGAAGGGGGGAAATATCTTCCTAGTTTTCAAACGAGTGTGAGTTGTACATTAATTAGCATGCGGCTCGTGGGCCTCTGATCCGCAAGGTGAGATCACAGAGTGCTCTCTGATGTGGAAAGAGGGGGACCAAGGCACTGCAAGGCTCCAGCAGTGCTGCCAGTTTGCTCTCTGGCTCTGAGAAGGTCCTAAAGCAGTAGGGTAGATCAGAGTAAACAAATCACAACCTTGTGCAAGGAGGGACAGCACCACTTCCCGCAAATGCTGCTGTGGGGAGCACCAGGAGTTGTTTCTCAGAGATTGCCCAAAATCCCAACAAAATCAGCCTCACTGCATCAAAGGCTCTAATGATTATTTCTTGCTCCTGAAGGCAGCATTGTAACAAAGGTGGGCATTATTGGATAAATAGCATCAAACTAGGCATTTACATCTGATTTACCTCTCCTAGCATGGTTACTCCTAAGACTTGCATAGCTTTATTAGATCTATATTCATGTGTATTAATAATAACAATTGTACTTGCAATTAATTTTAAAGCCCACCATCAATCTTTCTTAGAATTCAATCTGATGCACAGCCAGAGGGAAGGGACGTGTGCACTGAATTCCATTTTAACCCCTTCCTTTTTTTGTTTCCCAACACTGGATTTATGGTGGATAATAAACCGTGTTTGCAGGCCAGATTTGAAGAGTTAAATTTGCCATCTCGGGGAGATTGGACATCCTCAAACCCTAAAATATAAATACGTGAACAAGGGCGAACAATGCGCTCCTCCCTCACGTGACCGACCTTACTGGTGGAATTAGGAATTAACGACAAGACTAAAGCCACCATTTTAATTTCTCAGACAAAGCTGGTTATCTGGACAGCCATCATAAGCAGGTGGCCAGCTCCCAGCTCCCGTGGACACAAGGGCCAGTGTAATGCAAAGTGGACTGGGAGGTAATAATTCAGCAGATAACCCCTGACACACTCATTCAGTTGCTAATTCACCCTGCGTGCAGGAGCTGTAACCAGCGTTTAAAGATGCGTTATGATATTTAAAGCCTAATTTATTCTCTTTATTAAAAAAGATACCAAACAATATTTCACTCTCCCTTTTGGTGAAGATTAACTGCTTATGATCCTTGTGTGTTATGTGGGGCCATAACCATTACTCACATCAGTGGCTTGGCCGGGGCATCTGAGGCCCTTTTAGATTAATTGTCTGGTGGTTGTTTGTTAAAGCACAGGGGGTGTCATGGAAGGAAACAGCCTCAGTTCTGAATCAACTTAAGCCAAGTATTAAAAACATCTACTTGAGCTTGATTATTTATAATGACCTTCATGTTTTGATGCTTTTTAGCATAGGTAGAGATATATTTTCAAATCAGAGTACAGAAGATTCATCATTACATTTGTTTAACACCCACTTTTCTGCAACTGCATTCTTTCTAAAAGCATATATTGATCGCTAGCTAAGCAGCTGCACCTCCCAGGTATCCCAGTGTTCAGGAACTTGTAAGATGCATCACTGGCGTAAGTTACAAATACTGTGTCCAAGCGCCACCATCTGAACCCCTCCACCAAGCCTCGGATGGGCCACTGGGCATTAATGTTTCCAACTTCCCTGGGGAATGAATTTATTTTTTCTGCTCTGGACTGTCTGGCACATTTCTTCATGCATCCTTTAGCCTCGCACAGAAAGCAAACCTCACTGCTCAGCTGCTTTAGCCTACAAAGACCAGTGCTGATCCTCCAGGTGCTCCCCAGGTCCCCTGAACTAGCCCAGTTGAAAGGAATCATAAAAGCCATACAAATATGTGTGAATTACCATTGCAATGGCCAGGGAATTCCTAAGGAAATAAAGCTATTTCTTTTAGTTTCTTGTAGCTGATGAAATATCATTAAAGCAGGTCACCCTGTTAAGGAGGTGAAGTTTGAAATAACAAAATGGAATTAATGTAGAAATAGTAATGAACTGTCCTTCTGAAAAGCAATGAAGGGAAATGAATGGACGTTATAAAGCAAGGTACCACTACCTGCAAGGGTTAAAAAAGCACAACCTCCCCCAAACTTTCTATGAAACAGAAATGGAGCGTTAATGGAACAACACTGCAATGCAATACAATAATGGGGAGTTGTGAGTGGGAAGAGACATTCAGACTCCAATTTAGACACAGCCACAGAAGCTGTAAGAGCCCTCTTTGGGCTCTCTTTGGCTTGATGCTGGTCTCCAGGATTCCAGAGATCACTTCCAGCTGCATTTATTATTTGAGGGCACTACAACAGTTAAACTGCATCACACATCCCACGCCTCCTTTTCATTCATTTGTACCTCCAGATTTTCTAAATTTTAACCGACTGAGAGTGCTTTGATTTTTCCTGCCTGCCATAAAAACCCAGCGGCTCTGGAGGGATTCTGCTGGCTCGTCATAAAAGGTGCAGATGTGAGGAGCTTCCCGCGAGCGGCAGAGCCGGCCCTGCAGGAGCTCCCAGCCCTGTCCTGTGCTGCTGCAGGCCTGGAACAGCTCCTCGGATTCCAGGAGGCTGCACTGGTGCTGCAGGGAGCAGAATTTGGGCCACTGTCTGGAAACAGTAGGACAGCATGTGGGTTTTTTGCTGTAAAGCTAAGGTGGAAGCAAATAGCTCTTACAGCTCCACGCCTCCGTGGAGTTGCATGGATTTATAGCCACAGAGCACCTCTGGTGCCCCTTGGCCTGAAGGGGATCCCAATTCAGAAGGAGGGAAAGCAGACAAAGCCCTCTCCATCCTTCATCAGTCCCATCACACCACAGAGCTTCGTTTTCTTCTCAGTGAGAGCAATGCTAGTCAAATCACAGAATGGTTTGGTCTAGAAGGGACATTGGAGATCATTTTGTTCCAACTCCTTGCCACGGGCAGGGTCACCTTCCACTACACTGGGTCACTCCAACCTGGCCTTGAACACTTCCAGAGGCATCCACAACTTCTCTGGGCAACTTGTGCTAGTGACTCACTATTCTCACAGGGAAGAATTTGTTCTTAACTTCTAATCTAAATCCCTCCTCTTTTAGTTTAAAACCATTCCCACTTGTCCGATCATTATCTGCCTGTGTAAAAGTTCA
This sequence comes from Oriolus oriolus, assembly GCA_013400235.1. Classification (NCBI taxonomy): domain Eukaryota; kingdom Metazoa; phylum Chordata; class Aves; order Passeriformes; family Corvidae; genus Oriolus; species Oriolus oriolus. The sequence continues at coordinate 471,198 of VXBT01013612.1, read as the reverse complement.
GCAAAGAACTGTAGCTGTATAGAGCAAACCCCACATCAGTAATGGTAAATTTGGATATATAGTATCCCACTTCAGTCCTATTCTTTTCGGCCCCCTTTCCCATTTTGTCCTCCCAGCTGTGTGCATGCAGCTACCTGGGCACACAAAGCCACCCATTTTAGCTGCCCCTTTGCACAGTTAAATCACCCAGAAGAGCAGCTCCATCCATCCTGGTGCTGCAGAAGGGACTAAACTAAAACGGTTGCTCATGTCATGCGAGTGGAAATTTGATGGCAGGAATGCCAGGAGATTGTTTGACATGAGGAGAATAAAATAGGTCCCTCCTGCTCCCCAGCTCTAAAGGAGGGATTGAGCTGGAGGTCCTGGGATTAAGGGGCAAAGTGCTGGAGTTGGGGACTTGGTCCTGGGTCTTTCCTGGGGCTCTGCTTCCATTCCACATCAGTGACATAGGGACAATGGCACTTCCATGAGAATATGACAGCTTATCTTGGAAAAGGACTGAGATAAATAGATTAAAACTGTGCTGGTGGAGAGCCACAGAGAAGAGGGTCATGCGACAGCCTATTCAGACAGTTCCTATTATTAATATGTAAAGCTGTCATACTTCATAAGATCACATCCAATGTAATCAAGAGGATTTAGTTCACTAATATAGCAGCAGTCACACTAGATAAGATTGCTTATAGGGATAAGAGTGTACATTTGTTGCTCTATTTTAATTAAAAACAACCTTAATAAAAGGTTGTAATGATAAACTGATAAGCAATTGCGTCTCCCCTTCTCCCTGTAGGTTACCATGCAAAACTCATATTGCAATTAGAAACCTCCCCTAAGACACCATAGGACATATATCAACGTTGGCTCAGCAGCAGAGAGTTACTGGTCACCCCACTTTGTATGTTCAATTGCTGCTAACTAGATTTTTCTCCCCCCACCTCGATTCACAAATTATATTGCCAGACAAGGAACAACCCAGAGTGAATTTATTTAACACATCCTGGTGTTATGACTAAGTGGGAAGAAAATCCTCTCTCTGAAGAAAACTAATTGAAAATGGAAGTAATTCCAGCAAGACAGCCCTGCTGCATGCTCTCCCTCAAAAAGGAGCGGCTCTCCCAGTGGTAGCACTGCTACACATTCCCCCTTGTCAGCTGAGGTGTTAAATCCCCTTTTTGGGAGATGAATGATAAAATGGTGTGATCCAGAGCTCCAGCCTGGTTGGATGAGAGGTGCATGTCGATTTATACAACGGAGCATATACATTCTTGTAGCAGCATGAAGAGCACACTGCTATTGAAATTTCAGATCATTTTGCAGCTGCAAACTATAATAGCAGTAATAATAAACCAGAAGCTGTGCTATCCATTAAAAAGAACCCCAGACACTCGAGCATGTTTGTTTTGCCTCTGATTTTAAACATTCAGCACCAGCTGAACTTCTTGTTCACGACTCATTAAAAATGTCCTGCATCTTTTCATACACACAGGCTACTGGGTCCGCCCAGAGATAAGTGCACAGGGTGGGAGGAGGGACAAAACCCGAGCTCTCCACTGGGAGAGGTGACACCTCAGGGTGGGCTTAGATGGCTCTCTCCACCTTGCTTGGTCTCAGGTGCTCAGAGGACAGGATGGAGGGGGGGCTGCCTCACACAGCAGATGTTTTCCTGCTGATAAATCCTGTAAAAAGTTTAGAGAGGAGCTGGGATGGGGACAGGCAGGCACAGAAACTGGCTGGTGGTGTGCTGGTGTCCTGCTGATGGCATCACTGCGTGGATGCAGTGCCAGTCCTGCAGCACAGGGACAGGCTCAGAGCTGCTGTGCAGGCAACACCCAACAGTCCTGAAACCCTTTCTGCTGTGTCAGACAGAGAAATGATTGGTTTCAGGTCACAAGGGCTGCTGTGCTGGATGAAGGATGGAACTTTTGGCTAAGAGAGCCTCCCAGTGCTGTGTGGGACGTGGGTTAAGAGGTTTGTCCACAAAGCCAAGCCCAGGAAACCTGGGCTGCCCCTGCCTTCAGCGCAGCATGGATCTGCAGCTTTGATGGAAGGGCTTCTCTGCCTCACAGGATCTCACAAGCATTTAACTTCATTAGTCAGGCCGTGAGGAAGAGCAAGATGCATTCCCAATCCTGTCCTTTCCAGTGCTGGACAATTAACTGAGTATGGTCAATCAAAAAGCTACGCTGGGTTTTGCGACCCTGAGAAAAGCACTAAATCCCTGTAAGAAGATAGAAACATTTATTTATCAATAATATTCTCTTGCTTAGCTTTTTTTTTAATTGTGCCAAATTAACACAATAATGGCAACGTTGAATTTTTTTATCTCTACTTTTCAGTGAATATGAATGCCCAACTCTGGCAGGGCTTAACTTTGTGTATGAAGAGGGAAAAAAACCCACTGGTAAATATGTTGTTACTGATTTAAAAATCTATTTGTTCAGTAATTTCTGCTGGAGCCATCATTATCTTGCCAAAGCAGCTGTTGGAATATTAACTAGACACAGCAGTAACAAGTGGAATATAATTAGCACTCCTTGTTCCAGTGAATTTTCAGTTTTAACTAGGAACAATTTGCAATGAATCTCTGTGCTGTTGTAATTAACTTAACTAATGCACCACACATACCAACGACTGTACTGAGTACTGTAGGAAATCACCGAGGGTGCTGCGGGTGGGGCAGAGCTGTTGCCTAATTCTGGCCAGCTATTACATTCCGAGGATATCCCTCCTTGCTTTGCAGTGCCTTGTCTGCAATCAAAGACTCGCAGCCTATATTTGTGAAACCATAAAAATGAAATTACATGGGGATACCGATGCCTCGCGCTTGGTTTTTTTCGGGTGTATTTTTACAGCATGTGCTTTTAATTCACTAATCATTTCCCAAGCTTTGAGACTAAAATGGTGAGGGCAGAAACATATGCCTCAAAGTGAGCTTTCCCAAGGAAAGCTGCTTCAGCAGCCCCAGCCTGCATGGCTAATGTACCATTTCACTTTTACTGCCCCAAGGAGCTCTTTGCAGCCCCTGGCATAACCCAGAGCAGGCAGAGAGGCTGCTGGTGATTAAATGAATCACTGCCACTGTTCTGGTGTCCACCAGCAATCCAGCCCAACATTCTCTGGGGCTCACCTCCCCTCTTTACAGACTTATTTCTTCCAGCTGCACCTCTCTCACTTGATTTTACCCTGGTGGTCAGCCTGAAACCCCAGTCCTGCAGTATTTTTGTGCTGGGCAGATTCTTCATGGGGCTTTGTCAGACCTCTCTGCACCAAGCTCTTGCCTACATCATTAGGGGTTGAACCCCATGCCCTGCATCCAAGCACTTCTCCAGAGACCACATCTCCATCACCTTCAGCTACAGGAGTTGTTGTGCTGTCCTTGCCGAAGCAAAGCTCTCAGGGAATTGGCAGCAAACACAGTTATTTCCATGCTCTCCTTGTCTTGTTACCTTTGGAAGCTTCACCATTGTTTAAGGTTATCCCAGCAACTGAGATACTGTTAAATGCTTGGGGGGCTCTGGGGAGATAGGTAGAGCTGAAGCTTTGCTATTTCCTCTTGCCTTTGTCTGCCAGAAAGTCCAGTCTTGCTGGTGGGGGAAACCTGTCCCTACACAATTGCATCCACGGAGGAGACTCCAGCACAGGGTGTCTCCTCTGAGTGGACCTACACTTCCTACAGGGAGAAGAACAGAACCAGGGTCACCTCCACCTGAAAACACTTTTATTCACCTCCTCTGTGGTCAATTTTTCAATCAGCTGTAATATAACCTCCTGCACCTGTGTATATGTGACTAAAAGTACAGTTAAGGCCAAAGCATTCTGAAGATGATCAAGATGTTCCTGCAGAACATCAACCTCACAATACTCTCCAGACTTCAGCTCCTGGAAAGGTGCTGGGGGAGACCCTCAGCTTTCCAGCTTTATTAAAAAAGGGTAAGTTGCCCCCTAGACCTTAAAAGCTATTCCAAAAACTGCCCCAAAGCAAACTGGCTGGAAGCAAACAAAAGAAACTCAGAACATTTGGAATTTTTCAGGTTGGAGTCATAAGACTGATTTTGGAGACAGGTTCATGAGTTGCAGCTTCACCCACAAGTTTCTGTCTCTGCTTCCTCATCCTTGTACACAATAAAAAAATATTAAAATATTAAAAAATCATGTATCTGAACTTTTTTACAGAATAAAGTTCTGAAAACTCGACCACGTCAGTTGAAGAACCAGCACTTCAGCTCTGCCACCTTTGGCACTGCTGCCCAGGGCTGGATCAGCCCCACATCAGCCTCTGTGGGAGATGGCATGTAAATTAAAGTGGTTATAACCTCTCCTGTATGGTCTTTTCTAAAGGAAATAGTCTTTTCCAAAAGTCAATTTTGAATGAGAAATGTTCACAGTATATCAGTTTCTAAATTTTTCATGCCAAAGTCTCATTTTTCTCCAAACTCCTGAGGAGCAAAGGTGGGGGGAAGCACAGCTGAAATATTTTTGCATGAATTTTTTAAGTTTCTTTCCACCAAAATTTCATGCACAAATAACTCATTTTCTGTTAATCCTAGTCCACCTTTTTTCCTCTGAATAGCTGTCTTCCTTCTTTTTATTATTATTATCATCATATATTTGTCCTACCTCTTAATGTGATATCAGCAATCAGAACCTTTATTGCATTTTAGTTTCTATAACTGATCTCATAAGAATTCTCCTGCAATAAGGATCAGTGTGTGGTTGTAGGATTTTTGAATCAGGGCAGCAAGCAGATCACATTGGAAGAGTCACATTGGTCTAGCAGTTTTTCTTTAAATACTTGGTGTGCTAGGAAGGGGAAACAAATTTAAAAACCATGACAGCATAAAAATAAAACGGAAATGGAAAAAATAAAATAATAAATAAGAAATCTGCTATTTTTACAAGCAATTGGAGTGCTACAAATAGCAAGTCAAGCTGAACTTAGTCACCAATATGGAGAATAAAGATTAGAAGGAAGCGAGAAATGGGGTGGGGACTGTAAAGAGCTGCTTCCCTGTCTATAAATATTCTCTCTTGCCTGTGTTTCTGCAACAGAAGGGAGTTTGGAGAAGATCCATCTTCTGGACACCTTCATCACAGCCTTGCAGACAGGAAGGTGTGTGATGATGGGCTCTATCAAAGCCTCCAGCACCCCATACAGGGCGAGCCAGGGGAGCAGCAGCTCCGCAGGCACCGTCACAGCCTCTCTGAACCAGGTGGGAGCTTCAGACCCCCCCTGCAAAATCCCACAACCAAAAACCACGCTGAGCAAACGCTCTTTGCTGGCTCAGGAGACATCATCAGAGGAGGCAGCAAAGGGAAAATTTATTAAGTCATGCTGTTGCAAAACACAGTTCTTGACATCTAACTCCTGAAAGGCGAGCGAGGTGGGCTCCTCGCACGCGCTCTGGAAAGCATCACTTCATGCTCCCTTGTCTTTTCCCATTAAGATCCCACACGCGTGGCTATTCATCCCCTCAGCACACAGCAGCCAGATTGTTTGCCGAAGTGATAGATGAAAAATTCATTCTGTTTTTGAGGGTGTTCAAACATTCAGCGCGGGAGTGTCGCTGGCTGCTGGGCTGCCAACTTAGCACTGGCTCCGCAGCTCAGAGTCTCTAAGGTTCAGGCTCAAAATTCCAGCTCTCATCTGTGGTCAAATAAAATCATCAAAGATTTGACTCAGATTTTTTTTTTTCTTTGTTTTCCATAAAGGGTTTTCGGTTTATAGATCCATCCACACTGCAGCATTTGATAATTTTTTTCTCCCGGGCTTGACCAGGGCTGTTGTAATGAAAATCTCTGGGTCCAAAGGGAAACACCTCTCTGCATTTGCATGTGTGTGTACACATACACATATTATTTTGAAAACTGAATTGACAGACACCCCTATGAGATCACGTTTGCAGGCTGAATTTCTGACCCTATTTTTTGCCTACAAGACTAAATCAAGAGGTTTATGCTACAGAGGCAAAAGACTTGAATATCTAACCCTTCCCCACTCATACATGCTTGCTCACACACAAAGCCGAGGCAGAAAATCACATTGCTTCCTCAGCAGATCCATATTCCACCCCTGCAAAAATAGTGTAATCTATTTTCCCTGTAACTGGAATTCACAATATCAGGGATGCTGATGGCAGTGTCACGAAATCAGCTGAGCCTCTCTTAATGCCATTTTCATATATGACTTTTAAAAAATTCTTCCTGCTTTATGATTTAAACTCCACAGTTTAATCTGTACCCACCATCTCACATGAGGACTTTTAAACATCCACATACCCTGACACAGAAACAGCCATTGCTGTCCGAGGCCAAAAGAAAGAGGTCACCCATAATAATGTCAACCATCACCATGGTATCTGAGCACCATTTGATTTAAAGAATGCTCTAAGAGCCTATGGAAAATGTAGAGGCAGCAAAGGCAAAGCACTCAGAGTAAGTTCAGAAATAATTGCAATGCAATTAAGATGTGCCACCAAAATGAATATTTCAGAGCAGAGTTCATCTGCAGAGAGGTTTCCTGGATTAGAAAAGCTGGAGACATTCAGGCTCGATTAGGTTCTCACGTGAAACTCAGCAGCCAAACACAGGAATCAATGGATTTGTACCCAAAAAAATCCTCTGTGACAGAAAAACCCGATGTAGAAGGATGTAACAGTGCCCATCAGCAGCCCCAAAGCCTCTGACATCCCTGGGTGTCCAGCACTGCTCAGGGTCAAGCTCTGAAGCTGAAATATTGATGGACAAGGGAAGGGAAGGAAAGGAAAGGAGAGACAATGGAGCTGCCCCATTTTTGGAACAGGGTTCTTACATCCGTCTTTGCATCTGCAACAGGCAACACCTTCACTTTGGCTCCTTCAAGTTTCACCATTTAAATGCACGAGAGAAATGGTACTGGGAAAGATCTCTGTGATCCCTTTTGTTTCCAATGTCTCTTCTAAAAGGATCTTTGTTTTCACACTACCAGAGCAAGCACAGAAGGGCTGTGATCCCACAGCAGGGACCAGGACCAGAGGAAGAGGCAAGGCTCTTTCCAGCAGGCAAATCACAGGTTAAGCTGCCTAACTCCATCAGGGAGAGGTTGGTGGTTCACTTGGAAAATGATGTTATTTCTGCTTAAAAAAAAAAGAAAAAAGGGATCTCCAACCCTGATCATTTTTTCCCCACCCAGCACTGGGCAGGGTGGGCTCTGCTTTCACCAAAGGCTCAGCCCCAAGTGAAGCCAGCTGCCTTCAGTAAGGACAGGTTTAAAATTAAAATTAAACATGTTTCGCTTAAATCCTTAATGTTTGAATGTTTTGGTGAAGGGGATCAGTTCTGGCAGCCCAGAGGGTTCAACCCCAAAACACACAGAAGGATTATGAGGACCAGTTAAAAACCCACAGAAATCTCTTTGCAGAAGCACAGGGGAGCAGCTTTCGGAAGCTGTTTTTCCCAGAACCACACCAGAACTCTCAGCAGCAGGACTGTTGTGAGCAAAGATGGAGCTGTTTATCTACTGGAGGTGAGGCTTTATTTTCTAGAGGGCAGGTGCAACTCTAGGGAAGAATATTTTGGTCATTAATGCAGGTTTAGCAGGCACCATTATGTATCGAGCTTTGCTGGTAAGAAGTTGTAAATATGTTTAAAATTCTCATGATTGAAAACCAGGAACAAGGCTCCCCCAGCCAGGCACCGGTCCAAGCTGAAGGTCAATACGAGCATGGGGCAGCTGTGTTGCCTTTTTATGATCCTCACTGTACAGTAGGCTGTGATGTTTATTATGAAATATTATGATTTAAGTGGCTAGAGTAGTTCATGAAAAATGACCCCTGTAAATGCTGCCTGGGAAACTGGATTCAGCAAATTAGCACATTCCTTAACATGATCCTCCTCGTTGTGTATTGTGTGTTAACTTAAATGTGCCTAAATGGACAGTTAAGGAGCCTATACGTAGAGCCTGTACATGATTATCCTATTAAGGACTATTATTGGAGTGGTTTAGTCTTGTGCTCTATCACTTATGCAAATGAGAGAAAATCTGAAGTTACTGTTACTTTTAGACAAAGTGCAAATAAGCTTTTCACTGCATATTAATGAATCGCTAATACCCAGCTCTTCCGCACCCATCTTTATGCAGATTAAAGTAATGCTGTTTGCACAGTTGTAGCGTTTCAACTTTTTCATTTGGAAGCACCTAGAATAAGATTTAAAAACAAACCCAAACTCCATACCCTGCAAGCTAAAGCAATAAAACCCCAAACAGAACTCCTGCAGAAATTTAAAACTGAAGCTGCAGAGCTGGTGAACACGTTCGTCTGACTGCCTTTTGTGCTAAAGAGTTCAAATTTAATTTTTAATAGCTCGTCATAAAACTTAGCAGATCCAAACTGCAGATCAAGAAAGCATTGAAGAACGCACTGAAATCCATTCATATTTGAGATGGTTCTTAATTTTAAGCACATTAAATCCCACTAATTGCAGAGATATTTCGATATATGTTTCAGTGCATCCCTGAAGGAAATATTTCCTTGATTCAGGACTTGAAAGAACCCATCCCAGCTCTGGACCCAATCATGCAACCTTAACTCTTAGAAGCAACCCCTGTGATATGAGACCCCTTATTTCTGGGCAAATTCTTCAGATATCAAAGTCAAAACTTCAAAGAAAACTATAAATGCTCACTAGCTCCAATAGGAAGAGTATGAGGTCCAGAGAGAAAAACAGTGTTGATAAACATGATCAGTAATGACTGTAACTTAAGTTTTATCCCTGTTGAAAACAAGGAACTACTTCCAACTACCTTCCAGTAAGAAAGGTGGAGAGAAGTATATATGTGCTCTTTCAGAGAAGTGATAATGTGTTATGTGCCTTAGCTGCACAGTCATTAGTAAAAGTTATCCTCATAAAGCCATCTGGTCCATATTTACAACATTACATTTGAAAAAATATTAGAAAAATGAAAATCAGAGTCATTCAGGAAGCAAGCAGTTGTTCTGGAAACAGCATTTAGTGCAAAACAAAGGGAGAAAAGTCTGGCCAAAAGACACCTTTCTTCCAGATCCCCTCCAGCCCAACCCTATGATTCCCAGCAGTTGATCCCCTGGATTTGCAGAGGGGTGGCTTCCCTGCAAGAGTATTTGAATCCAGATTTGTGACAGCAGCAACACAGCTGGTGGCACCAGACTGGTGTTTAGGTTCAGTTTCTGGTACTCTCAACACTGGTTGCTTTTCCTTCCTCTCTTGAAGAAGACAGCAATATTTGATAATATTCCTCTGTGAGATCCTGATCTTCCTGCAGAGGGGAAGCACTGTGCTCAGATGGGAGCACTATATAAGTTTTGGGTGGCTTTTGCCTGTAAGAAGGCAATTTACATTCATGGTTACAGGGTAGAAAAACTGAATTTTCAAGAGCTCCCGTCTTCCGGGGACTCACACACAAACAAACATTCCTTTCTTTTGCAACCACCCAACTGAATATAGAGAAATGTGTTTGAAAGGGGAGATTCTGGCTACAGAAAATCCTGAGGACTTTAACAGCACTAGTCTGTGGTTTTCCATTACCACCATTCATGTTTACATAATCTCAAGGCTGGCAAAGAGCAGCAGCGGCCACAACTCGGCCAGGCAAGCGAGGTGAGATGCCGGGTGCTCCATCCCCATTTTCTGTGTCCTGAAATCCTCAGACGTTCCTATTTACCCTGGATCATCACAACTGCTTCACAGCCATTACCAGCTCTTCAGTAAATAACACGTATTCTGTCTAAATGCATAACATACAAATGCTCAAATACATAATTAATGCAGGTTTACCCTTGAGAGCTGTTGCTGGTCTCTGAGGTAAGTAATAGGTCTTTTATTGTTTAGACTTAAAGATCTCTTGAGCCTCTTTTAAGGACGAGCTTCGAACAGCTGAGGGAAGGGAAAAAAAAAATTCTGCACAAGAAATCTATAGGTAAGTCCATTGGCAAGGAGCCAAATCTATTCTTGTGTTCTGCTCTGCCCTGGCAGGTCTGCATAGAAGACTGAACAACAAAACTGTCTGCAAGACATACTGAACAACAAAACCTCTTGCAGAAGACAAGGATTTGAGTGAAGGATGAAGGTTCAGGTCTGATTTTACCTTAAAGAGGACCTTGTCCTGCTGCTGCCCTCCCATGAGCTGGCTGTAGTTTGCAGAAGGGCTCACAAACATCCCCACAAGCAGAGAGAGGACTCAGAGACCAGCATGAGTGGAGGCTGAATTTGAACCAACAGCTTACAGGTAGAAGGGCATTTCTATCTGTTTGTCAATTATTAGGAGCATTCAAGACCCTCATCACCCTGATTTGGAGAAGTTACAACATGACATTCCTCTGTGGCACCCAGGCAAACCATTTCTACACAGCTCTGTGAAGCCATGGTGACCTTGTCCAGCTGGGCTGGGCAACCACATTCAGCAGAAGAACATGAGGTGAATCCAAGCAGTGCTGTGGTATGCTCAGGAATGGCTCCTGAACACAACCCTAAAAACTCCACACTGATGGTGGTGTTCCATAAAAACCACTAGTGCCATCCTACCAGTTTGCACATGTTCAACACTTTCATTTCTTACGTGCATAAAAAGTTAGCATCCCTTATTTTTGATGTGGAACAGAGCCTGCCCAGAGCAGAGGCAACACCCCATCATGGCTGTGCCCGTTCACACTTCACTCACTGCTGGTGAGCTTCTCCTTTACAGGGTTTAGTGATGCTAAAGCCACTTTAGGACCCTCTTCCAGTCTAAAGGAATAGATTATATCTCAGCCTGCCCTAACGAGAGCTGCGCAGGGATAAGTGTGGGTGCACCACACCTGCCCTGGGCTCTCAGCACGGCTCAGGAGATCCAGGCACACAACTCCGGATCATTTCAATCTCTGTTGAAGGCTGCACCCTGATTTGGGAATGATGTTTGCAAACACAGGCGTGCAGGGCAGACTCCAGCTCTCACCACGGGCTTCTGCAATAATTACCACAGGTATTAATGAATTTATGAGAGAACATCAACAGGGAATGTACCCCAAAGTACTTAATTTAGAATCATAACATGAACAGCAATGCTGCTACAAATACAGAACACAAATGGAATTCAGGCCTTTCCAACACTGTAACAATTCTGAGCAGGTCAGTGACTATTTTCATATACAGACAACATTTGCTTTTGCATTTCCTTTTATAAATGATCAAATTAAATTTGCACCGTTACTTCATTTGGGCTCCCCTCCTTTTATGTTTAAAACACAACGTTATTATAGACTTACTTTATGGGTAGAGTAACTAAGAACAATACAAGCATCATAATGAAAAAGATGTGCAGCATTTTACACTGCATAATAAATGTGTCCGTATCAATGTAAAACATACAAATGGCAATAATTTAACACTGAATATTTTTCTGCCTTTAATTAAAATAAACTAATAAAGATTTCAGAGATGCATTTGCTTTAATAGAATGCAGAGTTATAATTGGTGACCTATTTTAAGCAATTTAATTTCCCATGACCTGTTTTCCAAATTAACATAGTAATAGAAGAATGTTTATTGTGTTTGGGAATATAAGTTTCTCCTTCAAAGATGTCATATGCCTTTGTGATTTGATTTAAAGGTGTGTTCTTTTATTAAAATGTTCATATAAAGAGCTTGTAAATTATGTAAATGTTTCTTTTTATGGCATTTAATAAGTCTAGAATTTTAAATCAAAGCACAATCAAAGAAAATAAACAAGGACATCTTGAAGATTCAGAAGATCACTTTACAAAAAGCATATCAGCTGGGTCGTACCAAATTCATTTGAATCCCCTTTTTTTTAGAGCATTCATAAGAATACTTTTTCCAACTATTTTACTGCATTCTTGTGTTTGTATATACACATAAACACACCCAGGCACAAAATTATGTATTTTACACACACGAGCTCAATCTGCAGCTGTTTGGAGATGGCTCTTTTTGGAATCTCATTAAACTCTCGTGGCATTGTGTGCCAAGGGCTGATTAGGCGTTATTTAAAAAAAAAAAATAATTCCCTTGTGTGATTTTGAGGCACCTGAATTATTCACAAGTTGCACAGGGGGCCCATTTATTTCCTGGGCCTGATGCTTCTGCAGCAGCTGAATGCAGCAAAGAGCGAGTTCAATCCTCTCTTACAACAGAGCCCAAGCCCAGCAGTTGGGGCTGAGTTTTAAATATCAAATCCTCACCTTTAAATAATGCCCAGATGACTTGTGGATGGATTTGTTGAAAATAATAAAAAAATTTTTTTAAACTGATTTTAGAGAGTATTTTAATTTTCTCCTGGTCCTTATTCAGTTTGGGGGCAAACAGCCTGATGAAATGATAAACTGAAATGCTTCAGGACAGGGGAGCTCACATGAGGTGAAGGTGCTGCAGAGACCTGGGAAAGCCTCTGTGCCCCTCCTGGCCAGGGCAGCTGCAACCTCTATCCCAGTAACCAGCCCAACACCATCATCATGCAAAGATGAGTCCTGCACGTGTTACACTGGGAGTAATCCTACTTTTCATTATGGGATTATGAAGCAATGATTTTCAAGGCTTCAGAAGAACTCCAGTTGGTTTGGCATGGGAGGGATGACCCAAGATTAAGACAAACACGTAGCAAAAAAAACAGGGAAAAACATTCATTGTCTTCTCAAACACAGTGTACACAAACTCCAGGTAGGAGTGCAATCCTAGGTCATAGGGAGTAGGGGAATTGTTTCAAGGTGTTATGCAGGGTTAATAAAATATTTCACCTCTGTATAAAACCAGTTCTAACATTTGCTATTTCAATTATTTTGCCACGTTGAAAACTTGCAGACCAGCTTCTTTTTTTGACGGGGTCCTTTCTTATGTTTAAATAGGGTTGCTCATGATTCAAATATACAAATGCACCTATAATACACCCATGTGCACATTTTGGTGCTCACATGTATATATATTTATGTATACACCCCCATAACTGTGCACACCACAGGTCTACATGGGCTAAACACAACTCAGCTACTGCCCATATAAAGTCTCATTCCCTCCCCACAGGACCCCCATCGCCTGAAAAGGTGAGAGAGGAAAAAAACCCTCCACAGAACCGACTCTTTAATGTGCCACAGATGCACGTGGCGTGCCCCCAAAACCTCTCCTGCTCTCTAAACCACCTCCAAATCACCTGTGAAACGTTCGGGACACCAAAGGCACACGTTTAACCAGAGGGAACTCTCCCTCAAGGTGTTCGTGCCTCTGTAAATATGCAGAGGAGCCGAGTGAGTTTAACAGGGGGTCAACTGCTTGGCTGGATCTGCGGGTGACGAGCAGGACATCAACACCCAGACAGATGACAGCCTCCTCCTTCTTCCGTGAGGGCTCAGACAGCCACGTGGCATCATTTCAGCAGTGCAACCCCACCGCACAGGAGATGCTCTGTAACAGCTTGTTACAGCCCCATCTGTTAGGAACTCACAGCTAATGTGTCTTACAGCACGGGTTTTTATAGGTAAGGGAGAAGCATGTGGCCTGGTTAGGGGATCTCTGCGTGGCTCTGTTCGTGATTTCGCTGCCTAACACGCTGGGTTTAGTATTTTGGGGAACTGGTATTAAAAATATCAGTGATTCATCCGTCATTGATAAACGTGATGGCATCTTCAATAAACCTGCTTCAGCAGCAGTATCTTTATATATGTATATATATAGATGGATGAATATGTCTCCTGCGTGTGTTTCAAGCACGATTCCCTCAGAGCAGTCCAAGCTATAAGGTACTTTATGCTCAAATCCATGTTTCGTACCCTGACAGTTTATACCATGAGATCTGTGAAAGTGCAGGGCCTGAGGGCTGATGGAATTGGGGTGCCCAGCAGGACCCCTCAGTCAGCTGCTGCTATCCAGGCTCCTGGAAGCAGTGAGAAGAAAAGGTCAAGTCCCTCAATCTAAGAAGTTTACAAGCTGTTTCTGTTACATTATTTGCTTTTTACAGCCTTGTTAAAGCACCCAACAGCCGAAGGCTCTGCCAGGAAGACTCAGACAGAATGAGTGAAATGGTTTAGGGTGGGGAAAGCGGGACTAAATCAGTCTTTTACTCCAAAGACTAAAGCTAACAGGGTTCTGCTTTACATCTGCCCGTGGAGTTGAAGCCCTCCCTCCATCCAGATCCCTAAAGCACCCACAATCTCAGGGTCAGACACATCCCATAAGCCCAGGAGGTGCACGCAGCCCTCCCAACGAGCACACAGGTTTGCCCCGTGTCCCTCACTGATGAGATGCAGCCTGTCCTCCCTGCTCCAGTCACCCCAGCAACCCTTGTCAGAGAGCTGGAGAAATGGGGAGAGAAAGCACTAAAATAGACAATAAAGAGAACACTTCAGAAACCTATCCAAAGGGGATCTTTGAAAAGCATTGATTTCTGGGCTTCAAGAGAGGAAAAGGAAGAGAAAAATAATTCAAGGGAAAAAATAGCAGCCCTCAAAACACAGACTTCTAGCTGCCTACATTTCCTACTGCCTTCAGGAGCAGCAGCCCAGGTTCACTGGGGTTTAATGCCTGTGCTGCTGGGCCTGACCCCAGCGTGTGCTTCACCAGGACACTGCCCCAACGCAAAACCAGCCCAAACTGCCACCACATTTTTGGCTGCTCTCGCATCATTTCCAACCCTGGGGCAAATCTGGCTCTAGACAAGCGCCCACTGACAGAAACAGCCCCTCGTGGAAGCAAAAAAACCCAGGCCCTCCGTTTCCTTTCTACTTTATTTTTAAAGGCTCCGAACCAAAAGCGGGAGGAGGGGAGAATCTGAAGATCTCTGCGTGTCTTCTTTATTCAGGGGGTAACAAGGAGAAGCATTTTGCTGCTCGGAGGGTGCCCAGTCAGTGATCTGAGCAGCACGTTATATAACGCTGCCGAGGGGATGACAGACAGCCGGGGTTTGCGGGGCGAGCCGAGCACATCAAAGTGCCCCGGTGACGACACGAACCACGCGAACACAGCTTGAGTGCGCTCGCTGTCGCTCCAAAAGGCGTCCTCGTGCCAGCCTGCCTCGCTTTAATCTGTGCAAAGAGCTCATCTCGCCCTCAGAATCCCCCCCCCACTGAACGCTGATGCTTTTCTGGGCTGTCTTCTCGCCTTTAGGCACCTGCTCGTCCAACACCCCGCACCACCACTGACCTCCCAGGCTCCCTGTTCTTCCCTCAGTCTCACCCTGTTCCCACTCTTCCGCTCCTCTTTCAGTCCAGCAGCAAAAATACTGCTGAAATAAATCATTTTGGGTCCTATCTAGGACGCAAAACAAAAATTACTTCTGTGATTATCAGCCTGGAATATCCACATAGCTCTGCCTTGACCTTACGTGCCCTTGGTTAAAGGGATGTTCCATTATTAATCCAGCTTAGAGCTGGATTAACTTTTAAAGATACAAAAATGCCCACAAGCCAAGGAAGGTGATATATTTTTGGCTGGTTGGAACTGGCAGACTGCCGGGCAGGGTTAGCAAGCATCTAGAGCTTAGGAGAGGTGCTTTTAGATAAAAATCCTGATGAAAAAAAACCCAGCCAAACCACCCTAAAATAAATTATGTAATCAAGCGACAGCCAGCAGGTCATGCAGGACAGTTAACATCCCCCAAATATATTCGTACTCCGTGAGAAATTCCCATTACAGATTGAATCTGTCCAGTCTGGAAAGCAGAATCACGTTTCCACCTGACAGCAGGGATTTTGAAAGGGAAGGGATGAGGAAAAGGTAATTCCAAAGAAGAACAGAAAAAAATGCTGAAGAGAAAAGCATTTAAGGTCTGCTCCAAAGCCTACAAAAACTGATGTCAAGGGGAGGTTTTTGTTTTCCTCCTTTCAATAGACATCGGATCGTGTCCCTCCCTGGAGGACAGTTCCCAAATGTGGCCACTCTAATGAAGCATTGAGAATCTGCATTTGGAGGCTGGAAATTCACAGTGGTTGCAGCCCCCCAGGTAGGGACTCTGCCTCATTTGCTGTTTGACTGAACCAAGCACAGGGTGGGCATTCCTGG
Source organism: Oriolus oriolus (assembly GCA_013400235.1). Lineage (NCBI taxonomy): Eukaryota > Metazoa > Chordata > Aves > Passeriformes > Corvidae > Oriolus > Oriolus oriolus. Next base: position 455,202 of record VXBT01013612.1, on the reverse strand, counting down.
AAATGAGACCTGACGAGCAGGAACGTGACTGGGAAGAGAGCAGAGTGATGGCTGTGGTCAGTGAAATGTGGATTTTCACATGCATCTGCACAAAGAGAGCTGAAATACCATCCTAAGATATCCCCTCACATTTTAAATCAGATACTTGGACTTGTAAACACGCTTAGAATATTAACTTACGCATCAACAGAAAGATGGATTTTAACGTATACTTGAGAACAAACTCTGAATACTTTTAATGAGTGCCTCTCCTGGAACTCTGCACATCCATATCCATGGACTGCTGCTGGCTGCAAATCCACATCCATTGTGTTTGCTCCCCTCGCTGCCTGGAGAAGGGATTTATGAGCAGGATACCTGCTTTTGACGAGCATTCCAGTGAGGAGCCGAGCAGAAAGGGAGAGGGATGATGTTACAGCACATCTCTTCACATGCCAAATAAACCAGGAACTGTTGAACTGCTACTGTTTTGCTCATTGCAATAAAGTTCCTTGTTCAGCATAAAAAGGAGGCGATTCTGGCTGGTTTATCTCTATTACCATGTATCAAACATGTATAAGCAAAAATAGTCAGATAATGAGAAAAATTACCTTTGAATAAGCATCACATAAAAGGAAATGGTTAAGATCTGCCATGAATTATTCAAGCAGCTCCAAATATAAATTGCCACAAATAGCAAGGCAAGATTTTTTGCCTTTCTGTGTGTTGCATATGTCCTGCAACAACCCAAACAGCACATTCCACTCGGGAAGCTGCATACGGAGAATTGCATCGCCTCGAGGAAATCCAATGGGAGGCAACGGTACACAGGACAGATTATGCTCTTCCTCGCCTTACAGCTTGCATATATATATGTTTTAAAGCCATTTTGTGCAACTAGGAGCTTTCAGCGCATTATGCCTCTGTTGAAAGCCCACTACTACACCCAGAGGGTTTCACAGAAAATACTGCAGCTGAGGGGAAGCCTGCGTCCCTCAGCTGGAAATTAGGGCCAGGGAGCTGCAAGGGAATCCGGGCTCCTGTATAATTAGGAGTGATTCTTCACTAAAATAGCAGTTTTGTTACTGCAGTACTGGCAGTTATTTAGATGCGCGTGGAAATAAGAAATGCGGGCTGGTGGCTAAACCTGGTGAGTCAGGGCTGCAGCACGCAGGTCAAACAGCAGATTCGGCACGGGGATGGTGGTGCTTGGGCTCGCCTGCCTTTTCTAGGGCACAGCACGCAAAGGACAGTGGTAATCTGCACTTGTGCTTGTCTGAGGCTGCAGGGAACAGAGCTCCTCTCCCCTGACTTTGGTCACCGTGTAACACCTCTGACGCCTGATCAAATCAAACAGATCGAAGGCAGAAGCGCATCCTCATGTGACCTGTGAGAGCCTGGCTCAGCCCCTCTCTGCATCCACGGGATTCTGCATCCTCCCTCCTATTCAGCTTCCTCCTTCACCCTTCCCCTCAGCCTCTCCTTTTTTTAAAAAATTTGGGTCACCTTGCTTACACTGGCGCAGATTTGCCCAATGAAAACTGCTTTTGTGCCATCCCCCAGGGTAGGAATAAAGTGGGGACTGATGCTACAGGGAGAGAGACGGCTCTCCGTGCACAGGAATTCAGTTCTCTCTGTCTGGGGGGAATATAGAGATAAGCATTTATACTATTCTTTTTCAGAGTATTCCAGATAAAGTTCAGAATATTCCAAACATGCAATCTGCAGAAATGCATTGCTTTTCTTAAATGCTTGGAGGAAAACAGAAGTCCTTGCTTTATGAGTCTTCATTTTTATTTTATTTTTTTACTCTTCCTTTACTTAAAAAAACCAAACCAAACCAAAAAACAACAAACAAATTTTCTGCTGCTTTGAAAGCAGCACACATATGTGTGTGCCCACTGCTTGAGTGTCTCTCCGCCTTGCCCGAGGAGCATGTGCCTAGCTCGAGTCCCCACGGTGAGTGGCAGAATCTGCCATATGGAGGTCACCTTGTCCAGGTCCATAAATAGCTCTTTTTCCTAAGCAGGGAAGGGAAGGAGCTACTGAGAGTAATGAAAGAGGAGGCTAGCTCGCATCCGTGGCACTGATTGGAGCCAGGGTTACAGCACGCAGAGACTTGTCATGCCAGCAGCAGCGATACCGTCAATCTGCAGGCACAGAAGTCACCTCCTTCCACCGTGGAAACATGTGCCAGCCAGTTTTTCATTTCAGCTTTCACACAGGGGTTTGGATGCCTTTCAGGAGTGGAGAACAGATACTTCAGGAAAGGTGTCCTTGGGGAGACAGCAGCAGGCCCCAGGCAAAGGGATTTGCTGCTTAAGGACAGGGGGTGGGAGCTGCCAGGTGGGTCCCACACTGTGGGTCAGGACATGCAGGGGGTTTGATGAGCAGCACCATCCAACCCCCCCAACTGCTGCTGAGAGCTCTGTAAAGGCACAGGCATGAAATGGTTCAGGTACAGCGACAAAACCACTGTCATTCATCCCCTCAGTTTGTGGCAAGGACTCCTCTTCCACGCGCTCACAACCAGAAATGGAGAAATTTACAACTGCACCTTGCGCAATGAACCTTTTTGCTTTATTCAGCTTTCAAGATACCAACAGCTATGAAAATGCTACAGCAAAGCCACTGGATAGCCAACAAGGTGCTCAGCTAGCACTAAGTAATTGATACCTTCATTTAAAAACAAGGATGGAACGTGTCAGCCAGAATATCATGTCAGAATGACTCTCACAGACCAGAAAGCACACTGAGGTGTTTGCTTTACAGCATCCTGGGGAACAATGGGAAAATAAGGAAAACATGGCAAAAATAACGTTCCCAGGTAAATCACTGGAAATTTAAAGGAGGGTAGAATGCAAAGAGGAGAGAAAACTCTTTTCTTTGATTGTACATCAAAATTATTTTAGAGTGCAAACACCTGAAGTCTGAACTAGCACCACCTTCTTTTTGCATCAAAACATTTAGCTGATAAGTTGTATCAGGACATAAGGTTAAGGAGGAGGCAGAAGCATCAATCTTGATGCACTCAGGTTGCAACTTTTTAGAGAGCTACACCTGGGTAGTAGGGAGGTGGTAATCCAGCTGTTAACACCCCTTTGTGAGGGGGATGCCGGTGCTCTGCTCTCTGTCCTGCTCAGAATGATCCCCTCCCGTTTGTCAATATAGGAAGGGAAGAGCACTTATCCCTCCATGACATCTTTTTGCATCCCACAGGCTGCAAATCCCTGGTTTGATCTTGTTTGGTGTGGAACATCTGACACGCCTGTGATGGGGAAGCTTTAACTGCTCTTATTCCTTCTTATGATACCCATGACTGTAGGATTGGATAAAAGGGATGAACAGATGGATGGATCACGTATACACACTGCAAAGCCTTTATCCTTCGCTAGGTGTTGGTTTAAGCAATGCACAGTATTTTTAAATAGCCTCTTCTCTTTTTCCTTTCCCCTTCACAAGTTTTCCTCTAATGTTCCTCCCCTCGGCAGTCTCTTCCCCCCTCTCCCATATAAACACTTTGAGCTCAAGTTTTGATATATAAAAAAACACCCAGCCATGAAGCAGCCCTAAGCCAATGTTTCCTTTGTCCTTGCTCTTTAAAAGCTGTACTTGCTGCTCAGATGAGGTAACGGGCCTCATAGCACAAGAAGTATGTTTTTCAGAACTTAATGTCCTCTGCCACAGATGTCGTCTCTGCCAGAGGCTTATTAACACCTCAGAAGAGCAAAGCCCTGCCCACAAAGGGAAGGGAATCTAAAGAAGATACACAAACAAAGGAGGTGAATGTTAAAAGCAGCTAATGAGGGGGAAAAAAACCCTCCACCTTCCCATCACGGCACTTCAGAACAAGTAGCATTGCCAAGCACTAAAAACCTGGGGATTAAAGAGACAATTTAGGAAGACTTGATGTGGGGAATGGAAATCTCCTGGAAGACATTAAAAGAACACAGAAGATCAGCACACGTATTTGGGGAAAAGAACCACCTAGAAAAAATATATGTGTGTGTATATGGACAACTTTGCCAGGACTAAGAGATAAGCTATTAAGAAATAATCAGGCACATTTATTTCCTACAAAGGAAATTCAAATTTGATGGGAAATTGAAACAGGGGGACATGCAAAAAGAGGTTTCATTATCAAAAAAGATGCTCATTCAGAGGAACTAACTGAAAAAGCAAACCTGTTTGTTTACCAACCCTTCTCCTTAAACCAAACCTCTTAGAAACACCAAGAAGCACTCAGATAAAATATCCAACATGCTGACTTGTCTTTCCTGCTCTGGAAATGCTAGGTGTTGTTTTTCAAATTATTTTTATTTCCCCCACTGATGCACTTGGTCCTCCTTTTTGGTTTCCAGGACTCCAAGGCTGCCCCAGGGTCACTCAAGCAGCTCTCCAAAGGTGTCCATGGGCATCCCATGGGGCTCCCGTCACCGCATGCACTGGGATGGAGTTTCCCTTCTCTTTCTCTCTGGGGCAAAGTGAGGCAGGTGTCCCTTTATTCCTTTGGAGAAAATGAGACAGGTCATAAAGACCAGGATTTTCTTGCCAGAGCAAGATCCTTGCTCAGAGACACGTGTGACTGGAAGGAATGTGGCCGAGGTCTGGGACCAGACTGGAGGGTAAGACTCCTTGTATGAAAAATGGATGGGTGAGAAGTAATTACGGGGCCACAAAAATCAGCAGAAATAAACAATAAGTCAGGATGTTCAAAAGGGCACTATGAGTGATCTGAGCCACAGCAAGGACAGTAAAATCAGCCCCTGAGATTGTTGCTATTTAAAGAAATGTTTCATATGGAAATGAACAGCCCGTAGAGGGATGAGCTGGGTTCGTAACACACATAATGCTAAAACTGCCTGGCATTTATCCCCAGTGCAGCACACAGAGGCTGCAGGGATCACGAAATATAGCACAGGGGTTAAGAAAACTCCAGGGGCTAAAAGGATTCAAAGAGCTCTTAAGCCAGGTTAGACACTCCTGCAAGAACTGGATGGTAATTAAAGCCTTTCCAGTCAGTTAAGTTGCATTCACTCATTCAAGGAGAGGCAAACTTTTAGCAGGGGTCTCACACTGCCTGCCTTTGGCATGAAAAACAAGTCAATGTGAAAATTATCCTGGACTGAGGCTGCAGCAGACACTGAACAACCTATTCCTTGGAAAGAGCTGAAGCACTGAGATGTCCTGTCCACACAGCGGGGCTGGAAGTGTCCATGTTGACAAGGACCCTTGGAGGAGACAGCGTTGTTGTCCCTGCGGTGCTTTTATCTGTAAAATGGAAGGGGTCATAATTCCTTGTTCTTTGAGGCTGTCCAGTACAGCCTTGTTAACAGCTCGTGTGCATAAAGAGGAAACCCGTGGAGCCCCAGCTCCACCCCAGGGCCAAGCATCATGTCTTGGGCACCAGATGCACAGCAAGGAGTATCAGTTTTTCAAATTGTCCACCCCTTTCAGGTGATCCATCCCCAGTTTTGTCAGCTGTCCTTCCCTCTGCAGGGCTGAGCCAGACCACAGAAAAGATCAGGATCATTCAAAGGGCAGAAGGATGCTGTTTGCCTCAGATGGTGCAGGCTTGGATTGCAGTCAAAGAACTGAATTTTCAGCAGAGATTAACAAGCTCCACAGGTGCAGGGGAAGAACAGGCTCTTCGAACACAGGAGAAGAAAAACACACAGTATGGAAAAATGCCCACTGCCTGACTCGCTACTGAAACTGTTAAACAACTGTCAGTGGGTTTTCTGGAGGGAGGCTGGGAGATGCAAAGGTGTGGAAATAGAGAAAGCAGCAGCCACCGATGTCCCACAGGAAGGAAACGGCGGCCAGGGCTAGGAGATACAATCTGATCCTTTGTGTGTTCTGCAAGTTGCCTTGTTGGAATCAAAGACCGTAGAAAACCAGTTTGTGAAATAATGGTGGTGACAGAGCAGCACCTCCCCGTGTCAGGGCTGTTTCACAGAGTGGGGCTAATTCACCTTTTGTCTGCCTAATAGTACAGCAAAACCAGAATCCCTCCGATCAGAGAGGCTGAGCTATTTCATGCTGTAAACTCTTTGCAGGCAGCCTGACAACAGAACGGGCTCTGTAAAGCATTTCTGAGTAGCAATGAGCCTCAAATGGCACTTCCCAAAGCCTTTCTATCCCATGGAGAGCAAAAAATGTGGCAGGGAAATACCAGCTTCTCGGGGAAGGGGCGTAAATAGCTCTAAGTGGGTATGGCAGCAAAAGCAATGTGATAATATGAAGGAAGAGCTGCTGAGATTATCAGTTCCTGGCATTATATTCCCAAAACACTCCTGAAGCCTCACAGCTTCCATATGGCTCATCAGACACATACAATAACATGATCGCTCAGAACATTCAGTCCTATAGGAAGGAAACAAGAAACACAGACACGTCCCTGTGCTCCTGCACACACAGAGCGGTGACACCGGGGCCGGGAACAAATGGGACGGGAGAAAATTCTGTGTTGGAGTCAGCTTCCTCCAGGCCTCCTGGTCACAAGTTCACTGTGAACATCAAACCTTTGCAGAGATGTTGCTTCCACATGGGGAACAGATCCCACAGAGCCGCCAGGCCCGTCTCCTCAGGTCACAGATTCTGGGCTCTGTGGAGACATGATTCAAACCCAGGCTCCCTGGGGGCATCCTGCAGGCCTCTACTGCAGACCAGGGGGTATCACTGAGCACAGGGCCACAGCTCCATGTCAACCTGCCAAAAATCCTGCCTATGAGCAAACTGGAGAGCAATTCTGCTGGAGAGAGCAAAGCTGCACTAAAGTGACTCTGGGTGGTGGTGGCTCTGCGCAAACGTGGCTGTTGTCACATCTTAGTGACACAGAAGCCGTGGATGTCCCATCCCTGAAAGTGTTCCAGGCCAGGTTGGACAGGGCTTGGAGCAACCTGGTCTAGTGGAAGGTGTCCCTGCCCATGGCAGGGGGTGGAATGAGATGAGCTTTAAGCTCCCTTCCAACCCAACGCTTTCTGTGATTCTGTGATTCCACAACAGCCGAGTGGGGCCTCAAAGTCCACATCACTTTGCGCTATCAACAGAGCAAGGTTTCAAGAGAGCAGAAGTTGCTACTAGCTGTGCTAGAAAAACCTGGCTCTTCTCCAGAGTTTTCCTAGAAGATGTCCTTGGATGGCAACTCTGGCCCATCCCAGAGCTGCTGGAATCACAGTCTTTGCTGACTGCAGCATTTTATTTCCAGTCTGAGGAAGGATCAGGCCTGTAGTGAGCTCCAGGAAAACTTCTCAGTCATGGCTTGTAACCATGAAAACTCCTTCCCCAGCCTACTGAGGCTTAAAAAGATGCAGTTTCAGTTTCTGTGATTCTCTTCCAAGACTGATAAGCCAGCAACAGTATTACTTGTTTCTCAGTCATCTGTTCTTCAGTTTTCAGAAACTATTTCAGTTCTACAAACCCAGCCTGACATCTTTTTCCTTCTATGAGACTTTAGAAAAAAAAAAAGGATGAATCACCCTTTTTAAAATTACTTTTTCAAGTGGGGGGGTCTCTTTCACAGTTACTTACTCCTAGCATCAATTGCACTGTTCCTTCTGTGGTACCTCCCTTTTCTTTGATGCTTCCTCTTTCCTCACCAAGTGGCTTGTTTATTTTTATTTTTTTATAACCAAAGCCTAATTCTTGGTTTTCCTGTTCAAACTTCTCAGCCAAGCTCCTTGAGGAGTAAAGTAGGCATACAGAAAGTTAATGAGAAATTCTCCCTCTGTCCCTGAGGATTGAAGAGGGGATAATTTAGGTAGCGTTTGGAGCCAGCTACGACCCTTTTAAGACTATCCGGCATCGCTGCGGGAGGAGGAGGATCCAACTATCCTACATTTTCCTTGTGGATGCTACCACTGCTAACAGAGCATGGCTTTTCTTCCATGCATTTTCTTCCGTGGCTCTGCCAGGTCTGAGCAGAGTGGGTGGAGCAGGAGCTGCAGTGCTGAGCACACAGCCCCGTGCCAGCGCCCAGGCAGCGCTGGGACGCCGCGCGGTGACAGGCTCCTGGCAAGAAGCGCTAATTCCCATCGCTTCCCTCCACTGGACACCCCGAACGCTGATGACTGGTTATGGCACCTTCCGCTGGATGCGATCATCTCATCATCTCCTAATTAGCCGGATCAGCTTTCCTCCTCATCACGAGCAGCCACTGAACGCCTTCTCCCTCTTCCCAGGATGGGCTCTCCCCCTGCTCTGCTCTGCCGCGCTTCACCCTGGGAAACGTTTTGTGATACTCTGGATCCCTTGTAAACCGTATTCTTCCATTTGGGCAGTCTTTCAACTCCATGAAAGTTACACGTTGTTTTCATTTCTTCTCAAGTACCTCAGGTCAAAGAAAGACCTGTGTCACAGTGGCTCTAAAAGCCTAATAAAGTCTTTCATCCAGAGACCTGCTTGCTGGCGCAAAGTCAGGGAAAACAAACTAAGTCATCGAGTGTTGTTCAAACTGTCAGATCCTTTTCAGCATGCTCTTCCTGCCAGCCTGTTCGTGTGCGTTTGGGGGCTGGGATGGGGAGGAAGGGAAGGGGGGGGAAAAAATTCCTGATGGCAGAAAGCCCATGGAACAACTGGCACCTTTCCAAAACAGCCTCCCCCCGGCCCCCAGCCCGCCTTCGTGGGCACAGGCGTCTGCCAATCTGTTCTGCACACACACACACACACACACACACACTGCGCAACACAAGCAACAAAATGACTTTCCAACAACTTTGCTCACAAGTGCCACTCTACCCGAGTTTGGCACCTTGAGCTTTCTCCTCACCCCCGCCTCTCCGGGCTCTGCCTCCCAACGAGCTGGACAGGTTCCAGTGTTTAAAAGCCCATTTAACCACTCCCTTTTGTTTAGAAATACTAAGCCTTGATGTGATTTTATCGACCCTGCCGTGCCAAGAGGAGGAGGATGCTGAGGGTTTCTGAGGATCCTGCAATGAGCTCAAAAGCTCCACGAGCCCTTCAAGAAGGGCTTTGCCCACTTTGCAGCAGCCCTTGTGCTATTGTGGAGCCCCAGAAGGAGAGAGTGTACCATTTATGGGACCACACAGGATGGCTTCCACTCTTTCTGTTGTGCACGTTTCTCCCTTTAAAAACTTCATTATTGGCACTGAGGAGCTGAAATTCAGCTCTGTACTTGGCTGGCACTGTCTTTTGATGGTTAAATAGCTTTCTTTACACTCTTCACCTTGTTCAGTGCTGCAATGCCCAGAAAAATCAGAGCAGCAGGGGAGTGAGGCAAAGAGGCACGAACAGGACCTCTGCTCTGATTGACAATTGTAATCTTCCTGGGTATTGTTAGGAGACATCTTTCTGCACCTGATAAACCCAGCATGATTACATGAAACATATCCTTTTAAAATATATTTCTCTTTTTCATAAAGCAGGAAAAGCCAACTGCATTTAGAGCTAATTTCAATTCCTTTGTACAGTGTAGCATTTGGATGCCCTCTTAAGGATGCTGGGTTTGAAAGTTTGTCTTTTCTCATAACCCCAGAGAAGCTCTTAACATCAGTGACAGAAGGGGCTGTCAGATTACAAGCCAGACAGAACCAGAGAGCTCTGGAGTAACAGGAGACCCTTCCCAAAAATATACCTCCATTTCCCACATGATTATTTCTTTGAGTAAGAACACGCGTTCTATGGAAAGGTGTAACCACACTCTGACCACTGAGATCACCAGCCACGTTTTGGTTCAATTCTTCATACCCATCATCCCACCAGTTCTGTGCTGTGGCTCATCAGGGCACTGCTAAACAGGGGGAGGAATTTAAACATCCACAGAGCTGCTATAAATTTGAATGAATACGAATAGTTTCTCATCTATGGCAATTTGCACCAATCAAGGCTGTACCTTCATGTATCCGGCAATCTGGAGGAACGAGTCTGCCTCCTGCTAGGCAGTTACTGACACATTTTTAGCTTCCCTACGCTGGCTCTGCCCTCCTCTACTTTTCATTTCCCACCAAAGAGAAAACATAAAGGAAGTGATGATGAACAGGCAGCTGTGGTCAACAGAAGAAGTAGCATGATCGAGAGAGATCCTATCTAAAAAGTTCACACAGGAACAGCCTCACTGGCATTGAGAACAGCAGAGCCTGGAACAATATCACTGAAAAACAAATTACACACAGGCACTATCCAAGTCCAAACCAGTCAGATATTTTTGATATCCTGCAGCTTCAAAGGGGATAACAGGCAGTTGAGTGCTAGTGCTGAAGATCACGTTAGCCCCACTGGATTATTCAGGTCATGCTAAACAGCAAATTCAGTGGATTAAAAGAGTTCTCATTCCTGCTGTGCACTTTTAACAGTCTGCGAGTTACACAGAGGGCTGAGGATGCTATGTACGTCGCATGTCTTGTGTAGCACTTTATAGTCAGACAAGCTCAGCAAGGGGCATCTGCCTTCCTAAAAATTGCCATTGACCCACTCCTGTTCAGGAACACTGAGAAACCAATGGACTCGCCCAGCAGCTATGTGAAAATCTCTTTGCCAAGCCATGCAGAACTCACTTTTGTGTCTGCAGTGCATCGGCGCTGTATTACCATGACAAAACCAAATTGCCACCATTGAGGATGGTCTTTGCTAACACAACAGCCCTTCTCTGGTAATAAACTCGTGCGCACAAATGACGGCACAATGAGGGGATGTGGAACTGCTAGAGGATCTCTGGGGCAGCAGCCAACAGCTTTTCAGCTTTTTTCTTGTCTGACCCAAGTAATTCTCCACGCAGGCGTTGGTGTAAAGTTCAGCAGCACAAAGCTTGGCCAACATCAGGGCGGTGTCATTGTCTCACATTAATGTACAATTCCTGCAATTGCTGCAGAGCAAAGGCAGCACGGCCCCATTTACCACTGCAAAACATTTTGGGGGTTCTGCTGTGTCTAGCACTACCCTCGCTCTTGTTACAGGTCAGTGAAATCATGGGTGTTCCTGCAGAATGTCCAAAACCCGTGTGGTACCAACCCCACTAATACTGAAACCACCCGCAGTAATTAAAAGGCTGTGTTTCAGATGTCAATTACAAGTCTTTTGTAATCATTAAAAATGAGATGTACTGGGACAGGGGGTCCTGGGACAGGTAGGAAGAGAAGCACCCAGGTCTGACCCAGCTCCCACCACCTTCTTGCCAACCCCCAGCCCAGCAGAACAGAGACAGAGCTCCCCAGAACCATGCTGTGGTGGTCATCGCTCATTTGAAAAAGCAAATCCTTCACTGGGTAAGTGAGCAAATGGCAAATAAATGAACAGTGACATTTCTGCCCAATTTTTCAAAATACCTTCTGCTGAGGTGGATTCGCTGATGTCTGATAGAGGTATAAACTGTGCCGCTCTCTGCCCTTCAGGGGGATCAGCAATGGGGTTTGCCCTCTCCCCCACTGCCCATACTGGAAAACTACTAGGAATTAAATATCATTGAGACTTCTACCTCTGTCAAAACTGGGAGAGATTAGCTGACAGGCTTAAAAAATATTATGGAAACTGATAGACAGAGACACCTACACACTGCTTCGTATGGCACAGAACTGTCTTCCAAAAAAAAAAAACCTGGGCTAAAAATGAAAACGGTCAGTCCCTGAGCAGGTCAAGACATGGATGTGAGCTTGTTGGTAGTGGGCTGACAGATTCCTTGTGGAGGCAGACAGCTCTCCTGAGATTCAGTGAACAATGTGAGAGAAGGATTGGGTTTAGAGTAAAACACTAAGCTCTGCACAAGGGTTTGGGAAGAGAATTCTTCCCAAGACTAAAGTCGATCAGCAGTTTCACAGAACAGCTTTGACCTCACAATCAACACTTTATGGACTCAAGTCCCACACTTGCACCCAAAACTAGAAGCTGAAGTAGCCTTTTTCCACCCATAATTATCATCTTCCTGGTGTGTTAAGACAGAAGACAGCAAAATTTTAGCAATGTACTCACAAAGTCCTCAAAAAACATTACATTGATACAACAACAGTGCAGCATTCAGAGTAACAATCTGACAAAGGTTTTTTCACAAAAGTTTCCAGATATTCCTGGGTACTTTTTCAGCTGAGAAAAATCACCCAGAGCTCCCACAGAGGACATCTCGAGGGTAGGAGATGGCAAAGCTGAACATTCATCACCAGCAGATCAGGGAGCAGATGGAAAAACCACAGAAAGAGGTTGCACAGAGTTTGCTGTTTCTTTAAGTTGCTGATGGATTCACACATGATGCAACTAGACACAACACAGCACTTGCATCTTCCTGCATCAGTGATTCTGCAGGCATAGATCTTCCCACACTCCTTTTCCCCCTTCCAAGGCCCAGATGTAATTTTTGTCTGCAACTGGATACAATCACTTTCTGCACACAAGCCCAGCAAAACAAAACATCCCATTTTCAGTTCACAGAGCTGCCATGGCAGAAATAAACATTATTTTGTTTGTTGGGGTTTTCTTTCTGGTTACCGTAGTTTTGTTTTCCAAAAACCATTGTTCTGCAGAACAATTTGACACAACGCATTCTTCCTGATTCAAGACATTCAAGACTTTGCAGTTAGCTGGACAATAGTTAGGTTCTCAGTGAAAAAGCAAGTCCTTCCAAGCCAACCCCCAAATTTCTCTGAAATCTCAACCTTTAGACAACTTCCTAAATCCACAAACCTGAGACAAGCACTGTGCTTCCCCCCGTTTCAGCAGGAAATGACCCAGCACAAATCTCTGCACCACTGCCATGGTTTGCAAGCAGAAGGTGACAGCTTTGGGTTTGCCCCTCTATTTGGAGCATGCTATGGCTGAGCTGGGCAGAGTAACCCATTCCTTATTCCCTGAACTCTGTTTGCAATTGGTATCTGAATTTCTTTAGAGGCATGGCAGCAACTGCCCATGTGACTGATACCCCAGGAGTATAAGATAAAACCCCGAGCAGAGCAGCAGCGTTGCCCCAGCCACCACTGGGGCAGGGTTTTCAGAAGCACATTGCTTGATGTTGCTAGTTTGAGGCAGGGGATGAGTCCTCCTTGGAAGAGAAACCTACTTAAGTTAGGGCTTTACGGTCTTGACTCAAGCACGTGTAAAGAAGCCTGAACTCCGTTTACAGGGGGCCGCTTCAGGAATTAACCTCTGTTTTCTCCTTCTCTCTCCCTTCTCACTTCAGCTGCCTGATCTGGTGGTAATTTTCCTCTCTCTGGTGCCTCCCTCCCCATCCTTTCCTTCTCCCTTCCCACCCTGTCAGCCAATGACAAAAATAGAGATGAGAAGAGACACAATTGCATAAAAGAAGGGATTTTTCCATCTTTAATCACAGAGGGGGATTGGTTTGCGCTCTGCCTCGCTGCAAAAGCTTCGCAGGTTGGGCAGGTAAGATTTGAAGGGAGGCTGCGAGCTGAGCTGGCCCTTGACCTCCAGCTCCCTGCCTGCTCTGCCTCCAGCTTTAGTGAAGGCACCAGGCGTGAAATGGCACCAGCAGCGCTGCTTGGTGCTTTTCTAAGCAGCCCGAGAGAGGAGGGAGCAGCCGTCTCAAACGTGTTCCCTCCGTGCTGTGCGCACCTTCCTCGGGTGCACCTGGGGAGGAACCTTGCTCTGGGTTTGCAGCACTGACACAAAAAGCACCTTCCTGTGCACACACTGGCTCTGGGGCTCAGCAGATACGATGCTGTTGTACTCCAAGATCAGAATCCATTAAAAAAATCTGAGTTATTGATAACTTAAGAATGAAGGAAAAAGAAAAATTAATTAATGCTTACCTTGCTTTTTTGGCAGGTTAGGCTTGGGGGTCTCTTCTTCCTCAAGAGCACAGGATACCTTGTAGCTAAGAAAAAAAAAGGAAAATAGAACAAATCAAAAGAAGGAATTCTATCAGCATACCATTTTTAAAAAGCTCTACATGCTTTAGTTTTATCTTTGCATAGTATTACAGCTGTTCAGATTAAACTTTGCAAAAAAAATATTCTCCATAGGTATATCCTCATTTTTGTCAGACAACATCAGTTCTTTGATCTTTATTCACTTGGAGAAGTGTTCTTTTCCTTCCAGCTCTTTGCTTTCTTGCCTTTTGCCACATTTGAAACCGAGGCTGGCCCAAAACTGCTCTGAGACATCTCATCATTTTCACCAGGGTAGTTTATCACCAAACCCAACGTTTTTTCTGCTCCCCAACAGAACAATTAAAACAACACCAGGTTTTAACAAAGGATGAATTTCCAGGTACCATCAGCACAACCTGCAGGATGGTGCCTCATACAAACCAGGGCAATATCATGCCTTTCCACCAGCACCATGGCAAACTACTCAACCATTTCTGAATGCAGAGTGGGTCCTCCGAGCAGCACGCGCTGCCTTGCCCTTGTGAGCAGGGGCTCTTTGCCTTTTTTATTTCTCCTCCATGCTGATTTCCAAGAGGAGCAGCCCTGTCCCTCACCTCCATAGTCATTTGTACCGGCACAAACCAGATTCAAACCACAGGAAAGCCCCGAGAGGGGAGGCCAAGCCCAGGGCACTATGGGCCTAAGGGGCAGTGCTGCCATGATCAGGGTTTGATTGTATATTCCCCATATAAAAATTAATTGATCACGTCTTTTCAGTGGACCACCAACAGCTCTCAAAATTAACCACAGAGAAGCAGAGAAACTCCATTCAGAAATTTGAATCAACAAATTCAGAACACAAAAATAAAATCATTGCCATTATGGTTTTTTTTAACAAATGCTACTCAGCAGGGCTACATAAAGGATTTTCTCTAGTGTACTTTGGTCTGGACTTCTTAAACACATTTGAGAAATTTCTCAGCACAATTTTTGTAAAGAAATGGATCTATCAAGATTAAAAATTTCCCCTGGAAATTTCACTGTAAATATTTTTTTAGCCTACTTTTCTTCCTCACCTCCTCCCCAGGAGCTCTTTGTCTCACATCAGTGCTCTGCCACTCTTGGATCCTATGAGTCCTTCTGCCTCGATGCTTCTTGGGATAAAATGATCTTTCCCAGGAGCTCTGATAGGCAGCTTTAAACCAGCTCTTTCTTGATTCATGCATTTCACAATTCTCTCTCCTCTCCATTCTTGCAGCTATAATTACTGGTGAATTTAAATTTTAATAAAAAAACCCCAAACAAACCAAGCCAAACACAAAACAACAAAAACCAAGCCACAAAGAAACAAACATAAAAGCCACTAAAAGGCATCCTAAACCCCTCTTCCTCCCAAAATATCCATCTTTTCCTGCCGGAAATGACCCCCACTGAACTGTGCTCAGGATGGCAGCAGGGCTGCCTGAGCCAGATGGAAACTGCTGAAGACCTTGGAGATCAAGCCACCAGCCTTCAATCCTGACATTTGGTCGTGGGTGGCAGATTTTTTTCCTTTCACACTTAAAAATGTTGAAAACCACAGTAGTTTTCTTTGGTGGGGAACTGGAGGCTGATTAACCTTATCTTCCTATGTGCAGATACAGATGTTGAGAAACATTTTCCCACCCACACTGGCCAGAACCGGTGCCTGGACCATCAGCCAACACACAATCTGCCATCCCGAGCCCTACACCAGCCAGAGATTTCTAATGGGGTTTTGGTGCCATTCAGGACATGGGAATCAGGGGAAAATAAGATTTGCCTCTTTCTGTGCTGCCCTGGGAACCAGCCCTGAACATCCCCACATATTTCGCATCATTACAGAACATTTTCCTGATGGGCCGAAGAAACGAGCCCTCTTTTCCATTTGTGCTCCCCCCCCAGGACACGGTGCTGAACCAGCAGGACCTTTCCCATCACAGGTGGCAGGACGTGGGACAATGATCCCCCTGGTTTTTTTTTTCAATAAGGAGGATCCTTCTTCATCTGCTTTCATTAAACCATGTGCCTGCACCATGAGCTCAAAATGACACTTTTGAATAATTTAAGATAACGATAATAGAAACATTAAAAAAACCCTCTCGTAGAGACCAAACCCAATTCCTCTCGCAGCTTCTGAATTAGTTTTTCACTTGTAGCCATTTCTGCTCTATCTTAAGAGCTATTAAAAAAAAAAAAAAAAGGGCACCATAGAAGAGAATATTAGGAAATTACTAATGCTTTTTTGAAAGCACCTATTGCTTAATCTTCTGCAGTACTATTTCTGGATTCCTGTGCAGCTTTCATCTTTACCCTGAGTGTTTTACAAGGCACCTCGCACGCGCACAGCCCGAGTCCAAAGAGGACGGGTTGTTTTTGTGCATTTTCCCTGCAGCTGTTTTGTTCCATTGGAGATGCTGCCTCGCTGGGTCAGGACTTTTTTTTTTTTTTTTTTTTTATTTGCTTTAAGGGATGAGCTTTATTTACCAGACAACATTAACCATTTGGATTTCCCAGCTCCAAAATTCCTTGCAGGCATTCTGAATATATTAGGGTAGTTTGTTGTTTAGTTGGTTTTTTTTTTTCCTTTTAAATTCTATTTTTAAAGCCCGGAATGCTGGGTCTGACACAGCTGGGGACTTTGCTTTTTTCATATTTTGCTTTCAGGGAGGCAGAAACACAAACTACTCCTAAAACACCAGGATCAGGACATCATCATTTTTTCCCCAGCAACATCTGGAATATTAAGAGGCTGGAGTGGGACTGGAGTTGCGCTGGCTGAACCAATCTCCGGCAGGAGCCTCCCCCTGCTCGCGCGAAGGGAGAAGCAGCCGGAACGTGAGGAGCAGCAGCAGCACTCACCGCTCCGTGACTCCAGCTCCGTGCCTGCACTTCTCCATTGATTTATGGGGCAGCTCGTTTCCAGACCCACCTCCTTCAGGAGGAGGAACTTCAACTCGATGTGGATAATAGGGTCCTACAGCCCTTAAAGCACTCGCTGCGTCTTCCTGGGGTGGGGAGGGGAGCGTTACGGCAGAGAGGAATATTCCTCCTCCCTTCGAACGGGTCTGGAAATGAACCGAGAGAGGTGATGCATTTTTAATTTAAATAAAATAAAATAAAAAATGTAAAGCTCATCACCCACAGCAGAGCTTAGGCTGTGGAGGAGGAGATCCCTCACCCCATTCCCGTCGTGAACGCCGCACAATGGAAGACACACTCGCCTTCCGCCCATTCAATCTCTGCCTTACATCTCTATATCTATACACACATGCCCCACAAAGACATATTTTTACGTTAAGCCTATGGATTACTGGCTCAGGCCCTCACAAAAAAAAAAAAAAAAAAAATTAAAAAAAAATGTTTCCAAGGCAACGAGCCAGGGGTTGCTATGGCATCTCGGAGCGAGCAGCTGGGCCAATCCCGCTCCCTTCGAGCTGGGAAGGCGCAAAGCCTCTAAATTTAATGTCAGTGCGGAGAGGAAGGGAAGCTGTTGAGGCATGCATGATGCTGAGCGTGCGCTTGCTAAATGCGGACAACATGGCCCCCATGATTAGGACCAGCACACTAATGAATATTCATTGGGCTGATTAAAGCAAAGTCAATTAACTACTTGACTGCTTGATTTTTTCCTGGATTTTAGTCGTCTCTTTTAACCATTTTGCCACTGGGGATGCTCTCGTTCTCCCCTTCATTTCCCTCTTTCCTCCTCTGTATTTCCTTCACCGACAATTAAGGTTTAGATTTTTTTCCCCTTGTCTTTATGCTTTTTACTGACAATAACCCATCCTCCTGGTATTTTACGGCTCACTTTATCTCACCAATAAACCACATTCTTCTAGGGTCACTGTCTTCCACTACAGTTGCAGGTAAGGCAGAAGGTCACAGTTTTCCATCAGATTTTTAAATCTCACATGCGATTTAATTCCAAATCCACAGCTAAGCAATAATGTTGATTTTCTGCTTCACAGTGGGATTTCCCCCCATCACCACAGCCCTTTGTTTTATAACACAGGGGGTTGCTGTGAGCCAGGTTAAGGGCTGCAGAATATTTTTTTATTTTGATTTGTTAGGTCAGAATTCCTTCAGACAGACAACTCAGACTGAATGTTCTAGGCAACCTAAAGGGATCCTAAAATAAAACAACAATTCATTAAAGATGGTTTTCAATTTAGAGAGATGTCTCTCCCAGTGCAGTAGTGATGTAATAAGACCGTGAAGAGGACTGCATATTTTATAAAGATCATTTTTCAGAATGTGCCTGAAAACTAAAACATGTGATTAAATTAAAAATAAATGAAAAATTGTTGGTCAAAAAAAAAAAAAAGTCCCCATTTGTGAATTCAGCCCTTACAAGCTAACCTGGGAAAATACATTAATTTTCACCATGTTCTTTGGCTTGTTCTGAAAACTCTCTCAGGTTCCTGTATTATGTATACAGGGAAAGATGTATTTACATGACAGTTATCACTCTCCTGGAATGGAGTTAATAGTTTGAAGTAATAGCTCTGATGGAAAGATTGGAAAACCTGACCATCATCACCCAGCATTTGGGCTCCCGCCTTTGTCAGCGACTGAAGGAGAAACATGAGAAAAAGGCAGAGTGTGCAGCGGGGTAGGGACAACACTGACTTCAATACTGTTTGTTCAATTCAGCAACTTGCAAGCAAAAAAAAGAGAAAAAGAGTGAAAGAGGACAAATCAGACAGAATATAACTGTGTAGGGGAAGTTTGCATTATTTTTAAGTGCAAACGAGAAAATGCTCATTTTCCATTATATAAACTCCACGGATATACTGGTTTCTCTATTATTTTGCGGGATGATGCATATATTTACACATGTTTTTATAGGTATGCAGTTATAAAGACAAACAGTTGCTTTTCTACCAGAACAACAGAAAACCAGGAATGACAACGCTTCCCTACACGAGTTGTATTTTGGGAGCGCAACACGGCGTTTCCCCGCAAACCTGCCACGTGCCCACCATCCCCCTATTAACACCGTTATCCCAACTTTTAATCTTCTTGTTTGCAGCCCAAAATTCGGCCCCTCTTTGGGCTCAGGGAGTCATCGGGGTGGGGAATGCTGCTGCAAGGATGAAATCACAGGCACGAGTCGGAGCGCGCGTCCCCGGATTGCCGAGATGACGCCCTTCTTTGCAGAGCTTTATGTTCCTGCCATCAAAATCAGGAATCTGCATAGCAACACTCAGCTCCACGTTGCATCCACCCAAATCTGAAGAAAAACCCCCAACAAATAATTACCCGTTTACAAATTAGGAGAGTAGCGAAAGAAAAGGAAGGGGAGCGTGTTAAGCTGCCACGTTCAATTTAAAGAAATATAGATTGGGGGCTCTGTTTCAAAATAACACTTTTTCATCTCTGTGCAGTGGAAATTTCTTCACAGGGGGCAATGTGCAAGCATAGACGTACATGCACACAAAGAGAAGTGGAGCAATTCCATTCTCACAAAAAATTTAGAGAACTGGATTCAAATCCTATCTAGGTCACAAACGAAATGTAGTCAGCAACCTACAACACAGGGGAAAAATTGAAAGAAAAAGACAAAATCCCAGCCCAGTGCCACACAACTCAGCAGTCTGCAATTCCTGGTCATGAGAGGCCACAGCATTAGCCAGGCAGGGTGTTGCAGGTCAGGATTAAGACGCATTAACAAATTCATGTGGAGGAAGCTGGCCCAGCACCTGCCCACAATTTGTCAATTCACTTTGTCCCCCTTCCATGTGAATCAAATTCTCTTTTTCTACTTGGAGGATGATTTTTATTTTTTTTTAAATAATGTTATACTGGGTAGAATGTACATCTCCAAGCTGTGAAAAGCATTTTAAATCAAAATCTGCACAGGAGCAAGAGCAACATAATTACTGTGCTCATATTGTGAATGATACCGACGTAAAAATACTCAAAGACATGTATGTGAACATCCACTCACACATATAGAGAAATGACAGTAAACTGCATCTATTCTGGTTCTAAGATACACTGTAAATTCAGTGAACTATTAAAAAAAAAAACTCACCACAAAAATATAAACCGGAAAATCTACATCTGCACAATGGAAAATATTCTGAGCGCAAACCCGTTGCGGGAGCAGTAAATTCAGGGTTAAGTCTCTGGATTCCTGTCTGATACTCTCAGCCTTTCATCATGTCTCTATGAATTTTTATTTCTGTACTCTGGGGTAAATTAAGGCTGATGGTGTCAATACGGGGTTTTGAGTCCGATTTCAACATTTCTCATGTTTCGCCTGTTTAACTCAGACTCTTTAAGTTTGATTTTTCAACAGTTTAGGAGGAAGGCTTGGGGGTTTTCTAATCCTCTTTCGAAATGCCACATTTTCCAGGAGGCTATTCCCCACTGAACTCGCCCCCAACGCGTTGTGTCAGGGCAGTAGCCATTTCCCCAGGTGAAACAAATTCCTCAGCCCTGGAGAGCTGATGGTGAATGAACCCCAAGAGCAGGAGCACCCCGAGGTTGCAGAGACCCTGAACTCCCGCATCTCCCTGCTCCTGCAAAAAGCAGCCCCCCAGAACCCTCCAGGAAAAGCCTGATGCATTTGAGATTAAGAACGTGCTGTGTCTGGGATTAAAGCAGAACACGTTTGCAGCCCTCGCAGTGCTAACCAACCAGAGGAGTTATCTAATACAGGATTCATGTGATTGCTTGAATAATATTCCAGGAGACGCCGCGTCCCTTCCTCCCTGCATGCACAGCCCTCGATGCAGGCACACACATGGTATTTCTAATAGGATCTCTTCTCCCCTCTCTCTCTCTCTCCCCCGCTTTCACAATCTGTCGCTCTCCAATCTGCCCACTCTGCTCTATTTTCCCATCCAATATTCCCCCTCTAACACCTTCCCCTCCCCTTCAGCCCCCACCCTTGCTCCCTCTCCCCCTCCTCCAGGCTCTGCTATCGGCCACCTTAGCCCCGGTGCTGAGTTTTGGATCTCTGGATGTTCAAAGCATTTAGCAGAGTGATTAAAAAGAAGCTATAAAGCAAAAAGCAATTTCTCCCCTACTACTAGCATGTAAATAACGTGGTAACTAACTAACTCCTCTAATAATCTGGGGCCTAAAATCAATTTTTTTTTTTTGCTGGACTATGTTATTAATATTTGATCTCACTTGGTGCTATTTTATCAGAAACTTTACAAACAAGTTCACCACTGCCACCTCCCCTTTGTGGAGGGGAAGCAGCAGAGGAGAGGGAAAGGCTCAGTTGTAGCTCCCCAGCAGGCTGGTAGCGTAGCCTGAAATAAATGAGGTCTCCTGGGTTCCAGTCCAGTGGTCTAACCATTAGTCTCTGACTAAGAAACAAATGCAGAGAGGCCAGAAAATGTGTAAATTAAAGCAACACTTCACTTTTCCTTGTAGTCTGTAGAATAATTACAAGATGCAGATGTATCTAGAGATGCCTGAGGCTCTGGTGATCCCAGGGATACATTTCTAAGATCAGGCTTCTCCTCCAGACCATCCTGCTGCTCTTAGGTGCTGTAGGAACTATTCACTCTGGCTGAAATTTGGCCCTAAACCTGGACAGCATGGGGCACAAATGCGT
The DNA here is from genome assembly GCA_013400235.1 of Oriolus oriolus. Classification (NCBI taxonomy): domain Eukaryota; kingdom Metazoa; phylum Chordata; class Aves; order Passeriformes; family Corvidae; genus Oriolus; species Oriolus oriolus. The sequence continues at coordinate 433,857 of VXBT01013612.1, read as the reverse complement.
CTAAGCAGAGCAACTGGTTTAAGGAGTTCAGGGAAGGCATCAGGCTTTATCTAGGCCTGGCAGGATTATGGAAATAAGTATTTAATTTCCCAGAAGAGAACAAGCTCGTGGCTAGCTTATGTGTGCCTACACATGGACACATACAGGGACACATGGGAACACGGCAGAGCCCCGGCACCGCATGCAAGGAGGGGAGAAAAGAGTTTTACACAGTTTGTGGGGTAATAACAGCTCTTACCACGGGGAAAGATTTACATTCACACTCTTAACTTATAGGTTGTAGGTGCCCCTTGATTTATGCTGTGCTGCACAGCCCATGGGGTCAGACAGCTCTGATCCCACGGAGCAGTGGGCACGGCAGCAGCACTGGAGAGGAATTGCAGAGCAAGGACTGCTCTAGGATGTAGTGACAGGGATTCTACAAGATTAGGACGTTCAGCTCCCCTTTCCTGAAGATAAAAGCAACTACCACTAGGAAAATGAACACTGTCCCCATAGAGAAAGCATTAAACCCCACAGAAACTGGAGCCAGCCCTGCAGACCAAGCAAACACTGCATTTAAGCACAAGAAGAAACAAAGCTTCTTAAAGGGCCAGAAAGCTGAGTTAGGTTCTCATTCTCGCTACTCGCATCTACTGCACGTTATTTTTAGACAGAGTGAAACACAGGGCAGCTGATCTCATGGACTGTTGCAAAGCAGTTCCCGTATTAGAGAGAAACAGTCAAGAGCACCACAGAGCTGCTCTGGAAGAGGTGGGATCCAGAGATGTCTTGGTGTGGACCATGGTTGGAATCATGATTGTTAGTGGAGGAATCTCAGCTATTCAAGCTGTTCCCCTGCATGGAACTTCTCCAGCACGACTGGGTTCCCCAGTATAATAGAGATGTGAACACATAGGAAGTTCAGTGGAGAGGGCCATGAGGATGGTGAAGGGCCCAGAGTGTGTCTTGTACAAAGAAAGCCTGGGAAAGCCAGGACAGTTCAGCCTGGTGAAGAGAAGGCTCAGAACATCCAACCTTCTTTACCAGCAACATGGGCTTCCTGCCTTGAGCAAATACATCTTTATAGAAACAAGCCAAGAAGAGATCAGACATGATAAAAATGTGAAATGTCACAGCAATTTGGAAAAGCCGAACCCAAGGACTCTAAACTGGTAAATATGACTCGCACAACTAGCGGAAAATATTTGCAATCCTGTAAACATACACAAATTCCTGAGATCTGTGGCAGGTTTCTGTGGTGTGACTAATTCACTCAGCACAAAGGTGACACTGTTGTGACAGAGCACTTGCATCTCTGAACTCTGAAACCAAGATGAAACCATTTCCTACTCTCTGGGGTTTGGTTGTGAGTGACATAACTTTCCTGTGCCAATACAAGAGGTTTGAAAATCAGGCTAGAGAGAGTCAAAGCCTCCAGGCTTTAAGTAAGGACACAGTCATCCCTTTAATGTGCACGTGGACACCAAAAAACCAGAATAATTCACACCCTGCTATCTTCTCTTGACAGAGGCTGCAAGAGGTTGTGCCTTGGTTCACTTGATATTGTGCCTACAAGACATGAAAACCCATCCAAAATCGCAATGCCTCAGTGCATGGCTTGCCCATGTGGAGATCTCAGCTCCAGGGAAGCCTTGAGATCCATCACGAGTCAAACATGCTCAACATGCACAGACTTTTCAGGCTCAGAGCAGCCCGTCTCTGTGCCCCCCTCATCCATGCCAAGGGTCTGCCCTTTGGCTTCACCCACCAAAGCCTTTGTGCTGCTCAGCACGTGCAGAACCTGCAGCCACCTCTGCGCTGAGCCAAGCCCTGCCAACAAGTGTGAGTGGGAGGCAGGAGCAGCACATGAGTGGCCCAGATCCCCGCAGAGCTGCACGCGCACGTCACCTCCCCAGGAAGTTGTTTGTATTCTTGGGAGAATGTTGAAAAATATCTCTGACCCCCAAACATTTACCTTTTGATCAGAGGTTTCCAATGTTGCTGTAGTGTATTAAAGCTGAGATGCTCATAAAAAAACCCTTTGTGTCAACATAGTAAATGACTCTAATTAGGCTGGTGGTGCAATGAAAATGCTTAATTCATTCTGATGAGGCAGAAGGAAGAGCTAAAATGTTTATAGACAATGGGTGAACAGGGAGATATAATGCTGAGTGCCAGCTTTAAATGCAAATTACCACAGAAATCTTTCCCTCTCCACCATCCCATTCCTCCCCCTTCCTCTCTCTCTGTCACCAGCACCACACTGTAATCTCCTAGTGCAGTAATTAGAAGTGAAAGGAGCCACATAGAGGGGCCTCTAAAGGCAACACTAAAGAGAATTACAGAAAAAATCCCTACCTTTAATAGAAGACAGCACTATTTTCCAAAGCGCACCACCATCGCAGCGCTTGGCATGGTGGTAGGATCAGAGAGGTGATAATTTGGAGGGGTATTACTGAAATGGGATGTAAATGTCTTTCATTTCTCCCTCCATCTGAACTGGCTTCATCTACAGTGTCTGTTCATGGGGCTGGGACCACTTTGCCTTTTGGAAGAAGGCCAGGCCAGCAGCAACAAGCGAACATTTTGGGGGCAATGGCTCTCAAAGTGTTTCTTCACCTCACCAGAAGTACGGAGCTGCAAGTGGACAAGAGCTGCAAGCTTGAAAAAACACACCCTGGAAGTTGCCATGAGAGAGTAAACATGGAAACCCTACAATATCATCCTTAGAAATGTTTCTCATCACACTTGTAGTATCCCACCTTCCTTCAGAAGAGAAATTAGGCATTTGGTGAGAAAGAAAAGGTGAGAAGGGAAGAGGACAAAGAGGAAGAGAGAAAAGGCAAGCAGTGTTTGGTTTTCACATAGGGTGTGACACTTTTCTTTAAAAATTCTCATTTGAAACATCCAGAATAGCTTTTCCATGGGAATTTAAGTGAAGAAATGCTCCCGATGCCAACTTGAAAGTGTCTCAATGCTTTAAGATCTCCAGTACCAGCAATGCACAGCAGCATACAGATGTGTCTTAGAGGTTCACATCTGGAGTCTGAGCCAAAACCAGGGTTTTTTTCATAATCTATGAATTAAATGCTCTCAGTCCTGTTTCAGCATTGAACAAATCCCCTTCTCCTTCCCACACACAGGCACACAAATCACCCCAGTGCTGCGGAAGGTCAGATCAGGAGACTAGAAAATCTGTCACAGTCTGAGACTACGAGCCAAATGAACTCCTGGCAAAAAGCTGCTGAAATTACATTCTGGATTGAAATCCCCAAAACAAAAATATTTTCTTTCCTCCTTGCAGCAGAATTTGAGCCTCAAGTTTAAGAACAGGTGAGTATACCCTGAGGCATGCAGGCAGGGTAAGGCAGACCTGGACTTTTGCCAGCAGGAGCTGGGCAAGGCAGGAGAAAGGGGCAGATATCAGGCAGAATTTTTGTGGGCGCTGTAAATTTTTGTTGTCTTTCCACACTGACACAGCTGTGTTGTCAGTGGACAAGGGCACGCACACTGTGGGCACATCATTTAACACCGTGCTCACCTCTGCAGGCGAGCCTGCTGATGTGCCCTGCCCTTTTCTGCAGGTGGCCTGACCACAGCAGCCCACCTGGGCTTGCTTTATCTTGAGGGACTCAACACCCTTTAGGAAAGCTGCCGGAGACTGAGGTGTGCTGCTGGAGGTCAGTGCTCAGACCTCGCTGCCAGATCGTGTTATGTTACCAACTCCCAGTAAAGCTGGACTGCCTGACTTAAAATACATTTATTTGCTGAAAAAAAATAAAGACGATATTTTTTTCCCCCTCCCTTAAGGCCAGAATGCAGGAGAGGTCCAGCTTTATCCCGGACTCCGGTCTGGGCAGAGTCACATTCCTGCAGAACAGTTGTCACAGAGGTGATGCCACATTTGTGCACTGCATAAACATAAGGGAGCACCCTCCTCTGCGTGTCCTCCTCTGCATAAACAGAAACCCCAGACAAAGCTGGACTTGAAAAAAAAAAGGCACAGCTTGCTTGTGCCTGCGCTTCATTCCCAAGGCTCGGCTCAGCTCATTCATAAAAGATCTCCATCTGACCTGCAGAGCCACCTCCAGCCCCTGGTGTGCAGGTGACGCTGGGCTCTCCTCGAGGATGCCCCTGGGCACAGAGCTGTGTGCCAACAGCTCCCTCTCCCCAGCCGCCAGCGGGAGCATCCCACCGTCTCCTTCTCCCGCTCCCTCTCTGTGTTTGCTCACTGAGACAGAAGCAATACCAGTTTGCAGCACAATAAACCATGTAAAGGAAGCATCAATTAACTAGAATACATGGATATAGTATTTAATTAACTGTTAGGCTCACAGTTACCGTATGATGTCATGGAAACCTCGAATCTCCTGGGCACTGCCTCACACATGCCAACCGGGAATTGGAGCCATCACAAATCCCATGTAAAGTTTGAATCCTGACATTTTTAATTACACAAAAAAAAAAAAAAAAAAAAAA
>VXBT01013612.1:383911-429385 GCA_013400235.1 Oriolus oriolus | reverse complement strand
AAAAAGAGAGAAAAGAAAAAAGGAAAAGGAAAGGAGATTCTGACTCTCATAAGTATCTTTTAATTGATGGAAAAGTGAGCACATCTTTGGTACTCCAGGAGCCCGGGGTGGAATTGCTCCCCCATTCAAGTCCACTGTCACCAACCAGGGCTTTGAGTGGAGGAACCACAAGAATGAGCCCAGAAGGCTCTATGGAAAAAAAAAAGAAGGCAAAATCATACTGGATGGGTTTTCAAGGATATAAGAGGATATACACTCCATTTACACTACCTTTGGTATGAGGATCTCAAAGCACCTTGCAAAACAAAAATGCCAGCGTTTGAGGTTGATGGAACGAGGGCCTGTAGTGACACAACAAGGGGGAGTGGCTTTAAATTGAGAGAGGGTAGGCTTAGATCGAATGTTGGGAAGAAATTCTCCCCTGTGAGGGTGGGGAGGCCCTGACACAGGGTGCCCAGAGAAGCTGTGGCTGCCCCATCCCTGGAAGTGTCCAAGGCCAGGTTGGACAGGGCTTGGAACAACCTGGGATAGTGGAAGGTGTCCCTGCCCATGGCAGGGGGTGGGAACAAGATGATCTTTAAGGCCCCTTCCATTCTGTGATTCTATGGTCTCCTGACTCCTAATTCAGTATGAAAGATCATTTAAGTCTATAACTTCTCATTCACCACGTTCTAGAGAGGCATCCGGCCCTAGCTCAAATACTGAATAATGCCGTGTCATTTGTTTAAGAAGCAAGTGGTATTTTACAGGATTTACAGCTGAGGAAACTGAGGCAAAGGGAGGCTGGGGCCATGGATCTAAAAATCAATGGCTGTTGAGTGCCAGAGCAAGGAACAGAGCTGAGACACTCCACACGCGCTTGTGCTGACCGGTGAGAGCCAGGTGGAAGAGGGACCAGCACCCTCACCTGCTGCTGGCAATGTCCAAGCACTGCTAATCCCCCAGGAAGCTCTCAGAGTCCCTCAGCACCTGTGCTCACACCGGGTCTGCCGAGGCCTCTCACACCCCAGCACTTGCTGTGCCTCCTTGAAGAGCTGTTCAATAACGCACAGGTCTGGTTTCCACAGGACCAGGCCGCAGCAGGGATGGGAGTGGGATCCTTGCAGCCCATAAACAAACATCAACAATCAGCCTCAAACAACATCCCCACAGAAGTAATTTTACTTCTCCAGCTGTAAACATTAATACTTCCCTTCCATTTACTGCAAGATGTTTGTTGCCCAATACTAATTTTGTCCCAACACCTTGAATTGCAGGAAAAGTCCTGTATTAAAACCCATTAGGCTGAGATGTATTGCATACCTTCCTCTAGTGCTTTGACAGTAGCACATTAGACTTACACAGACCCAGACAGGTAAGCACAGCATTATTTTCTGTGAATGAAGGTGTGTGTTCATTCCCTGTATCCATTGTCTATGTTTATGTGGGAATTAGTTTATGGATCACTCTTGACAGAGCTACAGCGCCCTCCCTTAAGGGCATTGCTGATATATTACCTTTGAAAGAGAATCACAATTTATTCATTCAAACACAGAGCTAAAGATAGATGCGCACTGGAATATTTTGAAATATTGCATTATATATAAAATGAAATAGGGGGAAGCTAAATTACACAGCTATAATTACTTAGAGTTCAGGTGGCATCATAAATAATCTATTCACAACTCGTTCAGTGTTTATTATGTCAGAGCAGAGCAATATAATTAACATGGTATAGATGGGAACTGTGCAAGGCAGATGCCTGATACACCCAGATCAAACCCACTAGGACTCAAGCATAAAAACACACAAACACATGCTATGTCATTCATAAAAATTCATGTGAAAGTGAGGAAAAATAAGGTAAAAAAGCAGCAGTTTGAGAATGCTGAGGCCCCAGCCTGCCAACAGCACCACCACATCTTTGGAACAGTCATATTTAAATTTATGGACATGCTTCAGTGTTTACATTGCAGGGGCAGAGGTGGTTTTGCATTGACTGCGTTCATGCTACCTATGAAATTCTTTCTGTGCTGCTCTAAAATTGGCTTCCTGGCTGCTAGAAATGAAATTGTTACAAGGAATAAGAAGCTGTCAAAAAAATACTTGGAATTTGAAAGTCGTTGTCCAATCCTTCCCCACAAATCCCCAAGCTCAGATGCCAGCACTGAACTGCTTGGAAATTAGAAGAAAAGGGTTAGGCAAAAAAACAAGGAAAATATCAAGGAAATCAGAACACATCATAAAGGGGGGGAAAAGCCCCAACACCAAAAGTGCCAATACAGCAGTTAAATTTCGAAGAAAATATCTCCTGTTTTACCTTGAAATCACAAGATTTGTCCATTCAAAGTCTTGTTTCCAAAAATCTCTGCTCACACAGTAAAATTCATATCTACCTTAGCGCTGAAGCAAAATTTTAGAAACACATGAAGGTGCCTTTCACAGACTCAAAGGAGGAATGAGATAAACAGGTGACAAACTTAAAGTCCACTAAAGAAACAAAAAGCTTAGAGGAGCAGCTTTTCAAGAGGGTTGGTTTGGGGTTGCCATTTCCCGATGTATTTTTTTCTTCCAATTCTATTTCTGTATCAGGGAAGAAATACAGCAGGGGAACAAAACCGCACCACTGCCCCCAAACTGGAGGAGAGAAAGTGCATCAGGAATCAGATTTTTGCCTTTACACCTTCTGCTTTTCTCTTCTGTAATCAGTGTTTGTGGACAGTTTATTACCTGCTTCTCCATTGCAAAGAGACCCAATAAATAAATGAGCAGAGGAGTTTGAAGTTTGCTCTTTCACTTATCCAATCTCTTTTCTCTACAGGCAAGAGAGCTTTCCCCATCAGTCACCAGGTCTCCTCTACCATTTAAGAGCTCCTCTCCAGACTTAATCATACCACCCAAACGGGAACCAGAGCAAGCCCAGAGGACACATCCTTTGACTCTTGGATCTGGTGATCTTAGAGGTCTTTCCCAACCTCAGTGATTCCATGATCCTGTGATTTGAAGGGCTGCAGCCCAGCCTCCCACAGCACCAACATCACCCGGGATTTGAATACACGATTTCTACTGAAGATGGAGAAGATGCCCAAATAAGTTCGGTTTAAAAAAAAACATCATTCCAGTCAGCTGCACTGAAATCACAATTTCCTTTTTCCTGCAGTTGAATTGGAGGTAGAAACAACATCCTTAAAGAGTTTTGGCCCAGCACAGAGCTTGTTCTTGGCCCATCTCATCACCTTGCAGCGGAGGTGCGAGCGGGCTGGAAGTGATTCAGGAGGTTGGATGCAGAGCAGAGGCAAGTGCTGTGTCTTTTATTAAACAGCATCTGCCCTTCTGCTGGATATATTACTTTATGCCAAGTGGTGTGGATTTTCTTTTTTTTAAGTAAAGAATATTTAACGTCATATAACAAGAAAAATGGTCCCTTAAATTATTTGTGGCATGTCCTCTGTGCTGTGGAGGAACAAAGCTCACTCTCCCAATGTACTGCACCAGAGTCCAGGAGCAGTGGTGACAGCCAGGAAAGAATTTATGGTCCCTGGGGAGAGATCTGCTTGGGTCCTGCAGAACAAGATAAAATATTAGAGGGTTGGGGCTTTTTTCCCTTCTTCTCCATGGGGATAGCAGAGATGAAAGATGTAAATCCATTTCCCAGGGACTAAGACTCCACCAAAGCACCTTCCCCTCCTTGAAGTTAGACTTGGACTTGCAAAGAGAAGTTAATCTAATTTAATTTTCAATGCACTTTTCTGTCTTCCTAAAAAATTTTGCAGCATGAATGGGAATTCTCCAAAGGCTAAAACCAAACCCTGAAAAGGCAAAAGACAGCAGCACTTCCCTTCCCCTTGGGCCCTCATGATTTTTTTGTTTTAATGGGATGTCTTTGTGGCACACTTTATGATTAATATGATTTGTGAATACCTGCAGAGGCTGCTCCATCCAGGTATGACCACGACCTGCCTCAGGTTTTTGAATGCCTCTCACTGGCTGTTGCTTTAGGGCCAAGCTGAGCTCAGGGCTCAGTTAATGGTCACATCTTGGAGACAGGAGCCAGCCTGACCCAAAGGCCCCCACCAAAGGAGCAGCAGCTTTTCTGTAGTCTCAGTGTGGTTTTGGATCTGGGTTGTAACTCCTGTGTCACCACAATCATCAGTGGTGCCCCTTCATTCGCAAAGTCTTTTCTCCCTTGTCAGCCACAACGGCCCAGACCAACTCAAACGGGTAAATTATTTAAAGTGCTGATCCTGCCTCAAAATCTGCTGTGGGTTATGCATCAGCTTCAGCCCAAGCACAAGGAACATTGCCTTCAACAAGCCAGAAAGAGTCAAGAGTGACAGTCTCTGGCTGATGCAAAGCACCAAAGGACCATTTAATCAATAAGTGCCATAGTAATTAATACTACCTAAAAAATCACCCTGATTTTTAAAGCACATCCCCTGAGCAGATAGGTGCCTTCAAAGTTCAGTTTTTCAGCCTGAACCACACTCAGCTTTAATACAGAACAAGGTAAGGGCAGGGGTTGAATGGCAGCACCGATGCTGCTCACACATCCCCACCCAGGGCTCCTGTTTCCTGCAGGCTGTTGCAAACTGCAGTCAGCACCACCTTGGGAGCAGAAAAACCCAAAGTCAATCCCATGCATAGGCTGGAGGAAAATAATTTGTGCCTCCAGGTGAAAAATGTTAAAAGCTACAAGCAGGTCTTGCTGCCTGCCCAAAGCAAGCACCAGCATCCACAGAGCACCTCTGGTCTGCTTCAATTCCAACAGTGCGGGGTTTTTTTGCCCCAACACTCCCAAAAAAAATCCCTCTCTAAGAGACCGATTTCTCTGGAAATCGGCACATCAGCAAACTGCACATCCCACTTTCTGGTGAGAAGATTTCAAAGGTGGCTGCAGTCCTCCCTTCTGCTGCGGGGAAGTGGAACTAATTATCCCACTGTTCTGAAGCACCAGTTTTGCCCCCGGATTCCCACCCAGGCAGTCCCAACACATGGGACAGTCTCTGCTACCAGAGCACCAAGGCACCCTGGAGGGAGCAACAACAGCAGGCAGAGATTTGATCTTACTCTATCCATTTAGAAAGATGTTTATGGCAGGCTGGCACGAATTTCAATTCAAACCTCACTCTCTTCCCGTAGCATCTGCAGCTCCCAGAACCCGCAAGTGTAGGCAAACACACTGTTCTTTAAAAACTGAAGATGTAGGTCAAAATGGGAAAAAAAAATATTACAAGAGTCCTGCGTTATCCGAGCTCTTTCATGGTTCCACCAAGGTGTTCTGGTGTCTCAGCTCTGTTAAAGGGAAGAGCAAACCATAAAACCTGGTCTCTGTGCATGGCTCATGACACCTCTTGCAATGTTACGGAGACAGAACCAGCTCCATTTCGCAATGGACTTGAATCCTCAAACCTGTGCAAATATTTAGGCTTTTACTCCTCAAGACCAGCGATCTCTAGGAGAGGAATTGCTGCAAGACTGAAACTCTGAGGAGCAGAACCAGAAACACTCCTCATCACACAGCAACCCAAAATCCTGATCCCAAACCTCAGGCTCTCCTGGGCCCCAGTCCTCCCACGGCACCCTCAGCAATAGCCAGCTCCCGTCGTGGCAGCAGCTCAGATCAAGGCTAATTGTATTTGAATCTACAGGGCACCAATTTTCCAGCGAAGGGGTTTTAATCTAACATGCAGATCTCTTGTCTACATTCACGTCACCCCAGAGACCCATAACATAGGTCATTTGTGCATACACAATCTCAGTAATAGGATGCACAATTTTAAAATGGCTAAATCTGTAGCGTAGAAAAAAATGTTATTACAGGAGGAAAAAGAAAAGATTAGCTCACAGGCTGAGATCATGTTTGCCAAGTTTCCACCCAGAGAATTATTCCAGTACCGAATTCTATGCTACCAAAATAACGGGTTTATACAGCAGGCATTGTGCCAGCTTTTTGGCTATAATTATAGTGTTTTCCTCTCTCAAGTTCTTTATTGATATCTGGATTTTTTTTTTTTTTAAAGGAGGAGGTGGAGAAGTGATTTTATACGTTCAACAAACTACAGCAACACTTGATGCGGAGTTAAAAAAAAACAGGGAAGTTTTAACAACCTGCCAGCCTCCAACTTCACAGGAAATGTCAGTGCCACTATCAGACTTTAGAGAAACCCCAGGGATCCATTACTGCAGTTTGAAGATGTCCCTGCACTTCCCTTTTAAGTAAACGCCGGAGCCGCTTGCTTCGTTCGGCTGCTGCTGTGCTGCACAATATTCCTTTGAGGAGATGCTTTGCAGTGACAAAATAACTGCTGACAATGTGAATACCGACTTCATTTTAATTTTGTTTTACATTTCCTTTGGTATGTTTTGATCCTAAAAATCTTTAGAGTGCAATTTTTTTATGATAATAAAGCAACTATTTATACAGTGCCACGGAGCCGTTGCTCCTCCTCCCCAGCCCTTTCCCTTTTTCCTCCCCCATCCAAAGGGAGGGGGCTGTGAAGGAATGACACATCCTCAGCACAGGTTCAGTAAAGGAAAGAGGTGGAAGGGAAGAGAAGCACCCTAGAAAAAGCAGTGACACAAAATAGGGCAACACTTCTCTTTTTTTGCCAGCTATAAAAACAAACATTGAAGAACATGACGTCAACATGACTGTCAGGGAATCGAGCCCTTGCCACAGTCAGTTCTTGTAGAAAATGCTGCTTCTCCATCCTGTCTCCATCCCAAAACAGGCAGCCAAGGGTAGTAAGTCCCAGCTGAAGAATCTCTTTTTCAGGGATGCATTTGACTGAAACCTTAAATTCCCTGAATCCAGGATATTAATAATATACTTCTGAAAAAACACAGCTTTTCCATCATCTTTTACAATTCTGGGAAACTTTACAAGCACTTAAATTAAAATTCCATCAGCCTTGAACCCGGGAACAATTAGCCCAGCTGAGATGATTCCTGATAGTCTTCTGCATATAATAACCAATATCCAATACACCTCAACACTGCGAGGATCTCTGTAAATGAAGTGACATCTCTTGCTGGACAAAGCCTGGAAATGTTATCCTTGGGTGATAGGAATCCTAAGGGGACAACTATTCTCCCTCGTTCCAAGGCTTACTTAATTGTTCCAGTTGCTGGAAATTTTAAACAATTTCCCCAGCCACTCTGCCAAGTTGCGTTAAGCTCTTTGTCTGGCTGATATGCCAACCAAAGGCACGGGGAGATAAGGAGAGCTCTGGGAATTGCACAAGCCGACTTACACAGCCAGAGTTCCCCCGCCCCAGCTCCTGCCTTCAGCTTTGCCACTACTTCTACTACTTATTATTATTGTCACATCGCTGGAACCAGCAGCTCTTTCACCTCCAGCGCCTTGGCTGCACTTACACCAGAAGGACTCTAAAAACAGGACCCGGCGTTTAACACCTTCTTTTTGTTCAGCTCCCTTCTATATTTGCCTTATTTTCCAGAAAAATGATCCATATTATCCTGTTCATTTCAGTATTCCAACAGCAGAGTGGGCGTGTCTAAGCACAGATTCATTGACTACATTTGCACTTATTTTCCCAGGTCAGATTTTCAGAGGTGATAATGGGTGGGAAGCCTCTGATTTTCCAAGAATGAGCTGAGCCATAACTGAAACCAATCCTCTGGATTTTTAAGCAGGTGGGCAGAGTTTGGGCTCACTCTCCTATGGCGCTCAAACAGCACAACAGGTTTCAGTGAGAGCCTGCCCCACGTCACTGATAATATGTTATTTTATGACATTTATTCATAAAAATTATACCTTCTTGCAAAGCATGTTGTTAATGAGCAAAAAAAATCACTCCATCACTATCTTAATCATCTTTGCTGCCATCTGCCTGGACAAAAAAAAGTTGACAAAACCCCTTTTCTAAGGTATCTCCTCCCAGGATCAAACTACAATGCAAAGGCCAGAGCATTTAGTAGAGGGTTGCATTCTGCAGCTCCCAGGAGCAAAGGTTGATCTATATTGGGTTTCAGAAAGGCTAAATCTTCTCCGAGAAGCAGTTCTGAGAATCATTGGGGGTTCTGTACTTTTAAACTATCCATTTCCATATCTGGATTTGGACCTCTCCCATCAGATCCGCGAGCAGGTCATTACAGTGTAGTGAGGGATCCTTGGAGGGGACTGATCACTGGTATTTCCAACCCTAATTCTAGGGTTGTGTGGCTATTTCATGACTTGCAAGCTTGCTGGGAGCTTGGAGAAGACAGTGTGACCTCTCAGACCCTCCCCTCTGCTCACCTGCGCAGTTGTTTGTCAGTGCAGCCACACCACTGCTCTGCACCCAAATGGCAGAGCAGCTGCTCTCTGGCACGAGACCTCCTTCCTCCAGTTTTGGCTAAGTGAACTTGCCAAAGGGTTTCACTTCCAGGACAAAACAAACCTCATTAGACTTCCTGACAGATTGCCCTCGCACACCACACGGCTTTAGTTTCACCCCAAACCTTCACGTCAACATTTTTATTTGTTTCAGCATCAGCAAAGTAGAAGCATCCAGTCTCCTGGCAGTTCTTAAAATATCACTTATTTTTCCTAATCCATTTTAGCTCTGCCTGAAGACAAACTTCAGGACAGACCTTCAAACTGGCATGAACTTGGGCCACTTCAGCACTGACAATAGTTCTAAAGGTTTGAAGAGCCAGTATACTTTCAATCTCATGTTCTGTTTGGCAGTATTATGTCCAGGTATTTTCTAGCTCTACATTATGACAGGGAAATTTTCCTTTTCTACATCCCCTTTTCCTCATTATAACAATACCAGGATACAGAAGTGCACGAAAAGGAAGTGTCTTCTCTCTACAGTCCTTTTTTTCCTTCCTCCTCCAAGAAGAAAGTCAACAGGAGCCAGGAAGAAATTGCTCTGCAGTTTGCTAGTTCAAGCTTGTTACTAAGTTAAAAATCAGAACTGATGTCAACACTGGTGGTACCAGCCCACAAGTGTTTCTCCTCCACCAAAATGAGTTTTTGGAACACTGTGATTTCCTATCTCTTTAAAAATGCTTTCAGGCCTGAAAACTTTTCATAAAATATTTTGGGGCAACAAGTGAAACATTTGAGCTAAAAAAACTTGAACTGTAGCTTGAAAAAGCCCTTAACACTTTTTGCAAAAAGCTGTTTTCAAAAGTGGGAGGTTTTCCTCCTCAGAAAATATGGAGAACATCATGTACAGGTACTTGTTCTGCTAAAAAGACATTTTCATTTTAAAAAAATCCTAAAATATACTCCCTTCAGGAATCAGTTTTAAAAATACACTGAATTCTTTGTTTTGTTTTGTTTCAGGGTGACACCAGCAGTGACTGAGCAGGGGTAGCAGCACCTGCCCTCACAGCTACACACAGAAAACAGAGCAGGGCATGTTTTCCACTGCAGATTCAGCAGGCAGGACCACAATCATCCATAACTCTCCATTTCAGCAGAGCTACGCTGCTTTAGAGCCGCAAACCTGACCCGTAGCCCCTACTCCTGGACATTTAAAGCTCTCACTTGCGGCCTCCCATAGCAAAGAGCCCCACCGGTTTCCCTGGGACCATCCAGCCCAGTGGCACTGGAACCGCCTGTGCCCCCTGCAAGGTTTTCCCTGCGAATCTCCCGACCTTAAACCAATTTCATGGTAGGATGGAGGCAACGACAGCCTCTGACATTGGCCTCCACCACGGTGTCACAAGCTTTGCCACTTCAGCAGGATGGGTGTTTGCCAGCAGGAGCAGGCGGCTCGGGATGCAGCCTGTATTCCTTCCTTGAAAATAAAATATATTAGTTTTAAATGCAAGTCGCAGCAGCTTACAAATGCCAAGAAATTCCTCTTGCCTCATGAATGTTTCCAGAATGCTGTGCTGAATTAAATGGATTCAGCTTGCTTTCAGATCCACACATACAAAGAGACAGCTTGATAGATAAATACATTTCGGGTGCAGACAGCTCTGGTCAGTGGACAATTAAGGATGGAAAGACGATGGTGCCCGGGTAGCTTCAGATCCAGAGCACAAATTATTCCTGCTAGAGAATTCTATTAGTAATATTTGCATCTTGCTAATAGAAATCCAATTACTCAGAATGACTCTGAGCACATTATCCATTTTTAGCAAAATTTGCCTTATTCTGCAAACAGATTTTTGCTTGATCGTCACTTTACTTTTGTTCCCGCGGTCCTCTGGGATGCAGCATCCTTCGAGGACATGTCAGAGGAGCATGCTATCCCGTCAGCCCCTCGCTTTGAGGCCTAGCAGCTGAATCACCCCCAGCCCTATTTTCTTTTCCAGTGTTAGATTAGCGAGAGGGCTTATGACCTGCCATCTGTCACTGCAGTCTGCTGACTGTGAGGCTCCGCTCTCGCCACAACATTGCTGAGGAGGAGGAAGGCTCCGGTGGGGGAGGAGGGCAGGGGAAAGAGCCTTTCCATCCTGCTGCTGCTCCTTGCTCCAGAGCCATCCCTCAAAGCCTGGCCCAGCGGAGCACGCACCGGGGAGGAGCAGCACCCACCACGGAGGGGTTTTGGTTTGGCCGAGGGGACATTTGCGGGGCAGGGGCTCTGGTGACGAAGTGCGGCGGTACCTCGGAGGCAGGCGGCTCTGGACCTGCGGCTCCCGCATGCTGTTTGATCACACCTGCTGAAGCTTTCCCAGCCTTGCCAGGGAGAGCCAGGCAATGTGACCATGCATCTGGCTTCCTGGCAAGGAGAGGGCTGCCTCTGGCCCCGCGCCAGCGCAGTCCATCTCCTCCTGAAAATAGCGCACCGTTTAAAAAAACACCACCAAAAATCCGCACACCCCGCCGCGTGCGCGGAGCCAGGGCACAGCTTTGTCACCTGCCAAGGATGGGTGACCCATGGGTGCTGCCATGGGACCTGCAGCACGGAGGATCTGGGGAGAAAGCAATGCAGCCACTGCTGAATTTTCCTGCCTGACTTAGAGGGCTCTGGTTGCAAAGCTCCTGCCCTGAAGAAAGGAAATAACTTCTCATTGCAGCAAGGAGTCATAAGACAGCAACTCTCCTTGCAAGCCAAGGGAAGGAGCGTTCCCACCTCCTGTTGGTTTGCTTGGAAAAAATAAATCTCTGCAGAACTTCTCCAGTATTTTCCACAGAGTCTCAGTATAATTGTACTGAAGCTCACCAGCTCCATCCCTGCTGCAGCAGATGGGACTTTTTCAGATCAACTTATTTCTGTCTTAAAAACAAGACAATGTACGACATGAGCAAACACCAAATCATTCCAGTTGCGATATCAAATCTCTCCCCACAGCAGTTCCTTCACCCTCCTGTTCCTGAAATGGTTTCTACTTCAATGTCTAGCCTAAATTCTGCTCTCAGTTTCTCTACTGGGATATGCTCAGGTCATTTCCCCCCACCAGCCACTATTATTGTAAAATCATGAACATGTAAGGAAAACCCAGCAGTCTGAGGATCAGAGACCTGATTTGGGATTTTGTGTGTCAGCAGCAAGAGTGAACCCGCCCGTACATTGAGCTCTGGTGCTCAGGGAGGGGCAGCCCTCCAAACTGGCCTGCAAGTAGGTCCCCTGCCTCCTGACACCATTTGGGTCTGCCAGCACCGGGCTGCTCACATCCTCCTACACCCTGTGAGAACTCTCCAGAGATGCTTCTCTGGCTGAGAAAGAAGAAAGGACTGAGGAACCAGAAGAAGGGAGCACGTTAAAATATTTCTCCAGTCTGAAATTCCCTGGGATTGTTTCAGCAGAAGCTGATCCAGCTTTGGAGATCCAAGCAGCCTCAGCCAGACCTCTCATCACTGGAATAGGGCAGGACAGGGGTACACTGTCACCTTGCCAGAGCATTTCTTTATACAGAGACCCTTTTGTATCCACAGGTAAGCATGGAAATAAGCCTTGCACGCCGTGGTCAGATGCCACGTCCTGCCATCCCTTTCCAAGCAGTGATCCATCCAGCAGATGGTATTGTTGACAAGGAGCCTGTGAAACTGGCACTGCCAGTCCTGCCTTCCCCGCGGTGGTCCATGACCTCACCGCAGAGCTGCTCGGGATGTTGCTAAGGCACATGTGGGCAGTCTGATGTTCACCAGAAATAAGATTATATCCCCTCCTAATTGATACCAGCAGTAAGTACCACCACGCCAGGGCGAGCCTCCCCCTGGACACCCCTATCCATGCTGCCTCCCAGAGCATTTTATCTGGATGTGGTGTGAAGATTTTGGCCGCATGGACACACAGAAACCCCAGAGAAGCGGCCTCTGGACACACAGAGATCATCTCAGTGCATTTGGGTTTGCTGCAAGTGGTCAAGCTATTTTTGCAGCATATGTGCAGCAGGCCGAACACAGCTTGAAGAATCACTGGACATGTGTTACCCGGTGAATGTGCACATATTTCTGCACCAGAAGCCCCCATCAGGAGCATGACACCTTTTATCATAAGGCAGCAGGACCCAAACATCCAGCCCCGCTCTGAAGCCACGCACACAATTTGAGTGCAGACACAGCAACAGTGTGCACAGGCATAAAATTAACTGAGCTGCGTTATCCCCTCCAGCAACTCTGCATTCAGGGATGCTGCAAAAACACAATAGCAAAAGAGGACAAAGGACAAGGATGTGGGCTGTAGAATTTGGCATCAAAGCAGGAGCTGTTCAGCTTCAGTTTTCCTAAGACAATCTGGCCTCTTTCAGCCCAAGGAGCACACAACAGGTACCGCGCAGAGCTGGCACTGAACAAAGCTGCTGTGGGAGATGCAGATTAGACCCATGCACAGGCTGTAGGACTCACCAGGGTATCTTGGAGCTCCATTTCTGGACCCAGCCCCTCTGTTTCAAACAGCCACTGGCATTGCACTCAGGTGGGTGATCAGGCACAGCCACAGGCAGGGACGCAGGTTTCCAGTGAGAACCCCAAGCTTCCTTGCCTGCCCAATACAAGGTTGATGCCAACCCAAGGGGTTGCATCACCCAGCACAGAAATGAGCTGGAGAGTCTTGCTGGGGTGCAAGTCTGGAGGGGCAAAGACAGCTGAGCCACCCCCCCTCTCCTTGAGGGCCCATTACAGCCCTAAAACAATCCTGGCTTCTCTTTGCACCAAAACCACGGGGAAATCAGTGCCCTGGGTCTGCTCGTGGACATTTTGCAGCATGAACAGGACACGTCACATCCTTGTGCATTAGACATGCAGAGAGGCCAAAAAGTCATTTGGAAATAAGGAAGTGGATAAGTTACTCTAGCTTGAGGGCTCTAGTAATTTATGCACTGAGAATTTATACAGGTCATGTACCTATTTACATTGCTGTGCTCTAAAAAAATGCACAGTTACCTTAGCAACTTTAACACTGCAAGAGAGTACAGAGCTTTCTTAAAGAGACATTGTCGAGAGTGGTCAGCCTGACCAGCCATTCCCTCGCTTCCCTGTGTCTGCTGGATCCACATCCACAAGTGCTTTTCCCCTCAACTACACATGTTATTTCAGCAATGAAAAAACCACCTCAGAACTCGCTGACATCACCTAATAGTAAACAAAAACAAGCCTACCATGTGCAAGAATGAGGAAATATCATCAAAAAATAGACAGAACTTACTCATTTCATCATCCTGACATGTTCTGAAAGCTTAAAATGATTTTTCAATTTGTGGAAATTGCCTAGACTCTATAAAAACATAAAGCATGCTAGCTACACCTTTGGGCTTTCAGATTTAAAAAAAAACATCGTAGAAGAAATCTAATAAGCTGACTAGGCAATAAGCACCCAACCTCTCTAATTTGTTTTAGTCAATTCTCCTCTCTCGCCAGGATTTTTCACTAGATTTGTTCATACAGTGTTTTTTCCCAAAGCCAAATTAAAAGAAAGTCTCTTCAAAATGTTCCCTAGTACCCAAAATGCAAAAGTAGCTTCTCCAAAGATAAACATTTTCTCTGCCCATCACAAGAGGTCTGGTACAGCGAGGTCCCACCAAGTCTGTTGCAAATATCTTGTCAGCCCTGTGAAAAGTTTTACAAACTAAGAAAAGCCAGTCTGAAAAGATGTCTGATAAATCCCCCAAGCTGACAGTTGGGGGGAAGGACAGCAGAGTGGAAATTCAGGATGTGGAGGACAGCATGGCCACTCTGCTCAGGGAATCAGGCAGCGCTTCCCTTTCTGAATGCAGTGCCCAAAGCAAGCACAGGCTGATCCCCAGCACCCCGACACCAGCACAGTTCTCAGCATGGCTTCCAAAACACAAACTTGCCATCCCAGATGATTCAGGGTGCACTTCACCAGCTGCCAAAAACCCTCCCTCATTTTCTGCAGCTGTTAAGAGCAGAATAAAGCAATGGCAGGACACACTGTCAAGGAGGGACTGTGCTACAGAAAACAACAGTGATTTTCTTCAAAACCCTTAGAGCCACAATCAGAAACGGCCCAGGAATGCTGCACTGTGGCAGTGCTGGAATTTTGACCCTTCTCTTCCTTCCTACCCACATCTACAAGCTGTTGGAAAACACAGAGCACGCAATAAAATATCTCCTTTCCCCCCATACCTACATAACTACCATCCTTCTTTCAGTATTAAAATAAAAAGGTTTATCTCCCAAACAACTCTGGTTTTGCAAACCTTAGAGAGCACACAATAGATTTAAACAACAGCTTTTTTTTTTTTCCCCCAACAGCTATAAATGTGATATATTCCCTGCAGCATCCTGTGAATAGTGGAGGTGCCTCTTTTTTTGCACATAACGGTTGTGCATGTTGAGCTGGGGCAGAGAGAGCAAGAGGAAAGCTATAAACCTCCTATTTTCTGGCAACCACTTATTCCTACATGATCAAAAAAAGTCAAACTGTGGCTCCTCGCAATCACAGGCACAAAAAGAAAAAAAAAAGATGCAAAGAAGCAAGATGCTGACTCTCCCTGGTGAAAAGTGTATGTCCACAGTCAAATTCTACAGCTCTGGGCCCACACAGTTGGATTTTAAACCAGCTGGGTCAGAGAATTAGGGGAAATATCTACCACAAAATCAGAGGGTTTGCATTTCCAGCTGTCCCTTTTCCTGGTAAGCATAGCACACCTTCAGGCCTCCATTTCAGGAAAAGATGTGGGAGTGGATCTCAGAAATCACCTTCATAAGCAGCACAAGTAGACTCCCTCCAAAGCAATACAGCTGGGCTGGGAATTCATTCCTCTTGCCCTTCTGGTTATACACAACCAAACCTCAGTGATTTCCTTTTAATATTGCACCCAGCTGTCCCATCCACACCGGGCTGCTGAGACAGCTCAGAACAGGCTGGGCAGCAGCATCTGGAGCTCTTGTAACCTGCTCTGCCTCTGCAGCAGGGCCCTGAGCGATCCCCCCATGAACTCCCTTCCTTCACATCACCCCCACCATGGAAACCAGCAGAGGATAATGCAACTTTAAGCCACATCAGCTGTTGCAAGGAAACCTCTCCTCTAAATCCAACTTCCAGACCTGCACTGAGGAGCAAAATCCCCAGGTTTCCCAGGCTCCCACACAAACAGCACAGCCACCATCCAAGGCAGCATCCCACCTGCCTTGCAGCCTCCCCTCGCCCACTGCCCTGCAGCAGGAGGAGCCTGGGAGCAGATGGGAGGATGGGAAGAGGGGTGGCTCTGCACAAGTCCCCCCTCTCCCCATCCTCCACGCCGTGTCCTTCCCTGTTTTCCAGGGAGGCAGCGCCGTGCCCAGCTCCCACAGGCAGTGTGACACTTTGCCAAGGCGCTGTCAGGCCTGTGCTGCGTCACAGCGAGCCCCTCCATGTGAATTCAACTCGGTGGAATAAAAAAAAAAAAAACCAAAAAAAAACCGGAGGGAAGGCAGGACAAGGCACAGCAGATGGCTGAGGACAGATACTGCATCCCATTCTCTCTTGCTCTGCAAGGAAACAGCTTCACTCTCCGCTGTTTACCGTGCTGCTCCTAGCTTTTTTCTTTCCGCCTAAAAAAATGCAGAAATTGGCGTCCAAATACCCAAGGTCTCCATGTTTTTGTTGCCTCCACTTAAATTTTGTGGCTTTCTCTCCCTGCTGCAGCTCTTGAGGCCGCATGGCACAATGAGGGTGCGATTGCTATGAGATAATCACACCCTTGGGGTGTTATTAAGCACAAGGCTATGCCTCGTGCCTCTCACTCTCCAGGGATGTGATTATATCATGATAACCAAACTCCCCAGAGACACCTTATTGCAATTATGACATTTCTTTCAGGTTTATGTATGAATACATTATTCAAGGAAATTACTTTGATCACCAGAAACTTCCACTTAGTGTTCAAATACTTAAACTGGATGGTTTACCAAGATGAAGTTCCTTCCTTACAGTGTTTGACAGGGAGAGAAACGGGGCTTTTAATCTGAGCAGAGCAGCACCAGGGCCTAATCACCAACATGCAGATGCACTCTCTCTTATCTAGGATGGCAGTTTTTCAAATATCCCAACGAATCCAAATATTCAATCCATATTTTGGCAATTCCAATCCTTGGAGAACTCATCCCACAAACAATTTCTCTAAAGAAATGTGTAAGATAAAAAGAATTAAAGATGGAGCTATTACCTTCCAGCTTCTTAAGCACTCAGCCCTGCTGGTTCAAGGATCAGAGAGAAGCAACACCTCCTCTTACTGACTTGATAAACTTGGCTGGGCCATTGAACTGGAGAAGCCTCACCTGTGTAAGGCACCCAGCATCCCACCAGGGGTTTCCAATGACCTCCAGTGACTCTTTGCAATGACTGACCCAAACGCTCCGGCAAAACTCGTTAGTTTAATGTGCCCACCTGCCTCCCTTGATTATGGACGTCCCTGCAGCAGCAGGAGCTGTTTGTACAGCTGGTTTTCTGCTTCCACTGTGGTGCAAGGACAATCAGATCTACAATGCTGAAGGGTTAAATGGTTGAGGGGCCAGAACTTGCTCTACAGATTAGTGGTGGGGCAAAATCAAGGTCACACAGCAGATAGGTCAGAGGAAAGGCCAGCACTGTGCCACAGATGGATAGTGTTAGCTGATAAAAGGTGTGGCCAGAAGGTCTCCAAAGCCCATCAGATCCTTCAGGGACCGACTGAATTAAAACAGAGAAGCAGAAATAACACCTGCACCCCAATAGCAATGAATATTCCCCAGGGGCATATGGACTTAGCAGGAGAGTACTGTGGATCTGTTCCTGTGTTTGTTTTAGTGACCTTGGCTGAGTGTTTATGAAATACATATTGGTTATCGATCGCTGTCCCCATCCCTCACCACAGAGAACCCACAGTTAATGGCATTGGTCTGGTGTCAGACAAACACAGAAAACATGCACAGAAGAGGACACAGCCTCAGTGCTTCGTGGCAGGGACCAAAAAATACACGTCCAAACTCAGTGGCGTCATCCATAGGCATTTTTCCATGGTTTCTGTACAGCTGGGCTGTGTTCCACAGCAACACTCCTTGCTCCAAACAGCCCTGCTATCACTGCTTCTTTGACAGCCAGCAATTCCAAATGTCTGTGCCACCTTCTACTGAAACAAACACCAGTCCGAGGGGTACAAACAATATGTAGCTAGTTTTTTATGCTCTCTTTCAAACAAAAAAAAATCAAATAAAAGGGCTGTGCCAGAAAAAAAAAAATAAGCTCTTATTAACCAAATTCTGGCAGTTTGGTTAAATAGCTTGTTTTTTAAAAAGTCCTGAATGAGATGGAAATTTTAACAAGAGCTCAGTGTGCACAGTACAGCTGAACAACCTACAGGAACATTCCCACTCTGGGTACTCAGGTGATATCTTAATGATGTTATTCCTCTGCTTGTGACCAACAGCCAAAGAAGAAATCTCATCATTGTTCCAAATTTCCTATGCCAAGCCCGTCTTTCCTATGCAAAGTATTAGTCCCTGATCACCTGTCTCTGCTAAACATAATTGCATCCTGTCATGAGCTTTGATCTCTAAAATAGAGATCATCTCTAAAATTGCCAGTGCTCGGGGGCCTCTGCCTTGCTGACACGTGCTGCAGCAGAGCTGCCTCGCAGAGTGGTTTAAAACAGCAGGAATTTGGCTGTGCTGGGCTGTGAGGGGGTTCAACCTTTTATTTGGGACTTCAGAGAACAGCTTATCCGGGAAGCTCCTGACACCCTTGTCCCTGGTAGGATTGAATTCCGTGGAGGTGCCTGTGCTGATGTTTCTTCAGGCCCAGGTGGCTGCCAGGAAAAGGTTTCTGCAGGTACCAGAGGTCACAGACCACTCTCTGGTGCTCTTAAGGCTTTGGAAAGCCTTGTCTTGCTGGGCAATAGTGCTGCCATGCACCTACAAGCCCACCTGCAGAGGGGGAATACAAATTCCTCCAGTCTGCACAAGACCTTCTGAGAGCTGCTGCAATCCTCCTGTGCCTTCCTCAGCCTTCCCACCACCTTCGGAGCCCATCACGCTCACACCTCTCCCTCTGAATTTGAGAAGCAAAGTGGAAGCGTCAGAAAATCTGTTACACAGGTGATGCCTCACTTACAACAGCCATGAGAACATTTCTGCCACAGGAGCCAAATATATATATAAAGTGCTAAAGATAATGACAGAGTGTGCATTACCAGCCTCTCATCGCTGTAGAGTTATTGGTGATAAATATGAATCCATGGTGAACTTCATGTATCTCACATCTTTTACTGACTATCAGTAAAGGTGACTCCAGGCAGGGGTGGCTAATCTCCAGCAGTGTACCAAGTTAATTGAAATGAGCTTAAAACCAGCTCAAATGATCAAATTCCTACACACATGACTTTGTTTCTATCTCCTCAGCAATGTGACAGGCGACCTGCAGAATTACAATGTGATGGAAAGTGCCAAGAGAGCTGGTCAGACACGTTAGAGGGGGGGAAAGAATGGGGAATTTGGTTAAGAAGTGCATTTTATTGCTAAACAATCCCTGCTGTTTGAAAGCTCTGGATGATGATAAACAAAAATAGTAATGCAGAATATATTCATTACTAACGTCGCTAGGAACTGGTATTTACAACATTTGCACTGCTGCTCACCCAGCCTTCCTCAAACAGTGTTTTTCTTTACACTATGAATTTGAGCAGAAACCAAACATTTATGTGTTATCAGGAAAATTGCCTCTTGCTTATCCTGTTATCACAGCACGTGGGGAGTGATGCTGGGGGGGCTGAAGCCGCCGGTCCCACAAAATAATTGACAAAGAGCATCCTTGGGGTTTCTGTGCACCAGGACCTGCTGATGGAGGCAAATGTGAGTTATGGTAGAGCTCAGAGATAGGTGATATAGAACTCATGATATAGAACTCTCTATATCAATTTTAGTACTAATTCAGCCACCAACTCTTCCCCTTTATTTGGCCCAAACCTTCTTTTTTTAAACAAGTACCTTTATTCATATCCCACACTAACCCAGATGTGTTAGCCCAGGCTTAAGCTAGGTAAACTGAGGCTGAAGAAGATCATGTGTGGAAGCAGCCCTTTCTGTGACAAAAGAGAGTGGGAGACCCTGGTTGGTTTGGCTTCAAAAACCCGAGGCCAGGGGTGATGCCCGTGGCTCTCTGCCCTGGTTTGGAAACAAAACACACACCTTGGAAAGCTGCTTAGACCTTCCCTCAAAGCACCCACCGCCCTTTGGGAAGAGCCTCCTGTGTTCATCATGAATGCAAATAATAGATGCAATTTGTACACAACAAATGCTCCTTTGGACAATCAGCAAGAGCAATAATTATATTTCTAAAAATCACCCGTGAATCAGATCCTCTGTTTGCAGTGATTGTACTGCTCAAGAGGAGGCCTCAGATCTCTGTATTTCTCTGAGCTAAGCCACTCTCCTCGTGGCAACAAATAAATGCACTTGTTATGGTGTACTTGGTTCTCATAAGGACAATTACGCAAGGACAGCATCAGTGCTGCCAGAAAATGAAATCAAGGGAGGAGGCAGTGGTTGCCAAAGCTGAGCCTGTACTTTATGAAATCCGATTCTCTCCCAAAGACACAGCTCCAGCCCCGCAATATTTGCGGAGGTGACACAACTCACAACATATTCCTGTGTTGTAAAATTCATTGAGGGCAGAAGAAGACAAAAAAAAAAAAAAAACCCAAACAACAACAACAACAAAACCCCCTCAAACACTCCACCATTTAAGGAGAGGACTTCAAAATAAATGCACAATGAAAGGTTATGCTGCCATTAAAGGAGTAGCCAACACTTTCCAGCATGAGTTAACACAGTGCTGCACAGGCACTTTGCATTTGCAGCTAATCTGCCAGTGATTAAATGAGCTGTTATTGAGCATTTGCCCTGTTGAACTAGGTTTTCCTTATCCTTATTAATCATTCATTTTGCACTACAGTAGCCTCCTGTCTTTAAGCAAAACATCTTTTTTTTTTTCCTTTTTTTTCGCTAAGGCAGATTTAACTTTTTTTTTTCCTTTTCTTTCCTCTGGTGATGTCCTTTCTGATCTCAAGAGCAGATAACTGAGCGAAAGCATGGACAAAACCTGGGAGAGCTCTAAAGGGCGTGGGGAAGCAAATTCCTTTTCCACTCAAACTTCAGGAGTTGAAAGTAGAGGACATGGCTGGAGCCACTAAGCTGTGGTGTAAACACGGCCATTTAAGAGGATTTGCATACCATTTATTAACCTTCCAGAGGAACTACACAGACCCCAGTCAGGGAAAACAACTGTGTACACATGTTCCTTCCATTCTTGTTATCGAAATTTAGCTTCTGACAGCCACCTCCCAGCATTTTCCACAGGCAGATAAGTACTGGGAATGGGAAGGGGGTGGATGGATCCAGCCTCTTCCCTGTCCCCTTCAGGTTTCATGAGATCTGGAATTCACTTTTAGCTACATTTTAAGAAGAAAGGTGTGAGCAGGCAGCTGCTGTGCTTCAGGTACTTGTTAATGTCCAGAGAGGAAGGTGATCCCGTGATCCAGGCAGTCCTGTCAGGAAGGACTGTGGATGCTGGGTGGGTGTGGGTGCTGGGTGCTGGTGTGGGCCATCTGCAGTGCCGGGGGCTGTGGCAAAGCCTGCAGCACCTCACACGTCCTCAGGTTCCTCCACCAGGTCCCAGTCTCACCTTCATCCTAATTTAGGATTTCTCCCTGTGCCACCACAGTTTGTGCCTCAGTTTCCTCAGGATCCAATGGGGACACCAAGGCCTCCTCCCCTCCTTGAGCACTCCCAGATCCCTCCTGGCCCTGTAAGCACCATCCCTCCCTCTCTTTTTGCTGTATTTACTGCATACATTTCAAGGTGCTTAATAAAATTCTCAGCAGTGAATTTCACAACCTTCTGGAAAGAAAATTTTCTCTATATGGGCATATTATTGAGATTTTTTTTTTTTGAGAAATACAGAGGAAACAAAAGTAAAACTGTCCCCAGAGCAGTAAGTAAATTGTGCACCCACACAGGTTAAGAGCAGACAGCAGGCACACAGACACAAATGCGGTGGGGAGATGCTGGATGGAGAAATTCCAAAGGCACCAACTGCCCCAACTCCAACAGAGCTTGAGTTGCATCTCCACAAAACCCTCCAGCCTGCTTTCTTTTGGGATGGCTGTGCTCCGTGGAGAGCAACCCAGTGGGAGAGGGTACAAAATACCCTGGGACTTAGGAGATACAGACTCTCATCCCCATCCTACCAGGCATTTGCAGAGCTCCAGAGTCCCTCCAGTTTCAGCTGCACCACCTGGAGAAATGGCCAGAGCCTTGATCCTACAGCCTGCACTTCCCTGGAACCATTGGTGGCTTTTACCATGGCAGCGTCTTGGTGCCCCTGTGCCTTGGCAGGAGTCCTGGTGTACTGGGACTGCAGGAAGAGGGATGAATTTCCACAGATTCCCCTGGAAAGCCCAGATTTCTATCCCTGAGAATTCTCTGCACCATTCCAAAGAGTGAAGGCGTGAGCTGAGTTTGGAGCTGGGGGTGGATGGGGATGAAGATCAAACATCATCGTGAAGGTGTCAAAGGCAGCAGGGAGCCCTCCAGCCCCTGCTCCCTCCCCGCCACACACAAAAACATTTTCCCACTTCAAAGTTTAATACATGATGTTATTTTCTTTAAGTAAATAAATAGATATATAAATAAAAACAAAAACCAAAGCTTGTTAGAAGGTTTTTTCCCTCTGCAATTTCTTCTATTTTTTCACTTTAAACACACATTTCATTCACTTGACTCTTTGGTTTGAAGCTGGATTTTTGCTTTTGTACGACAGCATGTTGTAAAGTTTACTCTGCAAGCACTGTGTAGGAAAAGCTTTA
Organism: Oriolus oriolus; assembly: GCA_013400235.1. Taxonomy (NCBI): domain Eukaryota; kingdom Metazoa; phylum Chordata; class Aves; order Passeriformes; family Corvidae; genus Oriolus; species Oriolus oriolus. The sequence continues at coordinate 407,215 of VXBT01013612.1, read as the reverse complement.
AAATAAAGCTCTGTAATTGATTTTTCATTGATTTTTGGTTAAAATACAGGACCTATGCCATTGTTATAGGGTTTTATAAAACCATATTGTTATGTGTTTGTTATTCAGGTTATAATTTATTTTAAGAATAACTTCTTTAAACTCTTAATGTAATAAAGTCTACCTTCATAATAGCTACACTACCACTAAAAATCCAACAACACCTTCCAAAACCCAAGGTGATCACACAATTGAGGAAGAAATCCTGACATCCAATATGTTAAAGATATTTTTTGAAAGTGTAATTAATGTAAGACAGAAAGCAAAAAAGAAAGTTCTGAAATCTCTCCCAGCAATCACACACTTCACAGTGTACTACCAATGCCGTTCCAAGGGCTATTTTTAGCCTGGCACACACGGGTATATTGTTACCCAGCCTGCTGCTAGAAGTAATTTTAAATATCTTTCTGACCAAAGAAGATGCTATATTCAAGAGCAGGCACAGAAGTCATCCTTATCGTGCATTCTCCATGAGAACATTTGACCTTCCTGATTTGGGTTCGTTTGACAGGAATTTGCTGGCTGCTGGAAGATCTGCATCTCATGTAGAATGATTATAATAAAAGTTGGTATCACAAACCCTACACAGAGCAGCATTCTCTTCACCTACCAAAAGGTGACATTTTCCAAGCTGTTACCTAGAGAGCAAAGGACAAATGGAAAAGATCAGTCACATAAAAGCAGCATTATCATAACATCCCATGGCAATTTCAGGGTCCTTTGAAGGCCAGATGCTTCTGCTCCATATCTAAATTTCCTGTAATAAGAGACTCAATAGAAACACAAACGTCGCAAAGTAAGAAATCCTGGCTAACCTGCAATTTCAAGTAATTTTCTGTTTAGAGTTGGTCAATGTTTTTCTGTGTGAAAGTGGAACGTTTTCCCTGCTGTGCCAAGGAGAGACAACAAAACATTGCGAGTGAAGTTGTACAAAGCACTGTGGACAGATTGGAACCTTTGGACTGGCTTAGCTGGGTGGGAGCTGCAGCTGAGGAGCTGCAGCTGAGGCGCTGCAGGTGAGGCTGAATTCCCCCAAAGGGCAGGAATTGTCTGGCAGGATCCCACCTCATCCCTGGCAGCTGCTTCACAGCAAACGCAAGACACCCTAGGACTGATAATCCAAAACCAACGTGGACACAGGGAAAGCTTTTTGGTGGTTTCTTCCCATGCCAAAGCAGACAACTTCCAATGCTTTTTAAAAACGTTTGGTTCTTCTGCAACATATTGGCTATATCTGTTGTTGGTGTTCAGTGCTCAGACTCTTCTGAAGCCTCCAAAGTTTGCAAATCAAGGTTTAGAGTGAAACCCAAGAAAAGCCATTCCCTCGCAAGTTCTGAGCGTGGTTTGGGCTCAGCAATGAGCAGCCTCTGGGTACACCCCCAGCAAGCTGACATATTCCAAACTCTGCGAGCTCCACTTCCTTGCACAGATGGCAACCTTGCATGGAAGGTCCACGGCGAACTCTAAAACTGTCATTTCAACCAAACCCTCATGTTGGCCCTGCCTTTCTTAGGCCAAAATCATGCCAGATTATCTGCAGGAGCTGGGGAAAGAGACTGGCTTTAGGAGAGTGCAAACTGACTTCATTGGAACCACTGCCAAGCCAGGCTGATGGAAATAAGAGGAAAATCACTGTCCTGCAGCCTGAATTCCCAAAGGAAGCAGAGCCTTTGCACAGCCCTGGTTCCCACTTGCTCAGCCAAAAGAGAACAAAAACAATAAGGAAGGCAGGGGACAACATCCACAGAGTCTGACCAATGCACGTATCTGCCTGGCCTTGCTCTGCTAAATCATCTCAAAACANCAAAAAGGTCAACAAATTACTCTCTCCCTAATGGTTCATTTGAACCAATGAAAACAGGATATTTTATCCTCCCGGGTCAGGCCTGCATAGAAATCCTACGTCCCCTTCCCTCCTTCCCTCCTCAGCCTCCCCCCATACCCCCTCCCTCCCTCCCGCTCCCAGCCCCTTTCTTTTAACTCTCTATCTCTGATCCTCCAAGGTGACCTTTTCTCCCACTCCTAATGCCACATTTTCTGGCTGAGTGACGCTGAGCGCTGCTGCCGCCCCGGCCGGGGGTCCCCGGGCTGCAGGGGCCGGGTTTGGAGCTGCGGCCCGGCCTCGGGACGGGCTGTGCCCCGCTGATGCTGCTGTGCCGAGCGGGAAAAGGATCCAGAGCTGGAGCGATGGAGGGGGGAAAGCCCTGCGGTGCCTGCCCTGCTTGGGAGAGGTTTATTTGGCCATCGGAGCCTCATCAGTTGTAACCTCGCAGGGGATGATGCAGGGTGTTCTCCTGCTTTAGCCAGAGCTGGAGCAGCGAGCACTAACTGCTGCCTATTAGGAATAGCTATCACATCTAATTGTTATCCCTGCTGCTGATTGAGGGGGGAAGTGGAGGGATGGGAAGTTCAGCCGGGTGACATGATGCAGTTTTAATGAGTCTCTCTTTTTCTTTCCCCTTTCTTCTTCCATCTTTTTTTTCCCCCGGCCTGGCTGTTTTAATATGGAAATATAGTAAATTCTAACAAAATCAGGCTGGCACGCAGAGCACAGACCGAAGGCAAACCTCCAGGAGGCTTTCAGCAGTGGCTGGGCAGCAATAGCAATACAGAAGCAATTAGTTCCTTAAGTTCTTTAGTGCAGGGCCTTTGGAAGGGGGTGGACACTAGATTAAGCCCTGCTTCATTTGCCTATTTATTCAGCTGTCAGAAGGCTGAAAGGGTTAAATCGTGTGTTGGAGCAGAAAGCGTCCCCAGAGCCCGCTCCCGAGTGACCGTCCCCGGCAGACAGCGCTGGCTCCTCCGCAGCACCGCCGCTCGCTGCAGCCTGACCTCACGCATTAAACAGTTAAAAATGTACTTTTTCCCCTCTCCCAGCAGATGCAGAGCTGCGAGGTGGGGCGGCAGCACAACCTGACTCAGCAAAGGCTCCTGATGCCAGCGCAGCCCCATCCGTGCTGGAATTCACCCCAGCAGAGGCGAGCGGAGCCCGGGGCTGCTCCAAAAGCCAAACACGCGCTCTGCAGAATTAGCCCCAGTTTAGAAAAGGAGGATTTCTGAGCTGGGGTGCATATCTGACACCGGGAGAGGCTGGTGCACAGCGACGGACTCTCTGTCTCTAAATAATGGAGAGATTAAGCTCCACATTGGGATCTGGTTTGTATTTGCTTCTTGCCTTGCTTCCCCGTCCCCGCAGCCGTGTGTGTGTCTGAGCCGTGCATCCCAGGGCTGCCCTGCACACCCCAGCTCGTATTTTCCACGTTTCATCAGAACTAGATTAAAAAAGTTAACTCTCCCAGTGTAGCTGTTTTGCTTTGTATGCCTCGACGCTCACACTGGGCATCAATTGTGTCCGTACCAGGGAAGGTTTTAATTACAGAATCATGTTTGTGGTGCATGACCAGTTTATCCCCAATATAGGTCACTAATTTGGATTCTCTTTTGGCTGGAGGATCCCGTAGTGCTGCTCGCTGTGATGTCTGGCAGCTCATACCCAACCCCAGAGCTTTTGCTCTTTCTCTCTGCGTTGTTTGAGATACAAATTCGAGAGAATCTGTTTTCACAATCTAAGAAATGTGTGTGTTTGGTTGGTTGTTGTTCCAAGATTTTTTTTTTCCCTTGAAGAATTATAAATGTAACGTATTGGAAATGCATTTAGAGACAGGGCTCACATACAATCACGCACTCAGAGGAGGGATGCCAGTGCGTATGGAGTATGATAGCTCAAAACACAGAGAGAGCATGTAATGCAATTTTGTTTTAGCATATCATTGAATTTTGTTAATATAATAACCTGAAATAAAGTATTAAGACAGATTGACATGCCTGGGTAGCACAGCTGAGGATTCAAATATTTAAATCTAACATGTTCTAGCTTGTTCCTACTGAAATCGATGGAAGTTCTCCTTCACAGCTGATTGCAGTGGGGAAAAATGGATCCAGCTTATGCAGGATAATGACAGGAAGGGGAATGGGTAAGTTCAGCTGAGTTTTCAAATGTTGATTTCTCAGCTCAAATCCGCTCTAATTTCCATTTGGCTTTTGGTGGGGTTTGGGGGCGGGTTTTGGGGTTTTTTGTTTGTTAGAGGGGAAAATAAGGAAGCTATTTTCTTTGACATCCATAAATAAAATAGATATCATCCCAATGCAAGGAAAGAGAGAGGGAAGAGAGTGAAAAACCTGTTTTATCTGCATCTTCCTTTCATGCCTTTCACTTCCTTCACCACTCTTCTATTTGCCACTTTACCTACCCAAAGGATGAGACCATATCCTGCTGGAACCTGGGGATTCTCTAAGTCTGCTCACAATGAACACAAAAACTTCAAACCACGTTTTTGAGCTCCAAATCCGAAAACAGAAATACTGCAAAAAATACCATAGCCTCACGCTCAATTTATGGGTGGTCACATTCTCATGCCAGTCACCTATCTCTGTTCCAAGACCATCCTGAGCAGGTAGCTGCTGTTTTAGCCACCTGATAACATAATTTTTGATTTTTTTTTTCTAGTACTCTGCAGCTTAACATTAGCAATTTGTGTCTGGGCATTCATCCTCCAAACTGACTTCAAAAGATTTTAACAACAAGGCACTGGTTCATGTTTCCATCGAGACAAGAGGGATGCCCCAGTTAATCACAGGAGAAGGAGGCTCCAAGCCAGATCCCAAAAAGCTGAAATCTGTCAAAAAACACGAAACCTATTTAGAATTATTTCTACAGAGGGTATTCTCCATCCCTCCTCCCCAGGACCATCTCCTTTGATTGACTTTAAATATCATGAAAGTTCTGGGAAATAGAAAACTTCTGTAATAAGACTCACACAAACACGTTTAAAGCTCATTTAAAGCAAATGCAAATTTCCATGCTAAAAACTTGCCACTTCAAAATGCTTTCTCAGATTAAAAGCCGAGTTTTCAAAAATAAAGCTGTAGCAGCTACAAAAGCAGACTGGAGAATTTTGCTAGAAAAAAGGAGGAAACACCTCTTTTCCTTCAAACAAAACTAAATCAAATGGGTTAATAAATGGCTAGGAAAATCTACAGGAAGGGTCTTGACATTTCCAATAGGAGCTTTGAAGGGAAAGAAAATGGCAATTCCCGGACCTCCCAAAACAACCCAAAGAAATCCTTTCTGTGGTAGAAGTCTGGAAAGAGGAAAAATGCATATCCCAAAATACTGCAACACCGCTCAGGGAAGGGCAAGAGAAAGCCCTTCCACTATTTCCAGTCCCCTGACTGAAAACTCAACCTAAAATTAGATTTCAGGTTTTACCTACATGGTTCCCCTGGTTTGTTTTGTTCAGGTGGGGGGTTGGTTTGGGTTTGTGTTGTTTTTTGTTTCAATTGCGCTTGACGAGAATCACAAACCTTTTCAGCAGCTGAATCCTTCCTGCACTGCTCGCAGCTTTCCCGGGAAGGTTCATCTTTTGTGGGAAACAAAGAGTTGGGGGAGGCAGACGGGAGCAGCAGCCCAGCCCCACTGCCCCATCCCGAATCCAGGGGAAGGCACAAGTGCCTTGCAGGGCACGACCTCGCTCAGGACATTCCCTTTGCACCTTCCCGGGATAGGAAAATGCCATTCCCTGCCCCGGAAGGCTCCTTCGGGCTCGCTTTCACATTCAAATCAGCCTCCCCGGGCACGGGGCTGGGCGCTCACCCCAAGCCACGAGCCAAAGTGTAACTGTGCGTTCCTCAGCTGGAGGGAAACACCGGGAATACAAATGGGAGCCCGGATGGTTTCCTGGCGTTATTTCACTGTAAATTTAAATGGCCTTGACATTGTGAAGCTCTCTCATTTATTTTAAAAGCAGGAAAGATTTATTCTATCCAGAAGTCGTTCAGAGTGGGGTGGAGAACAACCAGGGCTTGGGTTTTGCTGTTTTCCTAATAACAGCCCAAGTCAGGGCTGCCTCTGTGCTGAATTGCAGAGGGGTTTGGGGTACTTTTATTTCTCTTCCAAAATACTGTCACGTTTTCTCTGTATTTCCTACACATCATCTTCTCACATAACTCCTGGTACTTTGATGTGCCATTTACCCCTTTAAGACCCACTTGGGTTTTAAGCAGCAGCTTTCAGAGCCATCCCTGTATTTCTCGTACATGCTAAACACAGAAGTCCCTTCATAGGAATTCGGGTTACTTTGGCAAACGTGGGGTCAGTCTCCTGGTCACAAACAAAGTATTGCCGTTGAGGACTGTTCTGAGACACAAATAAATACTTAGCATTAACCTCCTCCCTTTCAGAGATGCAAGAACAGGCTGGGGAAGGGAAAATGACCCAAAGACAAAGAACAGACCTGCGGGGAAGCTGAACTTACTGCTCATGCTCCTGGCTGGCAGCCCCATCCCTGTACCACTGCTCAAGCTCTACATCTTTGCAGGGTATGCAACTGGCATATGGAATTTTCAAAAGCAATTTTGTAAAGATGGGCTTCTATTTCTGTGCATGCCATAGCTTTTAATCCTGAGGCAGAAACAACCAATGCCTGAGTTTTGCATGCATGCATATGCATTACCTGGAAAAGGCAGGCGAATGTCAGTTTTGGGTTTCTACCAAAATCTTCCCTTAGCTGAGTTTTTCTCAGAAACTAGAGAACAGACAGAAGCAGAGCCCTTAAAATATGTTTTTGGGATTTAAAATGCAAACTGCAGCCTTCCTCCCCTCCCCACTTGTACCTGGGGTGACACTCAGCACTCTGGGGGCTCACAGATCGTCCCCTGGATGCAGCACCAAGGTGGACACCACGCCACAGAGGTGAATGCTGAATTTGACTATGAGCTCTCTGTTGGGTAAAAAGCGTGTGCAGAGAGAGGCTGGAGAGGAATAAAAGCAGGGATGAGAGATATTCCTGACTGACCTGCTGTTATTTGAATACACACTCAGACTTGGGCTGTGCAGAGAGGCCAGTGCTGGATGTAAACACAGAGGAGATTTCAAGCTCTGCCTTCAGGGTTGGAGCTGGACTCTCCTTTGTCATATATTGGTATCTCCTTTGTGTACAACCCATCAGCTGAGGCCGTGCCCAGGCTGCCAGGGGTCGGAATAGAGCCATGCACGTGTCGGATCGGGAGCGCAGCATCTCTGGGTTTACATGGATACTCAGCAGCCAGCCAGGGATACCCATTGTTGGACTCAGTTGTACATGGCTGAGGAATTCCAGTACCACATCTGAATCATTCATTTACTGCCCACTCCAACAGGAACTGGCCCTAAAATCTGGGAGAGCTGTAAACAGCCCTTCTTCTATGAACTAAGATAGATGTTTGTTCATATCTGTTCTTTTAGATGTTTATTGCCCTAACTGGCTTTTCATTAACTCAAGAGCTCTGCTATTAATTTTAATATTCACAGCATTTATGACCTTGTAGCTATATCATCTGATTCCCTCCACATATACATTCTAGGTCATCAACAGTTTGTTTCATTTTCCCAACACTGGCTTTTAAAACTATCTGACCAGGTCATGCAAATTCCCACACAGGAGTTCTGAAAAATATTCAAAGCTTGATCTTTTCTGGGCACAGACACCTCACTGAAATTTGGGGTGCGTATTCAGGTGTAGAGATTAGATTTGTTGAAATCATGCACCAAAAAATAATGTTTTCCTTTTTTTTTTAAACAAAGGATTAACTGGCAAAAAGTTGCTGTCTGTATTTTGTGCTTTTGGAATTTCATGGTTCACTTCCATAGGGCTATGTCCACTTTAAACTTTGGGGTCTAGATAAACTTTGTTCTTCAGACACGGAGGAGAGAAAGAAAGTAAAAGTGGGGAAAAAATCACCTTTTTGTGAGTGAATTTCTTTTTCCTGCTACTATTTACTCTGACTCCAATGAATCCCTTATTTTTTTACCTTTTAAAGGTTTCTATCACCAAGATAGAAAAAGCTATTTAAAGTATGGATAACCATCGCTTTTCCATTTGTGGCCTGTCTAGAAGCTTCCAGTCTTTGGCCCAAACACCCCGGAGACATCGGTGTGGCCCAGGTGTCACCTTCCATCCTCAGCTCGCAGGAGCTGGTAAGCTCTGCAGATTTCATTGGTACCTGCGTTCACTGATGGGAGGTTTTCAATCTTGTCCTTGGGTTGGCTCTAACTATGATCTGAGCTAAGTGGCAGCAAGGTGAAAGGAAGTGATTAATATTGTTTTCAGTGGTGACTGCATTGAGCCTCTCACTCTGAGGGTCCGTGAGCGATGGCCATGGTCAACTCTGCACAGCGCAGGGTTCGGCTTTGCTAATACACAATTAGCTTCAATTATCACACATGCAAGAGAACAGCAGAGTCTGAGGGGAAGGAAAAGTCCAGGAATGAAATCAGGCCATAAAATAATGGATTTTCTGCTGGGCTAGAACTGTCGTGTCGTGGGAAAGGAGCAAACTGAAGAGGCTGAAAATCCAACTCAATCTCACTTTATCAGCAGGGCGGTGGGGATGCAGGGACAGAGAGCTCTGGCTACCCCAGCTAAACCTAACACAGACCTTCAGGCATGGAAAACACCCTTCAGACCCTCCACGTCTTTGGCTTTCTTCTCGCTATCTTCAGCCTCTCTCCTTGATTTGAGAGGGAGAGAAATCCACTTGGCATTTGCAAATGGCTGTGATTCAATGCAGCGAAGGGTCTCTGCCGCCGCCAGCCTCGCTGAGCCTTGGGAACTCCTTGTGCCATAATGAAATCACATCTGCTGCCGAGTAGGGAGTCAGTGAAGGATGGATGAGTGGGGAGATGCTTTCTCAGGCAGGCTGGGCTCTACTACTTCCCGAGTTTAACATCCATGTGCTGCACCATCTGGGGTGTGCGTTGGCCCAGGCATCTGCCCCAGTTCCAGCGACTCCCGGGCAGGTGAGGGGGTGGAGCAGGGTGGCACAAGGACCTTCTTGCAGTGGATCAGCTGCTGGGGAGTGAAGGTCCTGCTCCTTTTAGGCACTGTCTCACAAAACCCAGTGTCACAAATGGATGCCCTGATTCCAACGAGAGGCTACAGCGGGCTTGGGAAAGCCCAGAGAAGTGGATGTAAAGGCAAACAATGAATCTCATCATGGATTCATGGTAACAAGTGCCTACAGAAGTAGCACTCTTAACAAATTTCTCCGAGCTCTTAGAGCATCTTAAGAGGAGATCGCTCTGTCGCTTGCTTTATGGGTCTGTGGAGGATCCTACTGGGTAAGAAATGCACATATTTAAGTTTATGGGAAGCTAAACCTAACATTTAGTGCCTAGCTCTGTTCATATTTAGCTCTTTGCATTCTGAGTTATATTCCTGCCATATGGGGCATTCTGGCTGACCAAATCAGAATGGGTTCTGTAATTATTTAATTGCTATAGCAGGATGATACCTGTTATTAACATTATAAATAATAAACAATATGTCTTAAACTATAAACCCCAAAGAGCAAGTCAGGCAGATGCATGGGAGAAGAAAAAAGAGCGATGTGAAAAATACATCCCTCCAGGAAAGATGAAACAGTGGCACTGTAGGAGTCAGGGAAGTGGAAATACTGGGAAAATAACAGTGTGGTCCATGCCTTGTGCTGAATCTGCACAAACACACACCATATGAAATAGTCTCTGTCCTGAGGACTTAAAATTCATGGCTTAGACTGAGTGAGAAAATGCCTTTATGATCTCTCTCTCTCTTGTGTTTCACTGAGGAAAGATCTTTAGGGGCAGAAAGAGCCAAGCCAGTGAATTTTGTCGTCTCTGGGTGGATTTTTGCCTCCATGCCCACCGAGAACAGCTCGCACACAGAAAAGGTTTGCAGAGGGAGAGAGGGCAGGTGCTGCCAGACAGAAGTACAGGAGCAGAGACCAGTGCAAGGGAATGAGAGAGCAAGAAAAGAAAGAGGCAGGACAAGGTCTCCACTCATCTTTTTTTGAGGGACAATGGAAATGCTTTAGGGACAGGGCAGGGGAAGCCAAGAAGGGTAAGAGGCAGGGCTGGAAGTGATACAGAAAAGTTTCACTGCCAGGGAGGGTGACATTCAACTCATCTTTCCCTGCTGGCAGTGAGCCAAGCCTGGACCTGACATCTCCACAGACAGGTCCTACGTGGGCTCCCTGCCACAGCCACCTCCCCAGGTCTCCATTCCTCTCATGTCTGTGCAGAGCAAGAGAAGGGACAACATTTAGTGTGTTTTATTTTTATGTAAAAAAAGAGTGACTTGGATAGAAACCATTCAGTATCTCTTAACCCCCCACCCCATCTCTCCTAGAAAAACTCTTGCTTTTACTTTTCACTGCCTCCATCAAATGAGAAGCAGAAGTTCCCTCAGTGTTGGATACCCTGGTGTGGATCTCCATCCCTCTGCTCCCTCACCCTGCCCCTTCCAGCTCTGGAGGCACCAGCCCACGTCTCTAGCAGCAAAGCCAAGGAAAGTGCTTTAACCCCAAGGATTTTCCCTGAGTACGTTGGGAATTTTGGCAACGAGGAGGGAAAAAAGAAGAGATAATAATAAGAGGAATAAGAATACCCAAGCACAGAACTCCACATGAATGAACTGCTCCAAGGTCACCCGGTAGATGGCATGGAGACAGGCGGGACAGATTTCCTCCGTGCTCCCTGTCCTCTAATGAAAGATGCACTTTAATGTGCTGATTTCATTTGCACCAACTTCTTTTAAGTGCAAAGCAAATGCAGAAACTCCAGAGATTTGCTGCACTGCTAAAAAAAGTCTTTAGTAAATAATTAGCTTAAATCATGCATTTATGTATGAAAGTTTTGTGGTGTTTACAAATTAATAATAGTAACAGACCTTGTGTGGTAGGGTCGGGGCAGTGGGTTTACACCTCATCCCCGATTTCATTAAAATTGTCCAGCAAAATACGTATTCTTTTTTTCTAGGGTGTTGGTGATGACACAAAGAGAGAGAAGAAATAAATCTCACTGGGACAGTGTGGACAGGAGTGCCTGTTTGCTCTGGGAAGCATTGGAGGAAGAAGAAGAAAAGAAGTGGATTGCTGCGGTACATTAATTGTACAAGAACTGCAAAATGGCTGAAAACAGAGGGATGGTATTTATAAAGCCGTCTAGTTTTGAAAAGATCAAAGGCAGAGGTAGAGAAATAATCCATTGGACGTGCCTAATTGCAAAGCATATATTGTAAAAAAAAAATTAAAATTAAAAAAAAAAAAAATCCCTGGCTGTTTCCTTTGGCTCCTGCCTCTGCCCGGGGCTCGGTCCGCACAGCTGGGCAGGCGCTCAGCGGCAGCCGAGGCTGCAGCGCTCCCTGCACCGCCCTGCCCGCTGTGCCAGCGCGGGTGTCCGCGGGAAGGACAAACCCGGGGCGTCCGTGGAGCAGAGAGCTCGGAGCAGGTCACCGGGCCGCTGGCTGTGACACGCAGGGCTGGCACTCTGGGAACACGCCAGCCAGACCCACTCAGGGCTCGATTTAGGGAAAAAAACCGAGTGCCCTTTGGTGGGTGATGGGGAGAGGCCGGGTCCCCTCGAGAGCCATCCCCAAGTGCTCGATGGCTGCGTGGGCTCTGCAGTTTCTCCATCCCAAACTGCACCCGGTCTCCTTCCAAATCCACCCACTGCTGTCCCCGCCGCCCCGGGGGCCAGGACAGGGGCCACCGGCTGGAGGGGAGCTCCGAGGGTTAGGGAGGGGACGGGGGCAGGCAGGGACAGCCAGGGCAGGTGTAGGTGGGGACAGGCAGGGCGAGGCAGGCACAGGCAGGACAAGGACACAAACAGGCAGGGCAGGGACAGGCAGAGCAAGGACAGGGCAGGGACAGGCAAGGCGGGGAGAGCAGAGACAGGCGCGGGGGAGGCTGAGGGGGGAAATAGCGTCTGTGTCCCTGCCTTTCGGGCCAAGCACTGTGCCCGGGGCCGGCTGTGGGAGCGGAGCGACAGAAACTCCCCCTGTGCCCGCAGGCGGCCGCGGAGGGCAGGGAGGGATGCCCGCAGCCCCTGGGCACCGCGGGGACAGGAGAACCCCCTGTGCCCACCCAGCACTGCTGTTGCCACGCTGCAAAGGGGAGAAAGCGGCTTCCCTGGGCCCGCCCCGAGCGCTCCCCGGAGCCGGGAGCGGGGGGCGCAGCCGCCGGTCCCCCCGAGGGTCCCCCCGGCCCCGGGGCTCCCGCGGCCGCCGCCCCCTCACCCCGGCGCAGAGCTGAGGCAGAGACTCAAAAGAGCAATTTCACAATCGCCTATTAAAATGAGGCTGGGCGGAATTGCATTTCCCCATCCCTTTAATCCAATAAGTCAGAACTTCTTAACTGATTAATTACAAAATTAATGAGTAAAATGGCAGCGTTTGGGTGAGGCGGGATGGTGGGGGATTTTATTTTTTTTTTAATGTTGTACTCTTTAAAAAGACTGATGGAAATAAAGTTACCTCAAAGCATCAGGGTGCTTTGATGCCTATAATAGCAATTTAGATATTACATTAATAGATTTCCTCTTTATTTTTAACAAGGCATTGTTAAATATGGTCTTGTTTTGTCTGAAGGAGGAACACTGGAGTTTGCATTTCCCATTATACGAATTCTCCCCGTGCAAAGAATTATTTTGCATTATTTCCCTGCTTTAGATCTCGGCATTAATGTGAGATTATCAGCGCATTTCACGGGGGGAGCAGGACTGGCAAACTCCCAAACCCGAGCATCCCCCGGCATCCCCGCACCCCTCCCGCAGCACCAGGGCTTGTGTTTACATGCGCACTTTTCCCTCTGGAAACCACAGCATCCAACTCAGCACAACCAACCCGCGAGATGAACCCCTCTACCCAGAACCCCAAACAGACAGGGCTGATGGTTTGAGACAGCACCAAAGCAGCAGTTCAATGCACACAAAATGTATGTTTCCCCCCCGCTAAAACTCCGCTGGACAAAATACGGAGGTGACGCTGCAGCAGCAGAGATGCAGGAGTTTTACTCTGTCGAAATCAACTGTGAGGTGCCTTCCTTTCATTCAGCGATTGTCACGCTTGTCACAGAGGGATGCCAGGCAGAGATGTCTGCCGGGGTGCTGTCCGCAGGTACCTGCGCTGGCTTTTCCCCACCGCGGCCCCAGCTCCGGATGCTGTGCCTCGGGGGCTGCTGCAGCGGCTCGGAGCAGTGCCGGGAGCCGCTGCCGGGCTGCTCACATGAGCTGAACGTGTTTGGGAAGCTCTCTTGAATCAAACAGGCTCCTAGCTCCATTAGAGACTCGTATTTTTAGGGCGAATATATAAGGAGAGGTGAAACTTGGGTGGCAGATCTTTTTTCCTTCTCTAAGTGCTTTTGGTAAATAAAGGAAGGAGGAAAGTGGAAGACAGGGATGCTCAATAAAGCACTAATGGGTATTTGTCCCCTCAGCAGTTGATGGAGTGTGGCATCAGGCACAGGAAAGTGCCTGTCGCCTTTACTGGGACCTTTGCTTCAGATAGGCTGATTCGGTAAAAGAGGGGGGAAACTCACAATGCCACTCCTGTTTTCCCCCTGTTCCTTAGGGTAAAACAATCTCTCCAAAGCCGTCATAGCCAGGACCACATTCCTGGGGATGGCTCAGGATAAACACATTTCCCAAGAGCAAAAAAACCCAATCAGAAATGTGGTGTGTTTTCTTTGTTTTTCCTTTTTTTCCTAGAAAAAAAACTCTTCCCATAGCCTACCTGGGGGCACTCCCCAATGTCAGGCTGCTCTCCCAGACACTGAGTATTGAAGATACCTGCAGGAAGGAGTGTGGGGTTAGAGGGAGGGAGTGCAGGGGTGCCCCAGCCCCACTGAGTGGGGGCCTCCAGCTTAGCCTTGGCTCAGCCCTGGCTCAGTCACCGCTCCCGAGTGGAGGAATGACCGAGCTGAAAGCGCTGCTCAACTTCTGCAGGGGAAGCCGAGGGAACAACAGCAGAATTCATACATGGAATGGGGAAACGACACCTCTGTGGGCAAGACATGTCCTTGTGTCTGGACAGGTGGACAGCAGCACCACCGGCCCGGCTCGGAGCCCGTGGGAGCTGTGGGGGTTTTACAGACACATTCCATGCAATATCTCCGTGAGGTAAATGTGTGCTGCAGGCTCTGAGCGAGCCGTGCAGGCTGCACAGACACAGCTGGGAGGATGTGGAGCACGCCGGGCGTTACGGCATCGACTCACACGCAGCCTGGCCATACAGAGCCATGCGCCACCCCACTATATATGTGTTATATAAATATATAAATAAACCCCGGTGCACTCAGCATATCCATGAGGAAGGAGCTGTAAAACTGCCCCAACACATGGGCAGTGTCACACGCGTGGGAGAGGGGCTGTGGCTGTGCCCACCAGAGCCATGGGGGAATTTGTTCCCGTTCTCCCCCCGCCAGGCAGATCCGTGCTTGGCTGTGGGGTGCCCTGAGCAGATGGTGGGGAGCAGGGCAGGGGCACCAGGCCTGGGGGGTCAAAGGCTGTGCCAAGGGATGGGGGGAGCCCTGAGCAAAGCCTCTCCTGCACCTCCCCACCCAGGATGAACATGCCACAGCTGGGCTGAGATGGAGGGGTGCAGGGGAAAGCAAAGCCAGAGGGATGGGGATGGGGGGGAAGGAATTGTGGGGGTCCTTGGTGGGGGGCAGCATCAGCTGGGGATGTCTCCAGCCCTCGCACCCCCTTCCCCAGCGTTCAGGGCCCGTTCACAGCCAGACCCCCCTCCCACAGCCCTCAGTGCAGGCAGAGCCTGCACCCAGTTTCCCAGAGCCATTTCCCAACATTTTGCAGAAACCCCGTTAAATAAGTGGCGAGGAGTATTTAAACACAGCACTGTAATTATTAATTCCCCCCACATCCCCCCCTGAAATGCGAGGGTTTAATTGGCTCCAAGACGAGAAAGCAACGAACAGTGTTATAAAATGAACTGACCCCGCGAAATGATGCAACATCTGGAGGCAGGGCAGGCGGGGAGGCAAGAGCATCTCTGCAGAGCATCCGTACGTGCAGCCTGCGCCGATGGGAAGGGCCCTACGGAGCTGCATCCCAGCTCTGCCTCGGCAATCCCGTGCTAAGAAAGAGAAAACCCTCAGTGCTTACCTGCCCGCAGCGAGGCACGTCCCCTCAGCACCTGCAGAACAGGAGCTCTCTCCTTTCAAACGGCCCTAAAAAATTGCCCCTAAGTCCACCCGGGTGATTATTTTTTTGGAGCTAATCAAGGAAATAAAGTTAAAGAGGAGGAGAGTTCCTCTTGTTTGGGGTCTGATTTGGGAGAGGGAGGGGGTGGGGGGAGTTAAAGAGACCAGTTGCTGCCCACTGCTTTGACCAGTGAGGGATTCAACCCTTATTACCATTTTGTTTTTGTCCAGATTTGCAAGTAGGGCCCCCTGCATTCAAATCATCGCCCTCCATCCTTATTGTAAAGGACAGGCCTTAGCGGGCCCCCTTTGGATTGTCCTCCATTAACAATCCCTTCTTTTGTGGAGGTGTTTCTTTTTCTATTCACACACATCGCTGATGGTACTTCAGGCCCAGCTCTTAAAGAAACTGTTTGCAAAATTATACCTTTCCACACACTACTCCGCAAGGAAGCGGGAAACTGTAGTTAGGAAAACATTATTGAGGCTTGTAATTTAATTAAAAATGCTAAAGCTGGCCAAGGGGAAGGGAGAGAGGGAAAAAGAGCGTAAGGGTGCAAAAGCAGGAACCAGGTTCATTTTCTCTTTGAGCCCTGCAGTCCCTGCACAGGCGGGGCTGGGGGTGTGGGGCAGTGCTCACCCTCCTGCCCGTGCACAAGCGGAGTGTGCCAGCCAGCACAGGGACCGGGGCTGCCCACGGCTGTCTGTGAGCTGCGCTCCCGGGCCAGGCACAGAGGAGGCAGCCAGACACCCTTAAGCAAATACTGTTTTTAAAATGTGAACGTGAGCTCGGACACGCGTGGGCAGAGCCCGAGGGGCACGGCTGTGCAGCGGGTGCCCGCAGCTGCCGGGTGCTCGGGGCAAAGCCCTCGCCCGGGGTGTCTGTGGGGGGGTTGCACATTGCACCCCGTCGGCCTCCTCCTGAAAACCTCTCTCTTGAAGAGTTTAGGCTGAAGGAAAGCTGGAGGAGCCGCATTCTGCTCAGCATCCTCGTTCTCAGAAAGGCTCAGAAGCACGTCTGCAGTGAGGATGCCCTTCCTTTGGTTATTGTTGTTATCCCCGTCGCCAACAGATCTGTAAATGTTCAAAGAACAACACGACTTTAAAAAAAAAAATCATAATAATTCAGCTGGCGAAGCAGGGCAGAGCCTGACCTCCGGCTCCATGGATGAGTGCTTCGCTGGGACCCCTGCTGAGCCAATGTGGACCTTCAACATCAACTCAGAAATTGGTGTGATTTGCCTGGGAAACCAGCAGTCATAGAGCAACTGGCCTTGACAAGATGAAGAGGAAATGTATAGAAGACGTTTAATGGGTCGCAAAAGGAGGAGGGGGGGAGAAACTCAGCCTGGAGTGCTGCATTTTATAGGTCTGGAGGGGCCCTTCTGCAGGAAGGGAAGGAGCAGGGCTGGGGAGGGGCGATTTTCTCAGGTTGGGCTTCATTTCCCAGCCATCAGAAGCCATCCAGGAATGCTCTGCCCTGCAAAAGGTTATTTCCCTGTCCCTGGCTGGGACTCAGGCCCGGGCTGGGCTTCCAATAAACCCGGTGATTTCTTTAATGTCAGTGAATAGCTGAAGGCAGCCCGGCTGGCGAGGCTTTGTACATAGACGCACTGGGCTTGGATTATGCACGCCTAATCGCCTAATTTTCTTCGAGTGATCTGGATGCCGTACTCCTGGGCTGTGGAACATTTTATAAATAGCTGTGCTTGGAGTTAATATGATTTACTGGAGAAAGACCAGTTAAGCAATTCCCCACCTAAGTAGAGCAGTAATGAACAGGCTCTGGAGAAGATGCCTTCCCCACCGGCTCCAAGAGGGGGTGGGCAGGGAAGCGGGGATGCAGAGAGGTGATGTTTATTTCTGTGCGTGCACAGAGTGTCATTGATTTTTAATTGTATTAAAAGAATTGCAGTAGCCACAGGCTGCCTCTAGGACTGGACTTCTCTCTCAAATAAGTGCAGTGAAGCTGCAGCCTCCCCCTCCTGCTAATGCCTGTGCTGCTGCAAAATCTTGCTGCGGGAGCAAGGGGAGCCCTGCCCCACTGCACATCCCTTCCCCTTCCCTTTTCCTTCCTTCATCCCTTTCTCCTTCTCTTTCAGAAGCCAAACCAAACCAGAAGGTCTCTCTGCTGCCCTGCTTCCCATTTTGAAGAAACTCCATTGTCAGGGGGTGCCAGCAGAGCCAGGCTGAGCCCTGAGGGACAGGAACACCACTTGGCCTGTCCCCTCTGCCAGGGAGGGGACAGTGGCTGCAGCCTTGGTCCGGAGAGTCAGCAGTGCCTGGAAACCCAGTGCAGCCACTGCTGAGCACAGCGACCCCCTGCCACCACCACTGAACCCTGAACCAAAAGCACCAGGATTTCAGTGAGAAACTTGGTGGGGTCTCATGCAGGGACCCCTCTCCTCCCTGTTCCAGGGAAAAATACACCCTGGGACAATGTCCTGGAGCTTGGGGGAGCATTGCTGGGATCAGGGGTGCTCCTTGGGGAAGAAAGGGGCGATCAGCAGGTTGAGATGATAAAAACAACACCGTCCTCTTAGAAAATGCAAAAAGGAGAAATACACAGGCTTCAAAGCCTGATGGTGTTGGTGTGGGGAAACTGTGTCCAAGGCTGGCCCTGGCTCTGTGCAGTGGCCAGCAGAGGCTGGAGATGGGGATAAAGTGGTCAGGCCTGAGCTCCCCAGCCCAGGCCGGCAGGGGCAGGAGCAGGGCACGTTTCTAAGCAGGAGATGGTGGCTCATCGATCACATCCCATCTGAGAGGCAGGAGACACCTCCCCCGTGGTGGGGCAGGAGAGGGTCCCCCATCCCCACCAGCACAAACCCCCCACCCCAGTTGTGCCACCTCAGCAGGGAAAGAGCTGTGCACCCCATTGCACCAGCACAGGGGTGACCCCCAGGCTTGGGGGAGCCCCCCAGGGCAGCCCCTGCTCCCCCACGCCGGAGGATGTCAGATCCCACTCCCAACCCCACAGAAGCGCAGCATCCACACCGCAGGCACACAATAACCAGGACCCCCTCCCTGCCCTCAGCTGTGCCTGCTTGAGGTGACCAGGAAAAATTAGGCTGGAAACTATCCTGGTGATTGATCCGACCAAATAAACATCTCTAGGGAAAGGGGGGAAGGAAGAAAAAAGCCTTTCTGCAGCGTGGAGCCCGAGAGGGGAAGCAGGTAATTAGCTATGTGATGGAGCAATCCTCTCCTGCCGAGGAAATTCTTGACACCAGAATTCTGCCCTGAGAAACCAAGTGTGACCCAAGTGAGGATTTTTTTTTCCCCCTTCCCCTTTTTAAAATTAAGATCATTATATGTTTTTTAAATGTCAAGCCCAGGAAGAAGTGGCTGGGTGGGGGTTGGGGAGCTGCAGGCATTCTTCACTTCAGAAGCTTGAATGTTTCAAAGTTGCTGCTGTGCTGTTAGCTGACGGCTATTGTGTGTGTTTAAGGCTGGGGGGGGCCTGGGGAGGGGGCTCGGACCCCCCGTTGGTGTGGATTTGCTGTCCAAAGACCGTTAGAAAGAGGCAAGAATGAATGAGATTGAATGGAATTGTAATGCACAAGGCCCTCCTCCTTTCTCAAGGAGCTGGGAGGCCAGGAAAGCGAGTCGTGGGGAGAGCAGGCAGCTTTCCTCCACATAGGAAGAGGCTTTGCAAATCAGCAAATTGTATATTTCTAGGGGAAGAGGGGAGGGAGGGGGGTTATTTTTTTTTTTTTTTATTACAGATCTGGAAAAAAAATTTTAAAAGCCCTGCAGCAGCTAAGAAGACCAAAAGGAGACAGAGAGAGAAAAGAGGGAGAGGAGACTTGATAGAAAAATCTGATTCCCAAACCTCTTGTAAGTGTAATTACTTTCTAAGAAAATGAATTGCTTTCTAAGAAAGATAAAAAAAATGTAGAAGAATGTCTGAAATTATATCAGGGACCAAACTCTGTCGATGCCTTTCCTACACAGAGAGACTCCTGGGGCAGGAAGCAGAGGCCTAGAACCCGCGAAACCTTTGTCTGAGATTTGAAAGAGATCTGGGCTTCATTTTAAAGAGATTTTGCTTTCTCCCCCAGGCCGTGGGTCAGCTTCGAGGCGATGCTCGGGCTGGTGACGGGGCAGCGGCCGCTCGGCGCTGCTCTGGCACCTGGGCCGCATCCTGGTGGCAACAGACAGACAAAGGCTGGTTATTATCGACTTATTCAGCAGAAATGAGGAGGGGGATGAGATTTTGGGGTGTTTTCGAGTGCTCTGCAATGTGTGTGTGTGTGTGTGTGTGAGCACGTGTGTGGTGTCCATGTGTGTGTGTGTGTGTGTGTCACGTTGTCCAGGACGGGGCTGAGCGCACGTTTTCCACGGTTTGTTGTGCCGCAGTTGATTTGGGGTTCAATCTTGTATATTTTTCTAATGTGGTCATCTATGCATCGTGGAGCAGGGGCTTGGAAATGGAAGGAAAGTGGAGGCATGTTGCTTGTCTCCGGGATTTCTTTGTTCGGGGAACAGTAGGTGGTAGGTTTAAAACGGCAGAGAGCGACAGAGGAGGAGAGGAAGAAAGAAACGAAAATGGAAAAAAAAAAAAAAATGGCCCTTTACGAATCATCTGACTATTTTCTTCTGGGATGGAGAAATGCTGCATTAGATATTAAGGAAGGGTTGTGCTTAAGACAAAATGTCTCACTGGAAGCGTTGGTAAAATAGCAGCCAAAGCCAGCCTGCCTTTAAAGCCCGCGATCAGGAAAAGGCTGTAGGGCCGCAGAAGCAGGGGATGAGCTGGTGAGGGTATTTAATGGTAAACTTTCGAGGGGCTGAGCCGATGCCGGGTTTGTTTTAAAGGAGAAATAAACCCTGCTGCCAGCCTGCCGAGCGGCAGCGCTCCCCCCCACCCCACCATATGACATCGCTCAGTCACTACCGCGGGGCTTCGCAGTGACAGGAGGCTCAAAATACCCCAACCCCGCTCCGCCGGGGGAGGGGAGAGGAAAATCAACCCCTCGGGTTTTCGGGGAGGATTCGCGGGGGGACAGGGGCAGCTGGAGCAGCGAGCGCTCGGGGACAGACAGACCGAAGGAGCCAGCTCCCCGCAGGGCCCTCCGGCCGGCTGCGGACCCGCCGGGAAGGGCACGCAGGGAAACACCGCCTCCTCCGAGGCGAGGAACGAGCCGGGGGTGTCCCGTGTGTCCCCCCAGGGCTGAGCCGGGCGCCCCCGCGCCCGCTGCTGCGGCTCCGCGCCTTCAACACCATGGACAGCGAAGCGGGGCCGGGCCGGGCCGGGCCGGGGGGAGGACGGGGAGCGGCGACCGGGGAGCGGGGACAGAGGGCACGGGGCCGGTGACAGAGGGACCGGAGGTCTCGGGGAGGCCGGGCCCGGCCGGACGGGAGGCCAGGGGCCGGGGCTGGGCAGGGGGGAGGCGGCCCAGCCGCCCCCGCATCCCGAGCATCCCCAGAGCCCCTCGGCATCCCTCGTCCCCAGCTCGGAGCGGCACCCTCGGGGCTGGGTGCGGAGCCTCCCCCGGGGACAGGCCCCGTGCAAACGGTAAACCTGAGCGTTTTCCTCTGCGCTAATTTGTTTAGGTTGTTTTCTTTTAAATCGATAAAAGATTGAGGGCCTCGGTCTGGCGGAGTAAATAGGTCAATATGGAACAGGCTCAAAATAAGCAGATTTTTTTTTTTTAAAGTTTCAGAAGATGAAAAGCGAAGGGAAAATTCCCTTTGCTGTGTAATGTCAAACGCTGATTGTCCCTGGTTTGTGCTTGTCATGAACCGCAGCATTATAAAAGAGGAAGAGGAAAAGGCACACAAACAGGGACGGGGGCTCTCAGGGCTGACTTGTAAATACGGCTCTTGAGTTTGGGAGGTGATATTTCACCTCCCTGCGGAGTATTTCAGTAGCCAAACGGGGCCCACCAGTTTTTTACGAGCTGCTATTTGGAGGCGGTTTCCCCTTCGGAGCCTGGCCTGGCAGGGCACGGCCCTCAGAGAGAGAGAGAGAGACGACAGCCTCAAAACAATTGTTTTGCTCCAGCGGAGAAGGGAATAGATCCCTCTTCCAGCGGTTGTTGCCCAGCTGTCCTGGAAATGCTCACACTGCTGAGGCAGGGAGAGACTTCCAGCACTGGAGCAAGACACCTTCCATCAAAATAATTGTATCCTGCCTTCCCCCACCTTACACCCTTCCTACCATGAAGGAAAATACCACAGTGCATGGAAATACACCCAGGCAAATAAATCCTCGCCTGAAAGCTCTGCCAGCGAACACGCATAGCACTGCTGGCCATATAAGTTACTCTAGGCTGGGAATAAGGGCATGTAGAAAGCCAAAGACCTGCAACTCCTGTCACAAAAAATGAGTGTGAGTGCGCCTGTACACAGGTTTTGTGGGGGGGTGTGTGCTTGGAGAGGGAGGGATGGATAATTAGCACTGAAGAAGCGGCGTGCTCACCAAAAAATTAAACACATACAAGGCTTCTAAGCAAGACCTCTCCTAACTGGACATAACCTGCTTGTTATTAAACATGATTTCTCTTCCCTAGATTTGGTGACCTGAGGTAAATAAATAAATCTCAGAGCCTGTTCCCATTGTAGCAGCCGCCCTGTGATGAGGTCTGTAAGTTTAACCAACAAGAGCTGCAGCAAACCCATCTCTGCTTCCCAGCTCGCAAAATGGATGTGGTGGAAGGATATAGTGAGCACCAGCTAAACTGCGAGTGCAGGATGCCTGAGAGGGACGGGGAGAGACACCTGGATGCCACGGCATAGGTTAGAGCAGGTTGAGGGCAGCAAATCTATACATGCTTTTGGCGTTTTCCAGGGTGGAAGTCATATCTTAAAGAAAAAAAAAAATACTCTCTCGGTTTGTCATTTGGAAGTCAAACCCATTTCCTTCCAGGTCCTCGCTCCTGTGAATCTGAGCTCATGCAGCGTTAAGAAAAATCTTGCATTAAACCCCAAAATATAAAATTCGTATTGTATATTTAAAGGGAGCCTCTTACTTTATATAACTCAGGACACATTGTCTCTTCTCGGAGAGAACGGGGGTGAAATCCTACACACTCCTTTAAAAAAAAAAGAAAAAAAAAGGAAAAAGAAAACATGTTTTAAAATTACATCCATGTCAGCTCTAAAGAAAATTATTGCTGATGTCTTTTTGAGCTTGGAAATATAACTGTAGGATTCAGCTTTCCCCTCCCCCTCTGCCCCTCCACCCCCTCCCTTCCCAACAAAAAAAAAAAAAAAAAAAAAGGAAAAAAAAAGAAAAGAAAAAGCAACAGAATATATAAAGCTCCTCTGATTAACAGTTTAGGTGCAGAACCCTATTTATAGGGTACACGTTCTCCTGTGCCGCCTCGATCCTCCAGCCCGGAGCGGTGCATTATTGATGCAGCTGCAAGTGCTCAAAGCTTAAACAATATTTTTTCCGAAAGCCCCAGCAGCCCGCCCGGGAGGAAGGTGGGGACGGGCTGGCGATGGAGTCCTGAATGTTACTCCTCCAGTTTCAAGGACATCTTGCTGATGAGGATTTGGTTAATGGAGGAGAACTTATGTCCTAGCGGTGACGTCATTGGGTCCCAATGTAATCCTCTTGTGCTGAACCCAATCAGCAGATGTGCTGAGAGCCGGGATGCGGAGAAGAAGCTCTAATCCCTTAGACTGGATGAGATCAGCTGAAACAGCCAGGACTAGACCCCAAACCCCTCTGCTAGGAAGATCAAGAGAAAAGGGATAAATTGAGAGAGACGCCTCATAACCCCTTTAAAGAGCTTTGGAGAAGAGAAGAGAAAGATGGGTGGTGCACCAAGTTCATCTTGCTTTTAAAGCCTAGCGGGAGCCTGGTTTTCACTCTGATGAGGTCCTTCTGCATTGTTCCAGGGCAGGAGGAGAAAAGAGGAAAAAAAAAAGAGAGAGAGAGAGAAAATGAAAAAAAAAAATCAGAGAGAAAAAAAAAAGTCTGAAATTCAAAGATAATGAGAGACTAGGCGCCTTTCTTATTCATCTCCAGCTTGCCTACACAAAAACAAGCGTCCTGAGCCACGGGAGGGCGTTTGCACTGGATCTGAGCGAGGAGCGGAGTTTGTGCCGCCGGAGCCGCCGGGCGCCGCGTCCACGAGTGGGTAAATCCGCTACGAGCGGGGCTCCGGCTGTGAGCGCGGGGTGCGGGCGACAGTGGCGGGGAGCGACCGGCTCTATCGCTGACTTGGAACAGCATCAGGATTTTTTTCCTCCCCTTGTGCAAGCGACCTTAATGGGCTTGTGATTTTTTGTTCTTTCTTT